>CM064057.1:54353383-54770883 GCA_032594955.1 Panicum miliaceum | reverse complement strand
CAAGAAGCATGGCCGGTACTATATAGGCGACGACACTCTAGACACGGCCAATACTCGCACTCTCGCCCAGGTTCGAGCAAGGAGCACGAGCAGTAGCCCGGCCACACGCCCACGGCTATCCGCGGCACAACAATAGGTGCAAGAACTTTAGGTTATTTTTGATGTATTCATCATTCATTCAATTTCTACATATATTTGCTTTGCATTGTAATATTAGGATGAAAAATTGTAGGCCTAGCTGGCGGCGCAAGCGGCGGCATACGAGGCGAACCTGGCCGAAGAGAGGAAGCAACGGGAGGAGTGGGAGGCGAGGCAGCAGGCCGAGATGAACAACCTGTTTAGTTATGTTCAAGGCCTTTCTGTTCAGATGGGTCAACCTCCACCGCCACCGATGATGTTACCTCTGGATCCGGCTCCTAGCACTCCTCATGTGAGCCACTTGACAACCTTGTGGATTTATTTCAAGTATTAGAGACTTAGAGAACCTAAAAACCTACAGTCACTTAGAGGCTTCGATAAAATTTTGAAGGTTTTAGATGAAATTTTGAAGGTTTTAGATTATAACTTAAAAGAACTTGATTCTTATCTCATATGCAATATATTCTTCTTTTTGCAGAATCAATCGACAGCGGCATCGAATACGCCAGAGGCGTCCCCGGGCATCTTACCGACGTTCCCGGCACAGCAGTTGTTCCCACCTTCGTTCGGCCCACCGCCGTTCAACCCACCTCAGTGATGTTGTGTTTCTTGTTCTGAACTTATTGTGAACTTGTGGTACTTGTTGTGAACTTATGGATGACAGGATACTTGTTGTGAACTTATGAAACTATGATTTTATGTATATCTAGTGCCTGTGATGCTTATTGTGATATATTATTATACGCGAAAAAACAAAAAAAAAATAGAAAATGTTTGGCCACTTTGCCGTGTGCATTGACCATGGCATATGGCAAAGTGGCCATTTCTACCATTCTGGACATCTCTTTGCCGTGTGCTATAGTGGGCACACGGCAAAGTGACCATTCTTTGTCGTGTGCCAGAAAAAAAGCACACGACAAAGTTTGAATGTTTGTCGTATGCCGCGAGGAAGGCACACGATAAAGAGACCATTCTTTGTCTTGTGCCACGTGTCCAGCATACGGTAAAGTTTGCCGAACGGAGCGACACACGGCAAAGCTGCCTCCACCCATCGTTAGCGTCCTGGCGCAGTCTGTCCCTTTTTTTTGCCGTGCGCCCGTTAAAACATACGGCAAACATCTCGTTAAAACATACGGCAAAGATGTTTGCCGTGTGCCTGATAGAAGGCTCGCGGCAAAGTCGGTTTTGCCGTCGGGGCCGTGTGCCGTCGGGGCTTTGCTGTCGGCCATGAATGACAAAGTCTTTGCCGTGTGCAAAAGGGTTTTGCCATGTGCCTGTGGCACGGCAAAGTAGCTAAATCCCGTAGTGTGAGGAGAGCTTGCTGGTTCTTAGTAGCTTTGTCAAATACATTAGTATTATTTTTAAAATTTTCCCATTGTAGTACTTTGTTATGGGAATAATTGGAGTTAGTGCTTTATTTGCAACTTCTTATTTGTTTCTGTGCAACCTTACATCAGCAAAGTATGTATATGCTGTAGTATGATTACCGATGTTTGCGAACATCGAATGAAGGACTTTGAGCTGAAACTCAAGAAATAAACAATTCATGATTTATAGACTCCAAATGACGCATCTCCTACAGGTAAAGTTGACATTTTCTGAATGTAACCGATCCAATTTAGTCTCCAAGCAAAATGTTGAAGCTAATTAAGTTCGCAGATCTTTATTGATTATCTCGCTTAGCATTATTTCATATATTTTTTGTGGCAGCGTATTTCGCGGGGTAACTTATTAGATGAAATAGATTTGAATGTGTCATGAGTCTACACATAGCCATATGATATGGATATTATAAGGAAGTGAGTGTTATTATTGGTCTATGCATATTATTGTTCCCCGTTTCTGTCAGTGCTCACAAGTATGTACTGAAAGTGTGGGCTCAAATCTGGATCAGACTAGATCGAGCTAGCAGCTTGTCTAATATAATCTAGTAAACTAAAGTGATATGTTCTGCCTATGCTTGGATGTGTTCCTTCAATATTCTGATGATTTTGTGTCTCATTAGTACTGCCAGCCAATTGAGACATCGTCCATGTGTGGTCAGCTTCATGCATGTATGCCAGTCCTATTAATGAATGCAGTTGCCCAAGCTGTGAAACTTACGATTTTCAGCAGTCAAGTTATATGCATCAAACACTACCTTTGAGCATCAGGAATGATAATAGTCTTCAAATACCGCCTTCTTTTTTGGTGATATCATTAGTGACTATTGCTATTGTGGATTTTTATTTCATCGGTCCTTTGTATGTATATATATTTATGCCGAATGAATACTTGTATATCTTCTATACGTTTCAAAAAAAAGCATGCACGATGACAAGTTTTATACTCGAGGTTCACAATAAATCGTACCTGCTGATTATATTACATGAAATGTCTAGTTTCTGAACAAATCTTTTATTGATTGATTGAAACCCATATGCATACACTAGGAGAGACTGCAGCCAGAGCAGAGATTTATTGATTGATTGATTGCTTGGACCTTATACTTTAGCAGAGCTGCAGATGATGCTTGTAATTTTAACAGTGTAAAGCTCTAGAGTGTGATGCAGATAGCAACAATTCTTAAGCTTAGTGCTTAACTGCTCCGATCGAGATTCTGACACAAGCCTATACGATCCTAGTGCTCCAGGTCTTCAAGCTTCAAAACCTGCCCACAAATCATCAGTTTTTCATCTACATTAAGATCGCTGTGGGGCTTCAGTAGGGGGAGCACCATCTAGTTCTTCAAGCATTTTTTTCAAGGGGAAGATCCAGCTGGGTTTGCATGAAAGAATTGTATATCAGCTGTCAATGCCAAGCAAAAAAAAAAGGCAATTCTCGCTTTGTTTGCGATTAAAAAGGTCCGCCCTAGAATAATTTGATGTTGGACCAACTTGATGCTGAAGGGAGAAAAGTTATTTCTCTATTTCTGTATAAGACCCAAAGACCAATTGTATATTATTTAGCTATAACCAACAATTGTATTTTGTTATAGCAACTAATAGTTGAGGTTGTGCTTTGACAATAACTTGATACCTACTATTTGAATAAGTGGGATTTAGAGCATTTTGGTTGGGTGCTAATTTTTGCCAAGCCAAAATCATGGCAAGCCAATCATGGTGTGCATGCCAAATTGTATATTCATTTGGTTTAGTGTCAAAAATATGGCGACCAATATTTTTCCCTCTTATAAGATTTAAGAACTTTCTAGTAACTTGCCATAATTTTTGTCAATATTGAAGTGACCAATTCTTAGATATGAACCAATCCATAGACATATTGGCATGCCTTGAAATTTTGGTAGGCAAAAATTGGAAGCCAACCAATCAGGCTCAGTCTAAATCTCTATTTGCCGTAATTCTAAACCAAAATCCCAAGAACTTGTCGAGTACTACTAGTAGTCGCCGAAGATGGGAGCAGGGACATCACTAAGAATGAAAATTATATGTGGAAATAATCCATACTATCCAATTTCACATCCGACAAAACAACATTCATATCTGAAATTTGATTTTCAAATATGGATATGAATATAGATGTGCAAAGTGAAAGTCTCCGTGGATATGAAAAATATCCGTATCCAAATATAAAAGAGGCACAAAATATGCATAGAATACCAAAAAAAAGAGTTTTAAGAATCAAACCCAATATTTGGTTTAAATTGTTTATAGTTTCTTATTTAGTAACATGATTCCAATAAATTATGTGGAAACTAATTAAAATCCTAATAATGTTTTTATTCATATAACTCAATTTTGATTTTAAAATATTTTTGTTCACAATAGTATTAAAATAATGCAAACTCGATCAATATTAGTTATGATAATGCGAACAAGGAGCAACAAGCAAACCAGGCCGGAAGAGAAGAGGAACAAGAAGACCACCAATAAAGAACATGATCACTAAATATGAGAATAATGTCTACGAAGAAGAGGGGAAATTCCTAGGTCGATGTGCATTTTTTTAACAATTCCCTTGCAGTTGCAGCAGAATTTGGGCTAACTGCTGATATATTCTTTTTTCCTTTTGCCCGTTGAATTCCTTCCTGCCCTGTAATAATGCTTCATTAAACTGGGATACAACGTTTAGATAAGCTGCTCCCAAAACAAAAAAAAACGTTTTGATAAAGTGCTGGCCTGGCCTGTAAATTACAAATAATTGCTGGTGATATATGAAACGGTACCATATATATCTTGAAGGTTTAATTTGCTAGCCATTGTGGCCGTTTTGCTGGCCTGATGGACCAGTATAAATTGACTTCTACCAACCACGCTGTCCTCGCCCAAATCCCTTGACCGCTCACCAGCCGCCAGGCCACAGCGATCGATCTCCACCGCCGTCTCCTCCTCTCCGGCAGGTACGCCGTACGCCCCGCCCGCGCTGCACTTGTCAGATCAATTGTCCGTCCCCTCCCTGATCACCATTCCTGCTGGTTCGATTCCCTTCCGTCCGTTCTAGCAGCGAGCAGCTAGCATCGATCGACATGGAGATGGAGAACAGCCGCCGCCGCCGCCAGCTCCGGAACGACGACACCGAGGTCCTCGCAGCGCCACCCCTCCGCCGCCGCGCCAGGTTCGCCGTCTCCACAGCGCGGCGCGAGATCCACGGCGACCCGCTCCACCGCACGGCGCTGCCCCCGACGCTCCAGGGCTTCTTCCACGGCCGTGAAGTTGACGACATGCCGCGCCAGGAGTTCGGACAGTTCGCCAGCCTGCTTCGGACGCCCGCCGCGCCTGCCATCGACCCTTCCTTCTCCTTCCTGACCAAGGTACTGCCATGGACGGACCACATCTTCCCCCTGGATTCGTGCAACGGGCTCCTCCTCTTCGGCCACCTCGCCCCGGACTCTGACGACACGCCGCCGGAGCTGGGATACATCGTGTGCAACCCGGCGACGGAGCAGTGGGTGGCCGTGCCCGGCTGCGGCTGCGACGTCGGCGACGACCTAGGCTTCATCATGCTGACCACGCACGTCTCTCTCCTCTTCGACCCGGCCCGTTCCTCCCATTTTCACTTGGTCCTTTTCTGGGACGATCTTGACATTATTGATGGCACAACACTGACGACGACAGTCCACACATACTCGTCGAGAGCCGGGGTTTGGAGCCACAGCGAGGACGATGATTGGAGTGAGGAAGAAAGGCAAGGGCCATTGGAAGGGTGGAGGCGTCGCAACATGCTCACTGACTGCTCCAGCCTTTGTGGGTCCTCGAGGGCCCTGGTCGATGGCCTGCTGTACTTGACCCTGGGGAGGAACCGGATACTCCAGGTGGATGCGCAAGGGAAGACAAGGCGCATCGTCCCGGCGCCTTCGGTTCATGCGGATTCAGAAACCCATGTGCTCTTCGTTGGTCAATCCCAGGGGCTCCTGCATTGCATTGTGGAAGAAGGTTTCCCAGCTCTGCTGGCCAGTGATGATCCTCGCATGAGATGGAGTTATGGACTCTCGGTGTGGGTTCTTCAGGGCCCGGATACGCAACAGTGGACCTTCAAGCACAGGATAAGCAATCTGCAGCTCTTCGGGAACAGGAGTTATCGAAACATGCTCGACTACCATGTGGTCACCATGCATCCAGATTGCAACCTGATCTTCTTCGTCCAGCACCGGGATGCCTGGATGATATTGTATGATATCGACCGTCAGGAAGTGCGAGCTCTCCAATCCTTTCAACATGACTTTGGGCCAATTACTCTACTTGATCCTATTACTCTTACTCCTTATGTTCCGTATTTGTCGGAGCTGTTTCTCGGAGTCATTGGTGCTCACAAACAGGCAGTGGAAGTGCTTTAGGAATCAGGAGTTTGTATCTTCCAAATGATGCTTTGCATACTATTGTTTTCTATTTGTAGTCTCTAATGTTTTCTTCATCTCAACAAAACATGAAATGTATGAGGCTCCCATATCTCTCCACCGCTGTACTTTGTTTTACTATATGGTAGTAATGAGAACTCTTTTGCATCTACGGATTGCTCTCTATCGCTTGCTACTTCGTTCTTCTGTTTATTTTGTCTGGCAGTGTGTTTCATAGAGTAACTTAGGCAGCTTAGATCTGAAATCGTCATGATTCTAGATCTAGCCATATGACATGCATAAATGTTAAGGGAAGTGACTGTTATTGTTATATATGCATATTGTTTCTTATTTATTCCCTATCCTTGGAGTCACTAGCACTCACAAATATGCAGTGAAAGTTCTTGTTATTTCAAGTATTGTAACGTGGTCTGCCTGGTCTTGGATTTATATTGCTTCTCATGATGTTTTATCTAATTAATTCTGCCAGAAAGTTGAGACGTCCATGTATGGGTACATTCATATATATGCTTGTTATGTTAATGAAATGCAGCTGCCCAAGTTGCTGAATTTATGAATTTCGGTGTTCAAATTATATGTGTCAAGTAGCATCTTTTGTGTTTCAGGAATGACAATAATCTTAAATGTGCTGCCTTCCTTTTTTCGTGGTCTCACTATTGTTTCCTCGGTCATGTATCTTTTTATTTATGCTGAATGAATAAATGTATCTTCTACATGTTGCAAATAATGCATGCAATGACAATTTTCAAACTGAAGGCTTACATCAACATCAAATGCTTCCTTGTTGATTTTTGAAGGATGAGAGGACCGGTTCTGTATCCATGAAATATCTAGTTTCCAAACAGAGTTTCCTCATGTATGCTACTTAACAGGGACTTAAACTTGACATTTTAATTCAGCCAGAGCAGAACTTTTTGTACCTATACTTAGGCACTCTGCAGGAGATGGCTGTTACTTCTTTATTTTGTGCTACTATTACATCTCAAGTAGATGCATCGGTTCCAAATTAAAACGAAACCGAGTGTAAAAAGCTCAAGTGTGTGATACAGATAGCAACATCGCAAAATTAAAGGCTACTGCTCCAAGCCTCTGACACAGACAGAATTAATCTCTAAGTTTGGACTAATCTCTGTTTCAGTCCCCACAGCCTATATCTGTTTATTGATTGATTTTTAATTATCCACGTGATAAAAAAGAAGCCTTCCTAGCTCACTCTATTTCAGCTTCAGTATCTATGTGTTTTCTTTATTGTACATATATCTTAGCGCTTTGAGTCTTCAAGCTTTAATGCCTGAAAAATCATCAGCATCTCATCTTCTTTTCACGGTGCAAACATCCGGAAGAATGATTATATAGTACATGCATGGCAGTCCCCAAGTCCTATGTCCTAAGTTTATGTCCCGAGTGTTCATATCTTTTATATGTTGCAAATAATGCATGCAACGACAAGTTTCAAACTGAAGGCTTACATTAACATCAAATGCTTCCTTGTTTATTTTTTGAATAAGATGACCGGTTCTGGTATTCATGAAACATCTAGTTTCTAAAGAGTTTCCTCATGCATTCTACTTAACAGGGGACTTCAACCTTTGTGGTAGGACACTTTAGTTCATCAGCCAGAGAGAGCTTTTTGTATCTACTTAGCAGAGCTGCAGGAGATGTGACTATTACTTCTTCTTTTTTTGCTAGTATTACATCACGTAGATGCCTCGGTTCCAAATTAAAATGAAACCGAGTGTACTCAAGCGTGTCATACAGATAGCAACATTGTTCAAGGCTACTGCTCTAAGCCTCTGACATAGACACAATTAATCTCTAAGTTTGGACTATATCTGTTTCAGTCCCCGCAGCCTATACCTGTTTATTCATTGATTTTTAATTATCCATGTGATAAAAAGAAGCATGCATGCATGCATGGCAGTCCCCAAGTCCTATGTCATGAATTTATGTTTGTGCGAGCGGGGTGATTTTTGGATGGTATTTCTTATTTTTAATTGCAGCTTAATCAAGGATACGGTATTCAAATCTTTGTATCATGCATATACCCTTTTAATTTCTTATTGGCAAATCAAGATACTTCTATTCATGTGCTTAAGCAATATCAACTCAGTGTACCTTATGCATTTGCAAATATTTATTTGGTTGTCAAATTATTCCATACAATAGTGCTGTATTTTTTACTGTTTCTGTTTCGTAGACTGGTGTGAGTTAACAATGGCTATGTTATGATTGATGTAATTTGTTGGGAATAATCAAAGGTGTTTATATTGGGGGAATTGTGGTCCTATGTGATATATCAGCAGAAACTGTTCCGGTCGTTAAATGAATAAGTGGTGTCTAGAATAAGGCTTTTTTAAGATGGTCAGGGCGGTACACTAATCTACTGTCTCCCTGACTGCATAATTGTGATACTGCTCATCTATTATTGTAACTTGGCCATATTTAGTTAGCTAATGGTATTGTAGAAAATTTCATTGACTTACCGGTTGTCGCAGTCATTACCGGTTGTGCTTAGGTATGCATGATCTTACATTTAGGCTGGACAATTTATTTGTTATTAATTAGATGGAAAAATATTTAGATGTTGCAGTTATGTTATCAGAGTAACTAAAATCTGACATGTTCTTGTTTGAAGTCTAACTATATATCCTTTTAATTTGGGCAAAAGCAACTTGTCTGGTTCAGTTGTCCGATTGGTGTTCAGTAGTTCCAAGTTAATACAGTACATGAGCCGCACTCAGAATTGTTCATTTTATTTCTTGGAAACTTGATTGACATAAAGGATTGACTGTTACTCCTCAACAGTTATCTGAGAGGGTTTCACTGATGACCTACATACTAGAAACACATGCCTCAGATAGCTGTTGTCACCGTCAACCTGATTCGCATGTGCCTGTTAATTAATCTGCTATTATTTGCTAGTGGCAGAATTTGATTCTAGCCTGATGCATGAGTTTTCAAGTTGGATTGAATGCTTGCCTGGCTTATGTGCCTACACTTTATGCCATAACCTGGTGGACTACACTTCGGAAGAACTTCAGTCCTGGCTTGCCCGTTTCTTCCTCCACTCGATCTGATTTGTAACAACAGATGTTATGTATCTTGTTCACATTTTCTGGTACTAGCTAGGAACTAGAGGAACAGAATTTGAGCAGCAATATAATAAGGCACATTCCTCTATTTTATCCTGATCTATCTTCTTCAGCTGCCCCCCTGTTTGATCTCCTGAACATGATCAGATCAACCTATGTCGTTCCCATCCCAAGAGATCAATCTTGCCTAATTGATTGAGCCCACCTATCTATTGAATTTGCAGGTATGTTGGCCATGCTGAAGAATATGTCCTGATTTCGCCAATCAAAGGTTAAGAAGGACTCACCCCTAGGTACACAGAGAGACATGTGCCTAAAGCTGTTGGATGAGCAAATGAAGGGACAGGATTCGAGGCTTCGCAGTTTTGCCAAACACACCCTAGGAATGATCAAGATCTTCCAGAAAAAACTTCACTAATCCGACCTGGAGAAAGTCTTTGAACAGGGATCACGAGAGTGAATTGCAAGAATGTTTTCTCTCTTTCTTTTGATTAAGGAAAAAGTCCGGCCTTGAACATTCGGGCGTGAATGTCTACAGCTAAATTCAAACAAACGCAGCACTTAGGCTGTCAGCTATCGCCAAACAAAGAAGCCAAAAGAACGTACAATACAACTGATGGGAGTCTAGGAACTAAATAGTAAGCCTGCTTCTGAAATTCCAACCGAGCTTGTTGTAAAAATCCATGATAGTGCTCTCCAAAATGCTGCAACTCCTCTTCAAAGACACATTTTTTCTTCCTCTTTAGACAATTCGCACCAGCACCCTGTCCAGTACGTCGCCCTGAAAATAATCTGCAAATACGAGTTAGGAACCGTCCTTTGGAAAACAACGTCATTTCTATTCAACCAAATTGCCCAGCAAAGAGCCGATGCCCCCGTGAGAACCTGTTTTCTAAGTTTTCCAGAAAAGTTTCTAAGCCAAGAACCTAATAAAGATGAAATGTTTGTGGGTGGTTGAATGCCAAATGTGACATGAACTCCATTCCAAATAAACCTTGCCACATGGCAATTGAAAAATGATTTCTCATGTTAAAAGCTATTGTACCTGAGTTCAAAATGCTAAGGTTTTTTACACTGCAATGGTGGGATGTAGATGTAGTGAGCCCGTGTCTCGGTCGAGCCTCTCTGCCCTGTCCCAGTGTCCCCTGTCGCTCCTCCCCGGGAGGCCGCCACCGGCCAGCGATGCCATCCTGACCCTCTCCGGCAGCGGGTGTGCCTCCGCTCTTCGCCCCATTTCTTCTCCTTCCGTCGTGTGCGCCCCTATTCCTTCACATCTCCGGCCGGATCCTCCCTGACGAGGCCCTCGTGGAGATCCTCTCTCGCCTCCCCGTCAAGCCCCTGTGCCGGTCCAAGTGCGTCGCCAAAGCCTGGCGCGACCTTATCGCCGACCCCCTCCACCGCAGGATGCTGCCACGAACCCTAGGGGGGTTCTTCTACGGCAGCGGCGGGCGCACGGCCTCGCGCACTTCAACGCGCCAGCGCCAGGAGCATGTGAATTTCATCAACCTGATGTGGACATCCGCCGCGCCGTTCGCCGACCCGCCCTTCCCCTTCCTGGAGGACCTTCCCGGCATCGAGAATGTCCGTCTCCTGGGTAAGAAAAACGGGCTCCTCCTCTTCGATCACTTTTCCACATCGCTGGATCTGGGCTTTGTCGTGTGCAACCCCGCCACGAAGCAATGGGTGGCCGTGCCGGGCAACTGCCCTTCGGAATACTCAGACTGCACACCAGTTTGATCTTCGATCTGGCCGCCTCCTCTGACTTCCATGTGGTCCAGCTCCCTAAGGGGCAGGGAGTGTTCCTCCCAAACTGGGATCCGAACAGGCGCAGTGATCATTACTGCACGAATAACTATGTCAAATTTCTGGAACAGGAACGATGGGTGCTTGCTACTTGCATTGGTCTGTTGGAACTCTGAATTTCTTGCCGTGTTTGTTTGGAAACCAGACAATTCTATCAATAATTATTGTTCCTTGTTCATGCCGTTCCATGTCTTATCAAATTCGTGGGTTCTAAAAACTGCAGTGGGCTAGTTATCTGTGGACCATCAACTTCGTACCGACCTAGGCCCGCTAGTGGTGGCCCAAAAGTTCATGGCACCACCTCTTATTCGTACGGCCCCGCCGTCCTCACAGCCCAACTTTGGCCCAGGTGCTGGGGCCCAACACCGTCTACTGTAGCTCGCTCTTGTTGTGAACCCAGCCGCGGGCGGCGACGGCGAGCCACCGGCACCCCGGGCGACTGGCGGCTCTGCGTCCCTGGTCGGTGCCTCCGTGGATCCAGCTCGCTGCGCCTCCGGCGAGAGGTCGGCCCCCACGCGCAGGCGGAGGCAGAGGCCATAGGGGGCGTGTACAGGGGAGAGGCGCGACGGCACGAGGCAGAGCTTGGTGCGGTGCGGGCAACGATACCTCAGGTATCCTGTTCGGTTCTTCCCCCAGTCCCCAATCTCCGTTTCCTCAATCATGGGTTGTTCGGTTAGAATGCTCCGTTTGTTCAACCGAGAAATCTCCGTTGCCTCGTTTGCTTGTTCATTCGCCAACTTTAGACGGCGGATGATCAATGTATTGCAAATCAAAACCAAGAGATTGGGTTAGAAGTAGAAATGGACATGGGAGAGCGGCGCAAGGCTTTTTGCCCGATAAATAACAGTAATGGCATGTATATTACGGTGAAACCCAAAACTTAAAAAAAAAAGAACACCAAAACGGATTTGTGCAACTTCAGCTTACGACTTTACGTGGCAACAATTTTGGTTGCGAGACTGAGACTCGTAGCAACAATAATGTGCTGAAAACTGAAATATTTATTCACCGAAGAAAACGAATAGATCCAAACCAAAATAACTGCATACCCAGGTAGTCACACTCGGTATGGGTGGTTTGTATGCTAAGTAGTTTAGCCCTAGCCTTGGCATTTGAACAGCTCCACCACTGGCTGTAATGCTCTTGTGGAAGTACAACTTTTTACATGCAAGGTAAAATTCATTGAATATATTTTCCAACCCGTTCTGAGAAACATAGCTAAAGCTAACTGAAATAATCATGCTATTGTCATGTCCCACTAGCATGCTTGATCATTAAAAAGGGCGTACCCAGTGCAGAGAGCTCCCGCTTTGTGCGAGGTCTGGGGAAGGGTATTTAGTGGCAAGCCTTACCCTCGCCTGTGCAATGCGAGGAGATCGCTTGATCATTGCTGTACTGAATTCTGCTGTGTGAAGGCTTCTCATTCTGTTCCTTCTCTACTATAAGGATAAGGATACAAGTGACAGCAATCTAATGTTAGCTGGAAAGCACATCTTGCCCTGCCTTCAGCTCTGTTTGTTCTGTTACAATTCGCTGAAGAGGTTCTGTGCAGTGGGTTTCTTTTCCTTGCTTTGTTTTCGTTGCATGTGTTACAATCTATTGCTTTAGTTTTATCTCCTTCTGTAATGCAATGGCATGCTGTTCCCAATAGAGTGATATTTTTAATTGCATGCATCTCCACTGCACTGCTACAATTTCCCTGGGGTGTCACTAAGAGCAAGGCGAGCAAACACAAAGACAACTGAGGTATTTCTGATTTCTACATCTTCTACTCCTCTCATTGGATTCTATGGGCGTCATGATTACCATATAGTCAGTCTGTCGGTGTAGCCTGCTTGGCTATAAATGAAATTTTCGTGGAGACATTACCCTTTTTTGGTTAAAGGTGATACTGAATCTGTAGTCATTTGAAATCATATGTAACACTTTAAGCCAGTCATTTTTCATATTTTGATTCATTACTGGTATGAGAAGGTGCAGTAAGGCATTAGGTTTGAATGAGATGCCTCAAAAGAGAGAGAGACAGACGTTAATTCAGAAGCATATATGGCTCTCATTATTTCTGGTAACTACTTACTACACACACCTACGATGTATCCTGTTCTACTTTGCGAATGACTGCAATTGGTCTCTTGTCGATCTAACAGGAAAACATAATTTATGAATCTCTGATGTTGTGCAGCTCTCATAATTATTCAGTGCCTTGGATATTGATTTGAGCAGGATATGGCAAGTCTGAAGAAAGAAACCCAGGAAATAATATACTTGATTTTACTCTTCATAATGAATTAATGATATACTCTGACTCTTTGCAACCCCGGTAATTGGAATTTCAGAGCCTGTCCCATATTGTACAAAATGTGCAAACCATGCTATTTGAAGACAACTGTATCAGAGGTTATTATTTCGAGCAACATAACCAAAAACAGTCTCTTATTTCTAACCATGCTATTTGAATTCAGCAGGGGATTGGCTGTACTTTCTATTTTGAGTCTACATCTTACTGTGTCATCTACAAAAATAAAGAGTTTTACTAACAACTGTGGATTTGTTTGGTTTACACATTTACTACTTACTAGGCGTCATTTAAACTTGCATGTATCTGATGTAAACAAATAAAGATTGCTGAGGAACAAATGATTGAAGCATCCTACAATCTTCAATAATTTCAGATAAGTTACCACCTGCATGGATCTTGCCCATTTTCAGCTTATTCACTGTTGTTGCAAATCACTGCAGACTTTCTGCTACTCCATTATCCACAATGAGATTGTGCAGCCTTAACGTATGCATCTCTTATAGCATGCATCTCAAAGATTGCATCCCTTATCGGTATCCGCTCTCTAGGTTGTTTCTTTGAGCATGATAGTCCAAGTGCAACGACAGAAACCAAACAATTCTGAATTCGACTTCTTGAAGTGCTGCTATAGATATCTATGTGCATGCACATTGTAGGATCAAGTATCTCCCATATTCTCTCTGGAAGGGCATCCTCTGCAAACGTGTGCAAATCCAATGAACCTCGGAACATATCATCTGTTGGGCTCCTTCCTGTAAACATCTCAAGCAGCAATATGCCGAGGCTATAAACATCACCAAGAGTTGATATGGAAAGAACCATCGTCGTACTCTACAATTGTGCAAAAAAATATGATTAGTATACTGTGCTTAATGTTTATATATGGAGGGATAATGAATAAAGACCAATTGCCTGGAGCAACATAACCAATGGAACCTCTTATTCCAATTGTGCTACTCGAATTTTGCAGAGATTTGCTATCAGTTTCTAGAAGAATTTTTGATATACCGAAGTCTTCAACTCGGGCACTCATGTCCTCTGCAAGAAGGATATTGCTTGGCTTGAGATCGCAGTGAATGATTGGTGGTTGACAGCGATTATGAAGGTAATCCAATGCATCCATGATATTGACGGCAATATTGAGCCTTTGTGCTAGGCTGAGTGTATTGTTTAGAGTGTGCAAATCAGATTGTGGATGAAGCCAAACATTTAAGTTACCATTGGGCATGAACTCAAAAATGAGTGCCTTGAACTCTTGACCTTCATGATTGACACTTGAGCAGCAGGTGATGATCTTTAGAAGACAACGGTGGCGCACCCTTTGTTAGCTCTACCTCACCTCCAAACTCAAACTCACACTCACAGCTCACACCCGAGAGGTAGAAGATGAGAGAACCTGGAGCACCAATAATTTTGTGCTGCTTGAACTGGTTTGAGCTGCAGCTGCTCTTCTACTTTTATAGAAGCAAATGTCAACTATCTAGTACAAGCATACTTGAGTACTGCTACCAACTACACTACTCACTACTAGTACTATGTACAAGATAGGGCATACAGCCCAATACTCATGTCACTGTTGTCCTATACGACAGGCAGTAGACAGGTAGCTCTACCTGCTCCGTTGACTTTGTAAGAGAGAGAAAGAGATACAAGGGGCTGATCAATTATGCAACAATTGTTCCCCTAATTGTGAGGCCCTTCCTTGATCTCTTCAACACCAATCTTGGTCATCAGCTCCTGGAGACGAAGGTGACCAAGTGGCTTAGTGAGAATGTCCCCGAGTTGCCGAGCTGTCTCGACATACTCGAGCTTGATCTGTCCTCCATCGACGCAATCACGGATGAAGTGAAACTTTGTGTCGATGTGCTTGCTTCTGTCATGGAGAACAGGGTTCTTTACCAAAGCAATGGCGGACTTGTTGTCCACCATTAGGGCTGGTGCTCGAGCTTTATCTCCGGTGAGCTCTGCCAACAGCCGCCCTAGCCAAACTCCCTGACAGCACGCCGTTGCCGCTGCAATGTACTCTGCTTCGCAAGCGCTCAGCGCGACGACCCTCTGCTTCACAGACTGCCAGGAGATTGGGCACGCTCCAAGGAAGAAGAGCACGCCCGTCGTGCTCCGCCGCCCATCAACGTCGCCCGCCATGTCACTGTCGCTGTAGCCGATCAGCTCCAGCGCTCCTCTGCTCCTCCTTGGGTACATGAGCCCGTAGTCGCGTGTTCCGGCCACATAGCGAAGCAGATGCTTGACCGCGGTGAGGTGATCCTCCCGTGGCTCCGCCATGAACCGGCTCACGTACCCCACGGCAAACCCGATGTCCGGCCGTGTGTGCGTGATATAGCGCAGCCCGCCGACGATGCTCCGGTAGCTCGTGGCGTCCAGCCTGCTCCGCTCCAGCAACTTCCTTGCGTAGGCGCTCTGGCGGAGCGTGATGGCGTTCTCGCTCTGCTCTACCTCTATCCCGAGATAGTAGGTGAGCAAACCGAGATCGGACATGCGGAACATCGTCTTCATCTCTCGCTTGAAGTCGTCAATGTCACGCTGCTCCGACCCAGTGATGATCAGGTCGTCGACGTATACGCCGACGATTAGCCGCTCGCGCCCCGTCGTCTTGGTGTAGAGCGCGTGCTCGGTGGTGCATTTGGCGAAGCCGAGGGACTCCAATGTCGCGTCCAGCTTGGCGTTCCAAGCTCTCGGCGCCTGCCGCAGCCCGTACAGAGCCTTGCGCAGGCGGAGCACCTTGTGCTCGCTGCCAGGGACGGCGAACCCGGCGCCTGCTGCACATAGAGCTTCTCCTCCAGCTCGCCATTGAGGAAGGCGGACTTCACATCAAGGTGGTGAACACGCCAGTTCTTCGTTGCTGCTATCACAAGTAGCAGGCGCACGGACTCCATGCGCGCCACCGGAGCAAAAACTTCCTCGAAGTTGATGCCCTCGCGCTGCACGAATCCTTTAGCGACAAGGCGGGCCTTTTGCCACACGACCTCGCCGCGCTCGTTGCAGTTCACCTTGAAGACCCATTTCAATCCAATTGGACGGCACCCAATCGGTGGATCCACGAGCTTCCATGTCTCGTTCTCCTCGATTGCCGCCATCTCTTCCAGCATTGCGGCCCGCCAACACTGCTCCTGCTCTGCCGCCGCAAAGCTGGGTGGTTCCTCCGCGCTGCCCATGTGCAGCTCGAGGTCGTCCAGCACGCGGGCCGCCTGGCCGGGTGGACTTGTGTCGCTGACGAGGTCATCCACCGTGCGGAACCGAAGTGGTTCGCCGGAGTACTCGGCATCGACGTTCGCGGAGGCGCTTGGCGGAGGCGTGACGAAGTGAATCGACGACTCGGTGCTTGTTGCGGCAGAAATCGGGGTCGCCTGCCCCGCGGGTGACATCTGCGGCGTCCCCTGCTCTGCTCCAGGAGCATAGGAGGCAGCTTCCCCTGGACTCGCCGTGGTGCCCGATTCCTCTGCTTCCAAAACAGGGGAGGCCCCACCTGGGTTCTGCACTCCTCCACCACCACGACCCAGCTCCCCTGCACCGGAGTATTCCGTGTACTCTATGGTGAAGGAGCTACTCAGGCCACCTGGGATTGCTTCCCCGTCGCCGGACTCCACCCAGTCCCAGCTTGCCGCCTCGTTGAAGATGACATCCCGTGACACCACCACGCGTCTTGCCTGCGGATCATAGAGCCGATAGGCCTTGCTGCCGCGCTCGTATCCCAGGAACACCATGGGGGTGCTTCTGTCCTCCATCTTGGTCAGGTTCGGCTTCGTCTTCTTCACGTGACTGACGCAGGCGAACGTGCGCAGGAAGGAGACGTCGAGCTTTCTCCCGTGCCATGCCTCAAATGGCGTTGTCCCCTTCAAGCTCTTGGTGGGCGCGCGGTTCAGGATGAACACCGCTGTGCTCACCGCCTCTCCCCAGAACGTCGCTGGCACTTTCTTGGCCTTGAGCATGCTCCTAGCCATGCCGACCACCGTCTGGTTCCTTCTTTCGACGACGCCGTTCTGCTGCGGTGAGTAAGGCGCAGTGAGATGGCGCTCAACGCCTTGTCCCGCGCAGTAGAAGCCGAACTCGATCGAGGTGAACTCGCCGCCGCGATCTGTTCGCAGTACGCGCAGCTTCTTCCCCGTCTCCGTCTCCACCTGCGCCTAGAACATCTTGATCGCCGCCGGCGCCTCATCCTTG
Organism: Panicum miliaceum; assembly: GCA_032594955.1. Taxonomy (NCBI): domain Eukaryota; kingdom Viridiplantae; phylum Streptophyta; class Magnoliopsida; order Poales; family Poaceae; genus Panicum; species Panicum miliaceum. The sequence continues at coordinate 54,753,578 of CM064057.1, read as the reverse complement.
CTTGTCAGCAGGTGCACCCACATGAACCGGCTGCAGTCGTCCACCAGCAGCAGGAAGTAGCGCCACTTTCCATGCGTCGCCGGCGTGATTGGCCCGTAGAGGTCGCCATGGACGAGCTCGAGGATGTCCCCGGCGCGGAAGCTCGCCTTCTTGGGGAACGGGGCTCGCCGTTGCTTGCCAGCAAGACAGCTGTCGCAGAGCTCGCCAGCGTGCTCAATCAGCGGCAGCCCTCGCACCATCTGCTGCCTCGCCATCCTGGCCAGAGCATCAAAGCTCAAATGGCCGAGGTGTGCCAGCGCCACGTGTTGTCGTCGTGCCTTGCAGCTAGGCACACTGGACGCGTGGTGCGCAGCTTCAAGGTGTACAGCCGGTTCTTGCTGCGCTTCACCTTGGCGAGCAGCTTGCGCTCGCGATCGCGGATGTGGAGCATGCCTCCGTCGATCAGCACCTGGCATCTCCGCTCGTCCAGCTGACCGATGCTGACGATGTTGCTGCGGAGCTTGGGAATGAAGTACACGTCCGTGAGTGCCTTGTGCTCGCCGGACTTGCACTGGAACATGACCGTGCCGCGGCCTCGGATGTCGACGCCTGAGTTGTCGCCGAACTTCACCGTGCCGACGACGCCCGTGTCGAGCTCGGAGAAGGCCGTGCGGTTTCCCGTCATGTGGTTGCTCGCCCCGGAGTCCAGGTACCACCACTCCTCTGCTCTATCCCCTTCTAGCCCGAGGTTGACCTGTGCGCGCGTTTCATTGAGTACCACGCGCGCGCGCTGGTCCTCCTCTGCTTCGGCGTTGATGGCGCACACCTGCGCCATGAGCAGCGCAGGTTCCTCCTCATCTTCCGCCGTCGCCAGGTGTGCCCTCTCCCGGTGCTTGGGCTCCTTGCAGTCATGGGCTCAGTGCCCGACCTTGCCACAGTTGCGGCACCGGTCCTTGTTGGAGACGTGACTGGCGTCGTCCTTGCCGCTGCCATCCGTCTTCCGCCGCGGCTTGCCACGCCTCCTCCCGCGCGCACCGCCACCGCCGCCGCCGCGCGAAGCAGAGGAGCCTTCCCCCTGCTTCCGCTCGCGCACGCGCGCCGCCCACTGCTCCTCTGTCATCAGCAGCTGGCCGCCGGCGGTCGTGTGAGTGGGCTCCTCAGCGCGGTCCTCGACCGCCTTCAGCCGCCCGGTAACCTCCTCGATCGAGAGCTCTTTTAGATCGAGCAGCGTCTCAATCGAGGAGGTGGTGGCACGACGCGCAGGTACTTCGCCACCACCTCCTCCTCATCGATAATGACTCCCACCTGCGCCAGCTGACTCACCAGAGAGGTCAGCCGCAGCGCGAAATCCTCGACAGCCTCGCCGTCACGGAACGTGATGGCCTCGTACTCCCGCCGGAGCTGCTGCGCCTTCGCCCTGCGTACGCGGTCGCCGCCAAGCCGCATCGTCTTCAAGCTCTCCCAGGCCTCCTTGGCGGAGTCCTTGGCGCCGAGCGTGGTGATGTACTCCGACGGCACCGATTTGAGGATGGCCTCCATGGCCATTTGATCCTCTTCTTCATCGGCCGCGCCCGTGGTCATTGCTACCCACAGCCGGCGCGCCTTGAGCATCACCTTCATCAGCACCGCCCACTCGGCGTAGTTGGTGCGGGTAAGCATGGGGTACTGCGCGCCGCCGACGTCCCTCACCGTCTTCTTGACGACGTAGGTCGTCGACCCTTCCTGGCGTCCATCCGCCGAAGAAGGTCGCGCGCCGGAGGTAGACATGGCCACCGGACTCCAACTCAGGCTCTGGTACCACTTGTTAGCTCTACCTCACCTCCAAACTCAAACTCACACTCACAGCTCACACCCGAGAGGTAGAAGATGAGAGAACCTGGAGCACCAATAATTTTGTGCTGCTTGAACTGGTTTGAGCTGCAGCTGCTCTTCTACTTTTATAGAAGCAAATGTCAACTATCTAGTACAAGCATACTTGAGTACTGCTACCAACTACACTACTCACTACTAGTACTATGTACAAGACAGGGCATACAACCCAATACTCATGTCACTGTTGTCCTATACGACAGGCAATAGACAGGGAGCTCTACCTGCTCCGTTGACTTTGTAAGAGAGAGAAAGAGATACAAGGGGCTGATCAATTATGCAACACCCTTCTCAGTGCCTCACATTCAGCCATAAAACTTCTAGTAGATCCAGATTGTTCAAGATTAAAAACCTTTACAGCAGTAATAGTTCCCTCACCTTCAAGAGTGCATTTATAGACAGACCCAAAGCTTCCTTTACCAAGCAAATTGGCTTCTGAAAATCCATTGGTTCCATTTGCTAATGCATGATAAGAAATTCTTGCAGACTCGTCCTCAACTCTTTGTGGTTGAAATGGGCTCTTCTGCTTTTGTCGTAGCTTCTTACGGAACAACCTGAGTGAGTGCAATAGAAAAGCTAATAATAGGAGTGCACTGGTTACTGCCAGAGCTAGGGTGAGAGACTTCATGTGTCCTCTTCTGTTCTTTTTCACAGAGTTCGTCTGACATGGTGCTACATGAAGCTGAGGAATTCCACCACAAAGCTTATTATTTCCAGTGACTGACATGTTCACAAAGTTTGTGAAAATTCCTCCTTTTGGCACTTCTCCTCGCAGATTGTTGAAGGACAGATCCAACACTGACAATGATGTCAAATTCTGCAGAGCTAATGGGATGGGCCCTGATAAGTTGTTGTGTGCCAGATACAGTCGTTGCAGGTTGCGGATGCTACCAATGGCATCAGGAATTTTACCAGACAGGTTATTCATAGACAATTTCAGCTCATTGATAGCCTTCATATTATTGAGAGATTGAGGTATGCTTCCCTCAAATGAGTTATTGTCCAACCAAAGTCGTTGCAGAACGGTGCAGTCCCCAATACCAAGGTATCACACCAGACAATTGGTTTCCAGATAAGAAAAGGTTGTTAAGATTTCCCAAGCTACCAACTTCAGAAGGAAGGGGTCCTGATAGTGAATTATACGATAAGTCCAAGTTACTTGAAAGGACTGGTAGACTGAAAATGTCTTTGGGAATTGAACCATTCAGGCGGTTCATCGACAGATCAAGGGCTAACAAATTCTTTAACTTCCCTATGCTTGATGGAATTGGTCCCTCCAAGTTGCAATGGTTTGCATAAAGAAAAGTCAACATTGAGATATTTCCAATAGATGAAGGTATTTGCCCTGACAGGTTAGTGTTGTGGAGATGAAGGTATTTGCCCTGACAGGTTAGTGTTGTGGAGACAGAGCTCGCCCAAGGGTACTAGCTTGCCAATGCTATCTGGAATCGCTCCTGATATGAAAGTATTGCTTGCATTGAGGAAGTTGAGGTTGACCAAATTGCCAATGGCTGAGGGGATACTCCCCGAGATCCTAGTGTCCTGGACGTTGAGTATTTGCATGGTTGTTGAGAGGTTCACTATTGAAATTGGCATCTTCCCTGTGAAAGCATAATTGTCGTTAATAAATAACTGTTGGAGCTGGCTGCAGTTTGACATCGCAGTGATAAATTCCCACCCCTCCCTGTTGTCTGCTTCTGGCATGTTGGTACCCAAGTCTGCACGTTGAAGAGCTTGTAATCTCCCCAGCGTGTGAGGCACATATCCAGTGAGCCAATTGTCATGGAGGTCGAGTGCCCGGAGTTCAGTGAGGTTGGAGAGTGAAGTAGGGATGGATCCGGTGAAATCATTCCTACCAAAACAAAGAACCACCATTCTGGGGAACCTGGTGCCAATATCAGCAGGAATGCTGCCCCGGAGCATATTTTCTTGGATCTGCAACATTCTCAATGAAGATAAATTGTACAGTGAAACTGGAGGCTCGCCAGAGAGGTAATTGAAGGCGAGGCAGAGGAAATAGAGGCCCACAATGTTGCCAAGCCCAGGAGGGATGGTGCCCTCTAGCTGGTTAAGTGGGAGGTCCAAGATTGTAAGCGATGATAAGTTGGCCAGTGACACCGGGATGCCTCCGGTGAGGTTGTTTCTTCTTAGGCTTAATATACTAAGGCTTGTCAGTTTGTTGCCAATCTCAGATGGCACATGTCCATGAAGCTGGTTGAAGCTGATGTCCATGACTATTAGGCTGGTACAAGAGCTCAGGTTGACAGGGATCTCACCGGAGAATGCATTGACGCTCAGGTCGAGAGTATGGAGGCGGTGCAGGCGGCCAAGGCTCGCAGGGATGCTCCCACTGAACCCGTTGGAGCTTAGATTGAGAAACCTGAGGGATGACAGGTTGCCAACTGCTGGCGAGAGGATGCCAGTAAGACCGTGGGAAGGCAGGCTCAGTGCCACCACTCGTCGGTGCCTGCCGCGGCACCTCACCCCCTCCCAGCTGCAGTATCCGCCGGTGCTACCGTTCCATGAAGCAAGCGCGGCGCCATTGCCAGCACCACCGATTGCTGCAGCCTTGAAGGCGAGCAAAGTGGCCCCATCGTCGGCTTCTGCAGCCAGGAGGGTCGAAATGGACATGAAGGAGGACAGGATCATCAGAAGCAGCAAGCTCCCTGAATGCTTTGCCATGCCGGTTGGTTTGGTAAGCAGTGGGTGATTGAAGGCTACTGAATACTAATTGGTGCTTGGTAAGCATCTGGTGCTTGCGAGTGCTTTATTGTGAATTCCTTGCGTTTACTCTTGACTTGAGTCGGTCTTCAGTCACCAACTTGTGCCAGTTTGGCATGCAGGACTGCAGGAGCAAGCAGCAGCTAGTGCCCTTGGCGTGCTGCTTCCCTGAGTGGACTTGTTTTCTCGGCAGGACCTGCTTCATATTTCCACGCACTGAGCAGCTGAAAAACTTGTGCTCCATAAATGACCGTTTAGAACAAACTAGTCAATTTATTTTTGAAATAATTAGCTTGTCCTAAATGTTGTTTATTTAAGAACAGAAGGGAGTACAAATTAATAGAAAATTATGTGTACTTCAGGATTCACACTTTTTATCCAAGCATGGGATGTGCATAGCCAGGGCCAAGCCAGGACACAAGATCTGAGTGCCGGCCCTCTTGAACATGTGACCAACTGACCATTGGTTAACAAATGTTCAGTACAAGGTGAGAGAACTAAAGAAAACAACAGACTACACTGGGTTTCTTGAGTACATGCAAAGTGAGCTGTTGTACTACAAGCACATCACTGAAGCCTGAAGCATATACTTGTTCTTTTTCTCTAGATAATTTATCTCTTATGTCAAGTAGGAAAGGTCCACTTTATTCTCATAAGTCTGCTCAAGTTGCTTTGAAACACGGCTTTTAGAGTCATACATCGCGTACTTTGCCGTCGGCCTTTGTCGTAGTGGGTCTTCTCCAACGTGCAGTGCCTCTGGGAAGGTCTTTCCCGCCATGGTGTTTAGTTTTTTTCACCTTATAAATCATGTTTTTGTTTACTTATGATATCTTTTGATTGTTGGTAATTGATGGGAAATTTGTAGGGTTTAAATCCTTATGAAGTTTGCCTATACAGGTTCTTTGGGGGCAAAGAATTGATGATGCTAATTCTCCTTTTTCTGTTGTTGTCTGTGATTGTTGATGGTGTTGGACTTGCACTCTTTCCCCGTTTCTTCCTCTTTCCTCTTTTTCTTTGCAAGTTGACCCGGAAGTCTTTGATGGCAATGATGAAGAGGAAAATATGTTGGACCATCGAAGGCACGCGTGAACAGACTCAAAATTTAAAGCTTGGCGTCAACAGACTGGAGTATTTCCAAATAGCCAAGTTTGAATTCCTTGGCACTGCAAGAGTTATCATTATTCCCTACAGTTTTTCCAAGCTGCCTACAGTGTTCGCACCTTAGTAAGTAGTCAACATTCAGCAGTGTTTGTAGTACAACTTTCTATTATTCCCTTTCAATTTTGGTGAATTGACACCAATGTAATAATCCCCCATAAACCCATTCCCCACAGTTTTTGTAGTTAGTGAACAAAATATATACTAGAATTGTTGGCCACTTATGAAACAAACTGTTGGAGAAAATGGCTAGTCTTTTAGGGGCTGTTTGCAGCCCTCCTAGGCAGCGCCGTGCCGCCGTCAGCCACAGGCGTCCCAAATCGGACGCTTGGGCCAAGCAGCTCCGCCCAGGAGTAAATCATACAAGCCCTATGTGTGTGTCACTGTCACGTCTTATAATTATGCGCTAGTCTTAGTTAAAACTTGGCTCCTTGGCTACCAATTTGAGATCTCTTCCTATTTTCCCTTTCTCCACTATGAGCTGCAAAACAGCAAAAGCATTGGTTCTACTGTCATATATCGCCAACACTCATGTAGTGTAGTGGTAAGCTTCCCAGTTAAGGCACCAACAAGGGTTCAAATTCTAGTGGCAGCAAAAAAAATCCCCTTGCTGGCAATCCAAAATATAATGGCAGGTCGCCGACATGTGGTACCTGTGGCTGGTTTGGGCTCTCCTACCAGGGTAGTTGCAGTGGTCGCTAACACAGTGGATCGTGGTTGGCCCAGGTTACGGTGGGTGAAGCCGGGGTTTGGAGTTTTCTCGGCCAGGTTGGTTGAGGTTTCTTCTTAGTGAAATGTTGTGGGGGGCGGTATTTTCCCCGCCGGTTGAGTTTTTTTTACTGTCATACATCTTCTATCCTGAATGCTATGATCATTGTTTTACTTCTGAAACTATGCTAATCTCTGCTTCTTGCTCCACTTCATGAAAGATGTCCAGCTCTAAGCTAAAGTCCTTGCCTAAAAATTTACATTGCTCTAATGCTCTCTGTATACATGCAGCGCTCGGCTGGCAAGCGAGTACACTAATTCCTGGCAGGGCGCCAGTTGAACTCCCATGGTGTTCAGAAATATTTACTCTGCAGCTGGAGCTTGATGGTTGATAATTAACATCGCTGAAACTTTCAGAACTGATTGCAATCGAGGCCACAGACTCGTAGAATGCAGATTTTCTTCAGGTGAAACAACCAAGAACAGCTCAGTTAAAAGGCAGTCGAGGATCCATGCCGACCTAGGAAACTTACTCATATTTAGGCCACTGTAATCTTTCCCGTTTATGGATGTTAGACAAACATATTATGTAATGTTTTCTCGTAGTGTGTCCTACTTGGCTACGAGTCCTGCCTATCCTCTCAGTCTCTGTTTCTGTTTCTATAAACTGTAGGGTTGGATATGGCATGGACCGGCCTATATATGTAACACATGTTACACCTGGTGAAATACATCGCAATAGTTCCATGCTAACATGGTATCCGAGATGTTCGCATCCTGCGAACACACTTCCGCCCAAACCCTAACCGTCAGCCTCCCGCCGCGGTTACCCTAGCCGCCGTCGGCCTCTCTGGTCGCGGCCGCTGCCATTGGCTGCGCGGCCTCCTCACGCGCGCGGCCTCCCACGGCTGCCCTAGCTGCGCCGGCCTCCCGGGCATGGCTGTCAACGCCGCCGCCCGATCTCTTGCGTGCGTGGCCCCCCTGGCCGTCGCGCCGTCCATCCGTACGCTTCCCCGCCGCCGGTTTCTCCCGCGCGGGTGACACGCCCCTAGCCGTCGTGCGTCTCGTCCGTGCGCCTCCCCGCCACCGGTTCTCACCGTGCGGGTGACGCGCCACATCGCCGGCCATGGCCCCGTCCGAGCCCACCACGGAGGAGTTGGAGCAGCGTAGGGATGGATATGGCATGGATCGGCCTATATATGTAACATCTGTTACACCTGATGAAATACATCGCGATAGTTCCACACTAACAATGGATTGTAAGATTAAGGCTGAATATAATTTTTTCCCATTCTTCTAATGAAATTTGTAATCTCTTAATTTGCCAGGTCAGCTCAACGTGTCAATCCATGTAGCATTTTTTCTTCTCTCTTTGGTTTCTTTGCTTGAAAGCTTAAAATGGAAATGCGTGCAACCGTAACGAAATTCGTAAAAAGGAAAATCATTCAAAAAGTACACTTTTTCTGTCAAATTCTCTAGCAAACCGAAGCCCGAAATGTTAAATTCAAAAAAAGAGGAACTCCGAAATTTCGTAAAAACAGCCCACCATTTGCCTGCCGCTGGTCTCTCCTTCCCGAACCCTTCATAAAGAAAAGGAAAGGAAAACGAAAAAACCAAAAATCCCTCCTCTGGTAGCTTCCCAGTTCCCACTCACCGCCGCACCAAAAGTCCGGCGATCCCCACCGTCTCCGGCGGCAGGTACGCTCCGCCCCACTCCTCCATTCTTGCAGTGCTCGCGCGTTGATCGCCTCACGGTCCTCACCCGCTCTGTTTTGCCTCTCCGTTGGCAGCGGCATGGAGGGCCCGAAGAAGAGCGGCGCGGTGGCTGGCCTCCCCGACGACCCCCTCGTGGAGATCCTCTCGCGCGTCCCCGTCAAGGATCTCCACCGATCCAAGTGCGTCTCCAAAGGCTGGCGCGACCTCATCGCCGACCCCCTCCACCGCAGGAAGCTCCCCCAAACCCTAGAGGGGTTTTTTCCACGCCGGGGATTTCATCGGTCTGTCTGGGGGATCCCCGCCCCCCGTCGACCCTTCTTTCTTCTTCCTGAGGAAGCTGCCCGGCATTGGCAAGATCTGGCTCAGGGGGTCCTGCAATGGGCTCCTCCTCTTCAGGCACGCTCCCAGAAGCACGGTCAGCTACATTGTGTGCAACCCCACGACAGAGCAATGGGCGGCGGTGCCCAGCGAGCACACTCCGGTGGATATGCATGATGGAGTGAGCCGCGCCTATTTGGTCTTCGACCCGGCAGTCTCTTCCCACTTCCAGTTGGTCACCATCTTTACGGAGGAGGGGAGCCTGGCAACATTGCACACCTACTACTCCAAAACAGGGGTGTGGAGGCACAACCAGACTGACTGGGCTGAAGAAGAAAAGCGGTTAGGACACTGGAGAAGGTTGAATCCTAAGATCAGTGCCAGGGTCAGTGACGCTGCCTTTTTAAACGGCATGCTGTATGTGATGTTGAGTGATGCTCAGATTGCTGTGGTGGATGTGGAAGGGAAGATACAAGGGATCATCCCAGCGCCGTCTGCAGCGGACCTTCCGCTTTTCATTGGTCAATCCCAAGGGCGCCTATATTGCATGTCTACAAAAATGTGCACGCTCTGAACTGTCTGTTGGTGTTTATACAAGGGACTTCGATGATGATCGTGTTCTACTGTTATTCTGGGTTCTTGAGGACTACGATACACAAAAATGGGTCCTTAAGCACAGTGTGAGGCGTATGTGTCTGTCTGGGAGCAGGTCTTACGAAGGTAGTTGTGCCTGTGATGTGGTTGCCATTCATCCAGACAGCAATTTGGTTTTCATTTTTCTATATGGGAAGCGGTAGCTGATATCATTTGGCCTGGATAGCAAGGAAGTGCGAGATCTTGGCACACTTGAACAAAACCCTCTATGGTTTACTCCTTATGTACCCTGTTTCTTGGATTTCTTATCAGTGCCAGAACATGATGAGAAACTAAATGGGCGGGACGAGCAAAGCAGGAAGGATGTCATTAGAGCAGGTGAGCATAGTGGCCAGTGATCACTCAGGGCGGAGAGCACAGAGGCCAGCGAAGCTAACCCTATGGTAGCAGCTGAGCTCATGCTGTTGTTCTAACATGCACAAGCTTTTGAATTTGCTTATGAAATGGGCGATCTGCTTGTGCATTTATGTAAACGAGTTAACCTATACCAGGTTCTTCACTAGTTCTGTAGGGGGGATGGGACGTCTCGGCCCCTTTCAGCCAACAACTATGCTCCACCGCTTCTTATGCTATTAACATTTAATACAACAAGTCAGTTGGGCTCCTGCTAGAAAAAAAAACACTGCAAGCTGGGCAGCTAGCCAATAGAGTTGAGACATGAGTGTAAGCTAGATTTACATATGCCAGTTATCCCAATGGATGCAGTTTTCCCAAGTTATCCAACTTAGATGTTTTGCATTCAAGTAATATGCCTCCAATGTACCTGTGGTGTTTCCAGAACTGCAATCACCTTTGATGCCGGTATGTTTTTTGTTAGCCTTTCGTAATGCTAGTGAACGATTGCTAACTATGTACGTATTTCTTTTCCTTCTTTCTGATATATGTTCTTTTTTCTGTTCTGAAGTAATAAATGTAGCTTCCACCTTAAAATTAGTTTTCCAACAATGCTAACCTCAAAAATTGGTTCTGGAAATTCCGCCGTGCTAACCTCAAAAAGCTGCCAACTTGATTACATGATCTGTCTATTTTTGCTGCAAAATTTTCCAATATATGGTATCGAATTATATAGCTGTCATCTTGTTTTACTCCTTTCTGTTCTCTGTTTCTTGTACCTTTTGACCAATCAATACTAAGCCACCTGTACTAGTACAAGGTAGGCAGCTGAAACATGCTTGTAAGCTAGTTTTACATATGCAGTTATCTCAATAAGGGTTCGGGTCAACAAAAAAGAGGGAAAAATGAGGAATAAAATCCAATGCAATTTCCGAAGTTTCCCGACTTCTGCTGTTTTGCATTCAAGTCATATGTTTCAAATGATGTCTGTGGTGTTTCCCAGATTGCAATCACCTTATATACTGGACTCTTTTTTTTAGTCATTCATGTTAGTAGTGAGTGATTGAGTGTTTGGTTGTTTGCGTCTTTGCGAACTATATACTTCTTTCGGGTATATGTTTGTGCTGAAGTAATAAACTTAATGTGGCTTTGGATAGTTTGCCAACAATGCATGGCACAGTTAAAAGTTCAGTAGCCTCAATAGTCATGTATCTGATAACATGTCATTCATAGGTTGTGGATAAATTTTCCCCGCATCTATTTGTTTTTCCCCTGGTCTGTCTTCTTGACTCGATCCTTAGTATGCCATGATAAATGTGTGCAATTTACTTCTATCTGTTGAGAAGGTTGGATACTTGAATCCAGTTTTTCGCTTTCAATTGTGTTTTTGCTGGACGAGAGATTGGGTGCTGCCCCTTTTCTAGGGATGGCATGAGACCATAACCGTTCCTGTGTTCATCTTCACATTTTTCACTTTTTCAGTTAGCACGGATAGGAAGCATCTGTCTTTGTAAGTGGATAAACTACTGCTTATCCTGACTGTCTTTGTAAGTGGATAAACTACTGCTTATCCTGACTCGCGTTTAGCTGAGTGATGCTGTTTAGCATTTCAGTGAGCATCTGCGCAACTCCATTTGCCCAGTTTTGGGATTTGAACATGCACGTTTATAATTTCTTAGTTGCCTTTCCTTTTTCAAAAAATGATTCTGCTCCCTGCATATCCAATTATGTGTTCACCTTCAATCCAAAACATTGACTTTGCAGTCGTCAGTCATGTTGTATGGAAGCATTGGCTGACCGTGCCAGTTTTCAATGTGGACCCCGGCAGCAGCAACCTATAAGGGTAGTAACTGAATATCCCCTGTAACATGCAACCTGCGATGTGATTCTGGATCGTGAAGCTCCCAAGCTGAGCTGCCTTTTACTGCAGTTTCGGCTCCTGAAACTGTGCCGGTAACAACATCATCACAGGTTCAGAAGTATCTTTGCTGTTGACACGATTGGGGGGGGGGGGGGGGGGGGGTGATTGACTCTTCTCTCTCTCTCTCTCTCTCTCTCTCTCTCTCTCTCTCTCTCTCTCTCTCTCTCTGATTGTATCTTGGCTGCATGAGAAGATCGAGCGTTGCCGCCTCTTCTCCAGGGACGGCATGGAAGATGGAACCATTCCCGTTTTCCAGATGCAAAGGGTGCTCTTAGCTGGAGTTCGTTGCTGCTTGCTTCCCAGGAATGGCCCTGCTTATGTTCTGCCTGTCCCGCCTTACTACTGCAGCCGTGTAGCAATTCTGTTTACGAAAACATCTGCACTGCTGCACTTGCCCCAGTTGTTTGGGATCAACATGCAGTCTCTCCGTTTCCCAGTATGGCCGTTCGTTTCCAGGGAGTTGTGCGTGTTCAGCTGCTCGGCTCGGATTCAAAACGCTGACCTCATCTCCTAACGATGTCATCGCACGGATTCAGAAACAATGCTACCCAGACCCAGCAGGAATCATGATGGAAACGATCGCATCCGAATTCTCTGATCACGGCCAACAACCACGGATGATGAGCTTCGTTACCCGGCCGGAGGGCATCCCCCGGTGGCCGTGCGCTGCGGCGATGCGTCTCCGAGAGCCCAAGCCGAGCCGCGTCCCCTCTTGCATTGGCGTCTTCCTCGCCTCGTTCCCACCCGCACGCGACAAACCACCACCCGGACCTGCCGGCGGACGCTGCCTGACATGGCGCGGGCCCGCGCGGTGCACGCCAAAAGCGTTGCACGGCGCGATCCGCTCCCCATCTGCACTGGACTCCACTGGGGCCCTGCCCCTGACCGACCCAAAAGTAATTGCACGGGTGGACGGCAAACAAATATAGGAGTGCATAATATTAATATGTATCTACACGCAGGGCCCAATTGTCATCCTCACAAGGGGGGCGGACTTTACGCGGTTAAACACTTCCACGTGGGAAACGGAGGCCAGGGAGTCAAACAGTCAAACCCCGCCCGTGGGAGCAGGCAGTCAAACATCCGAGCTGGCATCCCGCTCACCCTTTCCCGCCGTTGACAGCTGCGGAGCTGCCGCCTCCCCCTCCGCTCCCGCCCGCCGCGGCTGGCCGGCCGGCAGGCGGCCGCCGTCCTTCCCCTCCCCCTCCTCCTCCCGGAACCTCGCGTAGATGTCGCCCCTGTAGAACCCCCACGTCCGCCACACCAGCGCCAGCGACACCGCCGCGCCGAGCGCCGTCGCCGCCGTGATGATCAGGAACGACCGCCTGAAGCACTCCACGCCCAGGCACACCACCTCGTGCCCGCCACCTCCTCCTCCCCCACCCACCCCGCCTCCCCGCTGCCGCGCGGCCTCGGCGTCGTAGAGCCGCCCCGCCACGCGCACGTTCAGCAGGTAGGACCCCACGGGGCTGGCCATGCCGCCGAAGTTGTAGAGCGTCGAGTAGTACTTGAGCCCGAACACCTCCGAGATCACGGCGAACACCAGCGGCCACTGCGCGCCGAAGCAGAACCCGATCACCACCGACGCCGCGTAGAGCGACCGCGGCACGCCGAAGGCGATGAGGAGGTGCCCCGCGCAGGCGAGGAGGAGGACGAGGGTGAGGAGGAGCGGGCGGGGCACGCGGTGCCGGGACAGGACGGCCTCCGAGGCGTAGCCGGCGGTCACGCGGCCGGCGTAGTTCCAGATGCTGATGAGGGAGACGAAGGTGTTGGTGCTCCGGGACGGGTACCCCAGGGACTGCCCGATCTGGCCCATGTTGTCGATCGCCGTCAGCGTGCCGCCCACGCCGCAGATGGTCGCCACGAACAGGACCAGCATGTCCACGCTCACCAGCGCCTGCAGGATCGTGTGGTCCTCGCCGCGCGCCGGCGGGCGGAACATGGTCCTCACGCACCCGCCGAACCTCCCCAAGCAGGAAGACGGCGACGGGGTCGGGTTGGACCTCGACGCCGGCGGCGCCACCGGCTGCTGCTGCTCTGTTTTCTTGGCGTCCGTTGACATCTGGACGCCGTTGGATGCGGCGGCGTCGACGACGGTGATGGTGGGCGGCGGGCCGGCGGCGCGGAGGGCGTCGTCGAGCTGCCTCTCGCGGTAGATCTTGTACTCCTGCTTGATGACGACGCAGAGGGGCATGAGGAGGAGGATGAGCAGCGGCGTGGCGGCGACGCCGTAGGCGTCCCGGGAGAAGTGCACCCGCCCCTGCACGACGATCATGACGAGGAGGAAGCAGGCGAGCGCGATGGAGAGGTAGAGGAAGCAGAAGAATGGGTCGGTGCTGGTCTCCTGCCCGCCGCGGCGGCGCGGGTACGGCAGGTACCGGACGGTGTGCACGAACACGACGGACACCGCCGTGGGGAGCCACGCGATGAGCAGGATCAGCGACTCGGGGTCCTCGCCGCCGTAGAAGGCGAGGTAGAGCTGCGTGTACACGGCGCCGCTGAGGCCGACAAACCCCTTGAGGATCCCGATCACCACCCCGCGGCTCTCCGGGAAGTTCTTGACGCAGGTGACGAGCGCGCCGGTGTTGGCGAACGACTGCGAGTTGGCGCCCGCGAAGACGTAGAGGCAGAGGAGCCCGAGCGGCGGGCGCGGCGTGCGGCCCGACACGGCGAGGTAGACCATGAGGTAGCCGGCGAGGTTCATGGCGGCGCCGGCCGCGAGCACGACCCAGGGCGGGGTGACCTCGTTGAGGAGCCCCGAGAGGACGCCCAGGTTGGCGCCCAGGTCCTTGGCGAAGGAGACGGTGTTGAGCGCGCGCTGGTCGTACCCCAGCGACGACTTGAGCGCGCCCGAGTAGGCGCCGAAGATGTACGTCGCGCCGGAGGCCGCCATGATGAGCAGGCTCGCGAACACCGTGAACCACCGCCCCGCGAGCACCTGCCGCGCGAAGCCCCGCGTCAGGATCACGCGCAGCGGGTTCCCCGGCGCCGCCGCCGATGCCGCCGGCCAGCTGCCGGCGCCCGCGGCGTCGAACACCATGGCGCGCGGCGCGGCGCTGGTGGGAGGCTGGTTGCCTGGTTGGTGTCCGTTGGGTGTCCGTGTGTGCGAGTGATGAGGTTGGGTTAGGCGGATGCTGCTGGATTTAACGAGCTGGTTTGATGAGGGAGAAAGAAAGGAGTGTGGATGGAGTGACACTGCGACAGGCTTGGGGCGTCCTCTGTTGCTTGCTGTTCCTTTCACACGCGTTGGTGTCCGGGAGGTCAGATTTTTTTTAATTACACAGTACAACTCAGACATTCACAACGCATACACGAACGCTAATCCTACTTCTTCGAAGACTGAGCCGGCCTCGAGATTGACGAAGTCACCACAGGCGTCTCGATCGCTGTCAACGAAAACATTGCCTACCACTAAAAGCACCAACACCATTAAATTCTAAAAAATTCGCTCCTGCGAAGAATCGAACATGAAATGAAATGGTAACCACAACCACTAGGCTACAGGTGCTACTGAGGCGAGCTGGCTGATTGGGAATTTGGATCTTCAGAGCGGCGAATTGTGATCGCTTTCGATGGACGCCAGCGCTGCACGTGACGAAGCGATCGAGCTGCCAGAGTATCCTCGGCGCGGCGCACGGGAGCTTGACTCGGGAGTGGCACGCGAAGACTTCTTTTTTTTCTGACGGAGAAGCAGAGAGGATCGGATCATCAGGTCCTGACCCAAACGATGTGGAAGAAATGGCCATCCACGCCGGCCGGCTCGACACCCGCGTGGCCGTGGCGGTCGCGTCGAGCTCTGAAGCGACGTCGTGCGCATGACCAATCTGCCGCCGGGACATCCGGATCGCGCGGGCCACGGCGAGGACGAGGAGCTTGACTCGCGAGTGCCGCGCCACGACTTCCCTGCGCAGGTGTGGCGCGCGCGGGGCCATTTTTTTTCTAGAGGGACAGCGACGCGTGCGTGCGGACGCTCCGGCTGCTCTCCCCGTCCCCGGCACCGCCGCGGGAGCCGGCACCGGCGGCGGCGTCGCGCGCGCGTGATGTGTGAACGCGCGGCGGCGCCACCGGCGCGGAGCGCGACGTGTGAACCGGGAGACCCGGGGCCGCGTGGTTACTGGTTAGTTTATTAGTCACGTCTTGGTCATGTTTTGTTAATTGATTCCCGTTGCTGCTGAGGTAGGTGCGTGGTCGTTCATGGCGCCTCCAATCCAGCGTGGCCAGAGCGTGGGGAGCTTGTTATAATGTTAATGAGATGGGAGTAGTTAGTTGGCATATAGGAGACCCTGCTTACCCCCTTGGCTAGCAATGCGGAACCGGTTCCTCTGCAGTTGCTGCCGAGGGACTCGGGTCACTCGGTGTTTCGTGCACTGCCATGGTTTGTTGTGGATTAGAGAAGAGCTTAAAATAGGTTTTTTGCGCAATCGCAAAGGGTGTGGATAGTTAACCTTTGTCTTTTTTTAGTTTGTAAATCCTCAAGGAATTTGGTTTCATAAGGTTTTTGGTAGTGATCCTTTTGGAACCGGTTCCTCTGCATTACTGTCCCCCTTTTGACCCTTGCTCAACCTACTCAAGAGTTGGAGGGCACATTTCTTTACGACGTGTGTGGCACACACATCCGCTTTCCTTGATTGTTGTTGTGGTGGTTAGGCTATGGCAGGCCTGAGCTGAAGCATGACACAGCAAGTCTTTGCGTGCCCTGTTTTATATTGCAGCTGCAGGATCTACCTTTAGACTACCGAGGCACAGATCTTCCGGTCCTCTGCTGTAGATGCTTGGGAGACCAGAAAGTCTTGTCCCTGCTTGCTGTTGGTTGGACTTGGGCTGCTACCAAACATGCAGTTGCAGAGAACCTTCGCTGACTTGAGGAGAAAACGGCACCAGATCTTTGATGCAGTCCACATTAGACTAGCTCCCTTTCTCTTGGACTATAAAATGGGTCTCTCTCTCTCTCTCTCTCTCTCTCTCTCTGTGTGTGTGTGTGTGTGTGTGTGTGTGTGTGTGTGTGTGAGCAGACGTTGCTGTGCTTCAATATTTGTAGGAACTGGATACCTGAGTTTTAGAAACAAGTGATGACTAGTAATTGGATAAGTGACCTATTTTTTCTAGGCATCTGAGCACATTGGCTCATGCACTGCTTGCATATATAGCCTTTGCGACTGTTGTAGTTCACACTCCCCTTTTTTTTCCCCTTCGAGTGTGAAATAGGACAGTGTGGACTTTTAGATTTAAACGATGGTGCTTGCCTCTACAATCCCACCATGACTACGGTCCTAGCTCTTATCCTTAATTTTATTTTGAAAAAAAACAGTACTAAGCTCAAGCAAGAAGCTGAGAGCATCTTCTCATAGAAAAGTTCTTGGTCATCTTCAATTCTTCGTTCAGCTTGTAATTCTCCGTACATACATACTGATATTTTGCATATCTGTCAGTCGATTCGTCGTAAATGTTCTGCTCAAGAAAAAAAAAAGTTCACCTCAAGTAAAAAAATGTTCCACTCAAGACAAAAATATTATGCTAAAAGAAGTGTTCTGCTAGTTTCATAAGGAAAAATGTTCTAAAGTGAATAATAATGTTCTAATATTTTGAAAATGTGACCGACGGATAACTAACAAGATACCAGTCACTTTACAAGGAGATAGACCTTATTTTTGAACCCAACCTAGAATAATAGTCACTGAGACGTGCACTCGAGTAATACCATGCATCTCTGTTTGTTTCATCGGAGATGTAACTGCAGTCAAACTAGTATCATTGGATGGCTATTTCATCAATGATAAGATCTGTCTCTCTATCAATGCCTTCCACTATACAGATTGAGCATTTGTGCTCAGATTCTTCTCCTCTCCCATTTGACTGAAATCTTCTTGATGCATCGCATTCAAGTTATGGACGCCACCTTGCTGCATACATGGCCTCGTATCCCAGGCTGCTGGGTTCAGATAAGAGTGATTTAGACCTGAGAATGAGATGGAAGGCGACCACCACTAACTGTGCAGGTGGCTCATGATCTCTCGCGCTGATAGCTGACACCACTAGAAGCACATCCATTTAACACGAGCAGATAGATAACAAGCCTTCATTTTATGAAAATTCAGGCACTCATGTACTGGAATTATATAAACTGCATTTCTGTCAGTGATGTACGTTGACATATCATCAATCAGCTCCGTTCTCGCAAGTGATTCCAAGGATATTTTGAGAGGAAGATTCTAAGGATATGCTTGCTTTCTTCCTCTGATCTCCTCTGGCAACCAAAGAGAATTTCCAGCTAACCAAAAACAGAGAGGGAGATCGAGAAGAGTTCACACGTAGGTGCAGTAGTACAACATGAACACGATGATCCTGATTATATTCCCGACAGTACAACAGACCTGCAGCAGATTCTGCAAGTCTGCAATGCTATTGGTAGAATGAATTAGCACCCACAAATTCCCCTTCAAAATTAAAGAAACAAAAACACATCAGTTTTCAGGCATGGTTTGCTTTCAAAAAAGAAAGGAAAAAAAAAGCAAGCAGCATGCGTGGACATCAAACAGTAGACACGCATGCATGGACAGCAAACAGTAGACACGTATGGGCCGAATCTATGAACGATAAAAGCATTCATCCACTTTGGCCGCAGGTGGTCATGGAGGATACAAACAGGTGCTCCCTGACAACCTGCTTCTGGCGAGACCGCGTGAGAGAGCAATGTACAAAGGAAGAAAGGCAATGATTTTGGACCTGTCCAGAATTGTGTTAAATTCTCTATTCAAGAGAGAGTAACGAAGAACAGCACTTCTTTGTGGCAAGAAGGAAGATCCCCCCCCCCCCCACCCCCACCCAAGAAATGCCCTTTTGGTAGCCCCAACAACACAAATGGCACAACTACAGTTGTTGTTTTTTTTGAGGGGGACTACAATTGGGTTGTACTTGTACCTCCACTCTCTTGTATTTATGCATTAGGAGATATCCATATTTTGGTACGTATATAAGCCATATCTAAAACTAGTCTAGGACTCTTAGATCTACATGAGCCCCATGGGTTAGTTCTAGTTTGTGTCTATGTAGGCCCACAAAATGTCAATGTCCCACGTATGGGTAAGTTCTACATTTTCCTTTGGCGCAAGTCGATGTCACATAGAATTTGGCAATTTGCATTATATTGAATTACGTTGAAAAAATCCAGTGGGACAAAACACAAACTGCTAGAAAAATAGGCATTCGTCCCACATGTTAGTACCGGACATATTTTGATCCGGTACTAACGTTGCCTCGGAGCCAATTTAGTACCGGGTCCAAATTTGAACGCCCTTCGAACCATTTTAGTACCGGGCCAAGACACCGGCCGGTACTTTTTGTGTGAATTATGTGTTTTAGTATAGCTGTTGAAAAGTGATGACTCGGCCGGTGTTGGTCCGCTTAAACAGTTAACCTTTGGAAATCGTGGGGTGGATGAGTTCTCCGCTATTTTTTAATACAAATTTATTTCAAAAACCTCTTTTAAGTTTTCAAAATAATTTCCCAAAGTATTGTTTTAAAACCCCCCCAGGTGGTGACGGCGGCGGACGACGATGTACATCTTAGTGTGCTCGCCCATACACAACAGCACAACGCGTCCGACACACCCATCCAGTGCCAGGCACTCCACTTCCCCTGTGGAAAACAACGGATCAGGAACCTCCTCCGGCATCAGGCGCTCCTATACGTAGTTGTACCTTAAATGTGCAGTTTACACTCCGAACATATATACATCTAATGTGTAGTACACTCTGAATGCTACCAGAGAAGGAAGACTTATGACGTGCTCGATGGGTACATGGACGCTAGGTTAGATAATTAAATATCTCTCGAGTCTGGTAATCTGGTGCTAATCAGCTTTCCTCGAGCGGCGATCACCTCGTAGCGGCGCTTCACTCTAATGATGTCGTCCTTGATCTCCCATGGGCACCCAACTCATGTCGGACTTCAATGCTGTTGACGATGGCAGGGGCGTCTGGCATCCTCGGCCGTCGTCATCTTCCACGGTTCCTTACCTCGAGCTCAAACGAATCACACTAGCTACCACCATAGGGTCAATCGATCATGAGGACTCGCCGACACCGAATCAAGAGTGGCGCCTCCTCCTAGCCTCCACGATGCGCTCGCCGTGTCGGCGGTGACGGACGACGACGTGCTCATCATGGACGGTGTGCTCGCTCATCGACAACGGACCAGACACCCCATCCAGCTCAGGAACTCCACTTACTTCGCCAACAACAACGAATTCGGCACCTACGTAGTTGCACCTCAAATGTGCAGTATACAGTATACACTTGGAATGTACACTTTAGATGTGTATGACACTGCGAGATACGCGAGAGAGGAACCGAGCCGGCGGGCAAAAGGTACCCCTACTAGCAAAAGACCAACTTCCGCTTCTTGCTCCCAGCTCCCAGCGTTGATAGATCCAGCCCCTCCCTCCCCTACTCCGGCGACCTCCCTGATTTGACCGGTGTTGGTCATGTTAGACAAATAGACATTTTCAGGTTCATTTTAATTATGAAATTACATATGTAATTTAATAATAATTTTATGACTATCGTGAGTCAAACAAGGCATGTGCACGTGTTTATGATCAACACATATTTCATAAAAGATAGAAAGAAATACAAAAATTTCAGTCTGTACCCGAGACAGGCACAGGTTGCGCCGTTACCAGCTGGAATAGTCATGCTATTCGGTTGGCCTTGTTCGATGTAGCCGTACGAATTCGGTGCATGAAGATGTTCGCAGCTCAGTTCCGCGAACGGACACTAGGAAGTAGATGAAGTAGTCGTTCAGGGCCGCCAGGAAGTAGACGATCAGGATCGAGCAGTAGCGTGAAGATGGTCCCTAAAAATCTGATTGCCCCGCTATCCTGTGCAGAACCTTCAAGCGGGCAATGATTCCGGAGACACCTGCTCTCGCCGGAGATGTACGCGCAGCCCCAGCGATGGGGATGCAAGAGCAACAGAAAAAACAGAGGGAGAAGGGAGAGGTCTTCTTAGTAGGAGTACCTTAGTGAGTTGTTTTGAGTGTGAGGTGTGAGGAGGGTTAGGTGCCTCTTATATAGGCGAATGAGCTAGTGAGGGGGGACGCACCTGGACGTCTTCAAGGTGAGCAATGGCCATCAAAGCATAGGTCACAAGTAACATCCATGCCATTGAAATCCCTTAAAGCATCAGCCATCAAAAACACCACCAATGGTATGGCTATTACTCTTTGGTGCAAAAGTTGTCCACTCCATGCAGCATATCACTTCCGACCGTATACCGTACATCACACTACACCCACGGCCTCGGCTGGCTCGACAAGGCGAGCGAACGCGCTCACGCGTAGCTCATCAATTTCCTCTTACCAGCTTCACAAGTGGTGTAGTTATGGTCCACCATTTAAGTCGGTTGACATTTAAGTCGGTTGAGATCCTCCTCAAATATCCATACAGGATAAAACACATAACTCCCTAGCATTTATTAGTGGGCTTTTAATTCTTTTATTGTAAAAGAAAAATGAGTCAAGCCCATAAATTCCAACAGGTCAGCCTAAACAGTTTAACCTTTGGGAACTGGTGGGATGGATGAATTCTTTGGTATTTTTTAATATAAACTTATTTCGTAAAATTCTTTTCAAAAATCTTGTAGGTCTATTATATTTCAAATGTGCAACATACACTCTGAATGTGTACACCCAACTCATGTGAGTTCAACGCTGCTGCTGATGGCAGGGTCGCTACTCGCTAGGATGTCATCGCTGTCATCATCCTCTGAGGGCCCTGACCTCGAGCCCAACGGATCACACGCAAGCCCGCAGCGGCCACCAGGTCAACCTCGAGGACTCGCCGACACCGAATCAAGTGCGGCGCCTCCTCCTAGTCTCCCCGGTTCGCTCACCGGCGGCGACGGACTACGACGTGCTCATCATGGACGGTGTGTGCTCGCTCATCGACGACAAACCAGAAACCCCATCCAGCGCCAAACACTCAACTTCCTTCGTCAACAACATCGAATATTCGGCACTTTGTCCAGCGCCAGGCTGTCCTACGTACTTGCACCTCAAATGTGTAGTATACACTCAGGAATGTACACATTAAATGTGCAGGACACTCTATCTGATTTTTTTTTCCAAACTGTAAGTGAGATGCACCAATCCTATGGCATCACATAGGACACGGAACTTCCCTTGCTGGATTCAATGAGCCCTGAGCAAAGTTACCTCAAACTGCAACGCCACAGAAAATCTGCAGATCTCTGGGCAGCAAGAGAACACTAGCCAACCTCAATAGATATCTTAAAGAAACACAAAACGAAACGGCGCCAACGGCTAAAACTTCACCAGCAGCACTCATGCAAAATATATTCAGCAGAACCAACCATCAGTGCCAGTTTACCACATCCTAAAAGTCGCATCAGGAGCGCACAAGTTCTTACAAAAGCACGATCCTTTGCAGATCGAGGCCGCCCGCCTAGAGCCGGACATGCACCACAACGGCCACCAGCAGCTCGCGCCGATTCATCAGCAGAAGAACATCACTTCCTTCACTTTGTCCTTAACCTGCGGCAGCCGGTGGAGCGCAGCTGGACCGCCACTGACAACGGAAGCTCCATCGGTGCCCTCTGCCTGCTCGTCGTAGTACCTTGCGCGGAACGCGGCCAGGTGAGCGTAGTAGGCTGGTGGAACTGCACCGGGAAGGATTGGAATAAATTTCCAGTGACAAATATATAAGGAACTCCAAGCACATATGATGAGAACATGAATACAGGAAGAAACAAAAGAGGAAAACTATTCTCTCTCAAACACACAGCCTGGAAGGCGACTTACCAACTGAGACAGAGCGCGTGCAGCGTGCATATCTGCATTGCAAAACAAAAATCAGCTTGAGTTCCAATGGCAGCGACGGTCAGCATTGAAATTGAATGGGGGAACAAATATAGTGACAAAAGGAGCAGGAGTGGTGAATGAGGGCGATCAAGCTTACGTGTAACACAGGTTGTTAGTTAGCATCTGCAGCGCATCAGCCGAGAAACGGTCCTCGTCGTACAGGACATGATAGTGTGCTGGCCTGCTTGTTCCCTGAAGAAATGCAAACATTTAGTCTGATGACAAAAATAAAAACTCAGAAGGTCAGCGGCTCCAAAAGTATCTGGCACACACGGCGCCGAAGTGTCTGACACATACCTGGATTCCAGCATGGCTACAAAGGTAGAAATCAAACTCGTTGGGATGACAAATGCTGGTATCAACCACAGTTCCTGCACAGCAGCAAAAAGAGTCACACTTCACAATTAAAGATGTGCTAAAATAACTATGATACTTTGCTGGAAGTGGAGATCTCCCAAAGATACACTGGCCACCCAGCCAACAAGGGTTGGGTAGAGGGGTGGTAAACCCAGCCAGCCAGAGTTCAATTCTCACCTACATATTAACGCTACAGTGGATATCTCTTTTCCTTGTTGATCTTTTTCTTACTTTTGTTTAAGTGATAAACAAGGATGGTGACCATGGTACTAACCAGGGAGAATGTTTCCACTTTTATCAGTGAGTTCACGCCTTCCATGAACCTCAGGGAAGAGCCTTGTGTGGTGCCTTTTCTGTACTATAACAAATGTCACTGGGGGTAGATAGTCACGTTGCATAGAGGCACAAGCCTTCCTGATTGCATCCATTCAATGGAGCAAAACGTGGCTGAACTGTCCTTCACTTACTCCATCCCTGAATAAACAAAGAAAAGGTAGTAGGAAGTCAATAAAGGCTTCATCCAAGAGTTATGTAAATAATTCAAGCACATACCTGTAAAAAATAATCCTTTCAGGCTTTCGGTCAGTCCTCTTATAGAATGAAGACAGCAACTCCCTGCAGAAAATAATTCAGGCATCTAAGTTTCAAACTATCATCTCTTAATTCCATCCATCATGAACATAAAGGATACGAGTTACCTCATCATTCCACCATTTACTGGGGTGCCTTTCTCTGGATCTGTAGCAGTCCAGAAGAGATTCTGTATAATCTCCTGCCTATGTGCTTGGGCAGAGACCAGAGCTTTATAGGTTGTTACTTGAGGCCAGTCCATGGATGCCACCACCTGCAAAAGGTGATGCCAGCTATCCATTACTTTGTGTCCGAAAAGCCCCCATTGGAAGTTCGGAACCATAACAATTAGCATTCAAATATGAACCGAAATTTTCATTTAAATTAGTGCAACGTTTGAACAGAACAATTGCTAGCAGAGAACAAGAAACTGACAGCTGCAATAGATGCTGATGAGTCTTCGCCTGCTACAGGATGGGTAACATCAGCACCAAAAATGATTGTTGGTACATCTTTTCTCGAACACGCAGGAGAGCTGCGCGTCATTGTATTAATAGATAGAAAAGAGTTCGGATACATGCCGATTCCACGGCTTGGGTTAGTACAATTCTTTTACACGCGCGCCTGGGAACAAGGAAGAAACTACCAAGCTAGGCTAACTCAACGCAACAAGGACCCCAGCCCGCTTGCCCCCGCCAAGACCCATAGGCTTGACTGCTCGGCGACTTCCTGCAGCACCGCCTGAGTCCGAGGTTGGACGTTGTCGAACACGCAGCGGTTCCGGGCCTTCCAGATGGTCCAAGCCGTGAGAATCACTAGGGAGTTAAGCCCCTTCCGTGTCTCCTTCCTTGCTCTACTTGAAGCCCACCGCCACCAACCCTAGAAGTCCTCCTCTTCCTGTAAAGGGGCAAGATGCTGGAGGCCCACTTTGCCAAGCGACTCCACCCAGACCTAACGTGAGAAGACGCAAGAGACGAGGAGGTGTTGTATAGTCTCCTCCTCCTGGTCACAAAGAGGGCATTTGTCCGGGTGGTCCAGGCCTCATCGCGCCAACCGATCCGCCGTCCAGCACCTGTTGTGGGCAGCAAGCCAAAGGAACATCTTGCACTTCAAGGGTGCCCAGGACTTCCAAATCCGCTTGCAGGGCTTGAACATAGTTGATCCCATGAAGAATCTCCCGTAGGCTGAACGTGCAGAGTAGGAACCTGAAGCCTCGGGCGTCCAAATGTGCTAATCTGGCTGGTCGTCGCGCAGGTGAACCTCCTCTAGGGCATCCCAGGGTTTAAGGTAGTCCACCAAAGCTGGAACAGACAGACCCCCTCTGATATCTTGTATCCACCGCCTATCCTGCAAGGCTTCCTGAACTGTCCTCCCCGACAAGGCACGCTTTCTCACGAAGAGGACGAGGGCTGGCGCGAGGTCATGGATGGACTTCCCATGCAGCCATCTGTCCGTCCAAAACTTGGTTGTCCGCCCATCGCCAACCAGGGACGTCACCGAGATGGCAAACATGGCCACCGCCTTAGGGTGGACCTTAATCTTGAAGGCAGCCCAGGGGCGATCTGGCTCCGTCTTCTGCAACCACAAACCAGCGCATACGAAGAGCCCAACCCAGGACCTCAAGGTTGTGGATCCCCAATCCACCAAGCTCCACCGGACGGCTGGCTCTCTCCCAAGCTATAGGGCAATGTCCCCCATTGATTTGTGCCCTCCCCTTCCATAGGAAGGCGCGCCGCCATTTGTCGATCGCCCGGATTAACCACTTCGGCACCTCTAGCGTGATCAACAAGTAGATGGGCACCGCAGTTAGGACAACCCGGACCAAAATCGAGCGGCCCGCCGTGGTCAAAAGGGCTGCCTTCCACCCCGGGAGCCGGTCGGCGATCTTGTCGATGATAGGCTGGAGGTCAGTCTTAGTGAGATTTCGGATGGAAATGGGTAGCCCGAGGTATCTACACGGGAAGCTAGAAACCTCGCAAGGTAAGGAGCCGACGACCACTTGCAAGTCGTCATCCCTACACTGAATGGGGACAACCGAGCTCTTCTGCATGTTGGTTTGTAGGCCGCTGGCTTCACCAAATAGCTGCAACACCGCCTTGGTCGTGTCCAAGTCACCCGGAGATGGGTGAATGAAGAGCACCACGTCGTCAGCATACAAGGAGACGCGGTGCTTCACCGACCCATTAGTCAACGGCTGGAGCAACGCCTCCGCTTCCGCTTTTTTGATCACCGCACTCAGCACGTCTATAACTAGGATGAACAACATTGGGGAGAGAGGGTCGCCTTGACGCAGCCCACGACGATGTTCAATCCATTCCCCCGTCTCCCCGTTGAGCAAGACCCTAGAGGATGCCGTGCGCAGCCAGCAACAGATGATGCTGCGCCAGCGACGGCCAAACCCCAGGCGATACAAAGTCTCAAGGAGGAAAGGCCAGGAGACCGAGTCAAACGCCTTCGTGATGTCGAGCTTGAGGAGCAGGCGAGGCTCCTTGCGGCTGTGGAGGAGCTTAGCCATCTGCTGGACGAGCAGGAAGTTGTCGTGTATGCACCTCCCGCGCACAAAAGCGCTCTGGTTTGCCGAGACCAGCTCCTGCAGACGAGGGGCCAACCGGTTGGCGAGAATCTTCGTGACCAGCTTGGCAAAGCTATGCACCAAGCTTATAGGTCTGAAGTCCTTAATCTACAGCGCGTCCAGCTTCTTGGGGATGAGGATTAGGAAGGCCGAGTTGAGGAGATGCAGCCTCCTACCATCACTATCCTGGATCATCCGAAGAGCCAGCATTATGTCCTCCTTGATGATCGGCCAGCACTCCTTGTAGAACCGTTCGGTGTACCCATCCGGGCCCGGCGCCTTATCTGAAGGCAGCGACTTGATGGTCGCCCACACCTCCTCCTCCGTGAACGGCAGGTCGAGCGCGGAGTGATCATGGGAAGGCAGACCAATGGCCTCTAAGTCGATGGTCCGCTCCCTCGCGGGCCGTGAGCCAAGCAGCCCATTGTAGAAGTCCCAGATCGCCTCCTCCATTTCCTCGTGCGCTGTCAGCGTTGTATCATCGACCTGCAGCTTGGCGATGAAATTTTTCTGCTTCCTATAGCGGGCTTGGGAGTGGAAGAATGTCGTGTTAGCATCCCCCTCGTGTAGCCATCCAATCAAGCTTCGCACTCTAGCGATGGTGCGCTATAGTGACGCCAAGGCCAGGCAATGCTGCTTCACCTGACGTCGTAGCCATCCCTCAGCAGGGGAGAGCTGGCGCCTATCTTGCGCTATCTCCATTTGGTGCAGCAGCTCCCGCGCCAAGTGCAACTGGGACTGCACATTGCCCACAAATTTTTGACTCCACGCCTAGAGGGCCTTGGTTAGCCTCTTGAGTTTGTCTGCTAGCCTCACCGCCGGGCAAGCCAATGCCACAGGCGCTGACCAAGAGGTTGTCACCGTCTCCTGGAAGCCCGATAGGGACGGCTAGAAAGGCTCAAAGTGGAAGCGGTCGCGGCCTCGCGCATTACTGCGAAGACCCAGGACCAGCGGGCCGTGGTCAGAGATGCCAGCAGCCGAGCTCTGCAGGAAGGAGTCCGAGAAGAGCTGGTCCCAATCAGCGGAGCAAAGGACGCGGTCCAAACGAACCAGCGTCGGTGACTCCCGCTCATTGGATCAGGTGAATCGCCGCCCGAGCAGCTCGATTTCCTGGAGCTCCGTATCATCAATCACCCGTCTGAACCTCCCCATCATGGCCCGGTCAATGTTGGGGTTATTCTTGTCGGCCGAGCGATAGATGAGGTTGAAGTCCCCACCCACCAGCCATGGCCCCTGGCAAGCCACGCGGACGTCTCACAGCTCTTGCAGAAACAAGAGTTTGTCTGCGTCCAGTTGAGGGCCATAAACCCCGGTAAACCACCACTCCTGGCCATCGTCCAGAGCGAACCGCACCGAGGTCGAGTAGGAGTCGTCTGGTAGCCGTCGCCCTACAGACGCTGCCGCGCCACGCAATCAAGATTCCTCCTCTGGTACCCGAGTCGCCGGAAGCCGGAAGCGACACGCTCAGATCGAAATCAGACCCCAGCGTGGACAGGATTGTAGCCGTCGAGACCGACGCTTGTTTGGTCTCTTGCAGGCAAACAATGTCGGGCTTAGTCGAGGCTACTACTTCCCGGACGCAGTTGCGATGAGCCCCCCGATTGAGGCCCCGGACGTTCCAAAATAAAATGCTAGACAAATTCATTGGGGAACCGGTTAAAAGCACAGCCAGTACAACACCCCAGGGAAATCAATCTGCCAAGCAGAGCTCCTGATGGTCAGGATCAACAAACACCACGGGGACAGACCACCCAAAGAGTGCCGCTAATGCCTCAACGTGTGCCTGCGACGGTGGCTCCGAGAAGAGCCTTGCATAATCATCCTGCGCCTCCACGGAGATGTGCTCCTGTTCACCCAGAATTCCAAGCTTGCGCATGAGGTTGGCCTGTGCACGCTTGGTGGCCGTCGCTGCCGAAAGGCGCGCATTCTTGGCGATCCGCGCGCTGCGCCGTAGGGGAACTGCCTTGACCACCGAGCGTTCGCGCGGTTGAGGAACCGGCATGACGCTGACGGTCGGTCTGGACACCCGCACCAGGAACTCCTTGAGCGGCGAGCAGGTTGGCGACCGTTCCCCCTGCTGTTTGAGCCGCCGCCGGTGATATACCACTGAGCAAGTCTTGGGTGGGTACACCGTGGGCCGAGGGAGTTCACCGCTAGAGCTCACCTTCGCAAGGCGTGGACCAGCGTTCGTGGCTGGGACGGCAGTAGTGGTCTTCGCTGGCCCAACATGCACAACAGGGGGCGCGGCAGACAGCCCACCAGTAATAGCGAATCCCTGGTCCGCGAAGGCCCCAGACCCGCAGACAGAAGGTCCGCCAGCATCGGTGGAGGTCTGGGCCGAGGGAGTCGGATCCGCAACCGCAGACTGGGCCGAGGCCCACTCTTGGGAAACGGTCTGAGGTGAGGCCGCCCCCCCCCCCTCCCGCCCGCCAGTCCAGACGCCGCTGGAAGAGAGAAGCGGGGCACCTCCCCAAGCACGCCGCCGCCGCCGCCAGGCAATTCCCCGTGGGGAACCAGGCCATCGAACCCAGGCACGGGGGGGACCGCCAGTGGATCCGCCTCGGGATGCCTGTCGACGGGCACGGAGCTAACTGGGGCCGGCGATTTGAATTGGTCTCCAGATGGATCCAAGGCCAGCTCCATCTTTTCAGAGGCAAACCCCACATCCAGGCCACCGACGTGAGCAGAGGACCTGCCGGCCAGAACCGGAGTGCGGTGGTCCAAGGCAAAAGCGTGCGGGGCCTCCACTCCCGCTGACTCCTCCGTAGGCGAGGCCGAGCGCCCGCCAGAAACCGCCTAGGACGGCATGTCTGTGGCTGCCTCAACCGCAGGGGAGGCCACACGGTCGCCAGAAGCTGCCAAGGGTGGAGCTTCTTTTGCAGGGGTCCCTGACACAGCCTCTGCCTCCGGCAGGGGCGCAGCAACACCCCGCGAGCCCCCCACCAACGGCACGGCCCGCGCGTCCGCACCAACGGTCACACGACACGTGCACTGGCCACGTGTCACCGCCCTGGCCGTCCCTACCGGCGCGCCGCTGCGTCCTCGTCTCCGCTGGCGGCGCCCGCCCCGGGAGCGCCGACGCTGGGTCCGCGGTTGGCAATCGCTTTCACTGCCGTCTTCCGCCGCCGAGTTCGGCGCTCCATCAGCAGATCTTGGGGAGCCCGGTGGCGTGTCCGACGGTGACCCAGGCTCCTCAATCCCGGTGATGTCGATGTCGACGTCGTAGACCATGGCCAGCTTGGTTGTCGGAGTGTCGTGGTCGAACGGCTCCAAGATGAGCAGGTCCTTGTTCCGGGGAATGCGCTCCGGAACAGAGGTCCATGACGTGAGGTTGAAACGAGCCATGTCCACCCGCCCGGACATGTCCAGGTGCACCGCCTCCACCCAGCAGTAGGGGGCAAGGAGCTGCTCCGCCGGGGAGAGTTCCCAGGCGTGAGCTAGGATGCCCCCCATGGAGATGTCCGCCCGGTACAGGAGCTGCATGCACCAGGCATGGGCCTGACGGCTCCACCGCTTGAGATTGAGGCTGAACCGCGGGGTGCGGATGCCGCCGCCCGCTCTCAGCACCAAATCAGCAATCGCGTTGTTCGGCAAAAAGAGGATGAAATCCTCCAGTGCCTCCTAGGCGGACACGGTGGGCCGGGTTCCAACCACCGTGATGAGAATCGCTCGATGCAGTTCAGCCTCCGCATTGGCGATGCTCGTCGAATGATCAATGATGCACAGCTCGCGCGCAGGGCGCTGCCGCAGAAGCTCCGCCGAGACGGGAGTCAAAGCAGAGACTTCAGAGGTGACCGCAGGGGAACCCAGGCCGATCGCCGCCAGCCCAGAAGTCGCTGCGGCCGGCGCGCCCCCAAAGGCCGAGACCGGGCGATGACCGCGAGAACGACACACGGACCCCGTCTCCCGGACAGGCGCAGGCGCCTCTCCGCCAGACGCCGAAGAAGAGCGGCGGCGCCGACGAAGAGCCGTAGGCGGCACGGATGTCCGGCCACTCGTCTCCCGCACCGGCGCATCCCCAGAGGCCGACGAAGGGCGACGACGGCGGGGGTGTCGTGCGGTCGGCTGCACCTCCTCACAAGGTCCCTCCACAGTTGGGGCTGGCGCAGGCACCGTCGGAGAACGACGCGCAGGTGGCACGGACGTCTGCGCCTCCCACGCCGACACGTCCGGGGGGGAGCCCGGCCGCTTTCTGTGCTCCCGGGCACGCTGCGCAGGCGCAGCCGCCGCGGGGGAAGTGCGGGGAAACGGCCGGCGTGGTTGGCAGCAAATGTAAGTCATGTGCCCCAGCTCGTGGCAGCGATAGCACCGGGAGGGGCTCTGGCAGTGAGCCCGCCGGTGGTCACGCGCGAGACAGTTGAAGCACCGGTCTCTCAGCTCGTTGGGGATCGGGCTAACGGTGCACCGTGGAGAGGATCGCCGCCGCTCCCGCTGACTCCTAACCTTGCACCAGCCGTCCCTGTCCGGCCCAGCAGGGGACACTCGGCGGACCTCGGAGCGGACCCGAGGGTGGGCGCGACTCGACGAAGCCGGTGGTGGCGGGGGGGGGGGGGGGGCAAAAGATGGGGGCAGCCAGCGGGCGCAGGACGAACAGGCGACACGCGGGACGCCCTCACCGGCACCGGGCCCGTAAGGACGTCGCGGTAGGATGGCGCCAGGGCAGGGTCCTCCGCCGGGGCAGGACTGTCGTCACGCCAGCGCAGAAACTTGGACCGGCCCATCAGAACGAAAGGGGCCGCCAGGGGCGAGAGCCGCGAGGCCGGCCATGGCGAGGCCGAGAGATCCGGGGTAGCCGCTCTCGCGGTCGACGACGTGGGGGAGGAAGGGGTGCCGGTTGTGGCCGCCGGGATCAGAGCGAGCTCCGGCGTGGGGTGGCGGTGAGCGTTGTGGTTGGAAGGGGAGGGAACGGAGGGAGGGGTGCGGGGAGCCATCCCGTGCCCTTGTGACTAACTAATCCTAGCATTGTTGGTACATCTAAGACAAAAGGTATTCCTCTAGGATTGAAGGCTCTCTCAAACACTGTATTGCGCCCTCCAACCTGATAAACACAAAAAATATCACTTCCATGATAACTGAAGCACACCAAAGGGAAGAAAGCAGTAAATTGCACTGACCTTCACATTGATTTTAAGGGCAACGTTTTTGAAATACTGCTTGTTTTTATTGGGCTTTGGATTTATGCACTGAGATACTATGTCAAGTTCAGTCTCGCACAGCCTCTTAATTTTCCCTAGAAAATTGCACAAGTGTTAACCGTGAAACCAAGCAGAAACACTCATGGACATTTTGTTTTTTGCAAAACTCATGGACAAATATGTTTAAATAGAGAATGTTGTGGAAAAGTTCACTGTAAGTTTTCTACAGAAAAAATTCAAATAACTTGCCCTATGTGTGCTATACCAAAAAAAAAAGACACTAATAACATGCCATGTGTGCACTACATAGACACATGTTACTGGAATACTGGTCAACTTTTTTCCATAGGATTGTGTAAACATAGTTTTTCCATAACATTCATAACTTTCTTTTTTTCAGAAATTTTAGAAGTGTACAGATATTCATGGATGAGCATACCATAATGACCAGAAACATCTGGAAGAATCACAATAAGCAGCTGGAGATTGGGAGCCCTCGTGTGAACATCCCTTAGAGCAGCTTCTATGTGGTTGGGAGAAGCTGACTGATCTATCACTGGCCTTGGATTGAAAACCTGAAATTCCATTGACATCAAATTCAATGTGCTCTGGCTAATGATTTATAAGCTACTCGTATCCAAAAGCATATGCACGAATTTACCATGCCAATGGAATTGCACATCTGAACTAAGTCATCGCATATTCTGTCTACAACATGACGTGGCATCCGCGAAAAGCTCAAACAAGTCCAGCTGTGAACAGTTCCACCATTGACCATTTTCTGAATACATAAAGTGAATATCAGTAGGTAGAGTATTCCAGAACCGATGAAAGCCAACTCTAGGAACAAGAAAATCTTTTGTTTGCATTTTTTCTGTAATTATACATTGTTGGCATTATTCCACATAAAAATGAAAATGAGCTGGCAAGAAAATCATCATATCAGGAAATCTAACTCGCCAGCATATAGAATCACCTTGTTAATCATATTCCACTGCCCGATGCTTGGTGCAACAGTTTTCTCCCTTCCAGATTCATGGTATTTCAGCTGAAACAAGATTAAATTTAGTCATTCTTGGAATTAGTTATAGAAAATCAAAAGACAATCATCAAACTGAAGATGCTGTATAACAGATACCAAGGGTGGAGGCAGCACACGAGCTTGCACATTGGCCATCTGATTGGCGACGGTGATCCCGAACATCTGTGTCAGCCTATCAGCTGAATAGTTGTTATGGCCAACCATCTAAACAAGGCAAAAAAAAACATTTTAAAAATCATTGCACTTTAAGTTGCTGCAACGACAAAACTTCAGAAATGACATTATATCACAACAAAGTGCGGTGAGTTAATTTAAGAAACAAAAAGTATAAAAAAACTATACATTACATGTACACTATGCTTGCTTACTGCCAAATGTATACTCACTTAAATTTTGCAGTTCTTTGGTGCATACTATGTCAAGAAATCATTTTTTTAAAAAAAACACTAAACAGACTGGGGAGTTCTGTGAATACATGGATAAGGATACAGCCAATTTCAGGTTTTAAACTCTAGATATTTCAAAATGAAATTGATGTAAAAAATTTCAAGAAATTTTAAACCTTCAAAAAGGCAGTGACAAAGCCAAAGGGGGCTAGAAATGTACCTGGATGATATTGTTCTCCCTCTCTTGGGGCCGTTTACAGGTTGCCTTTAGTATGCTAGCCACCTGTGTGTCACTGAGCTTCCTAGAGTATTTCTGCCCTTCAATAATTTCACACACCTGCAAACATGTTATACATATAATTAGCATGGTGCACCAGGTGTTGACTTGTTGAGCAGAAATCACAAATGATGCAAATACTACCTCCATCGGTAAATATATCGGCTTAGAATCATTGCCGAACTGCAGGCAGGGCCAAGCAGTGTATTGCAACATGTATTTATAACGTTGTTTGAAGTATTGAACAACAGTCAGCTGAGTGCCATCGTTGCAAGGAAAGCTTAAGATAAGAAATGACAACAAGTAAGTCTGTACTGGAAGAAAAATACTAGACTGAATAAGCATCGGGATGAGATATCAACAGATGAACCTCAGTTGTTCCAATGGGACAGAAGTAATCCCAGTTATCTTGTAGATGCTCCTTTTGCCTTGCTGGTGTGTGGTCTCAACACGAACTCCACGCAGAGCTTTCTTAATCTGGGAAAAGATATAGAGACAGATCTATTAGTGACTGTAAATAAATAGTATCTAACAACTTTTGTTGACAAATATTACCTTCAAACGATCCCTGTCCGAAAAAGGCTGTGTGGGGTTTGTCACCAGCAGACACTCCTTAACAAATTGTACCGCAGGGATAGATTTATAAAACGAAGTCGAACATGTGTCTGAATAATAAAAGGATAATCAAGAGTTAAAAATTGAAAAGAAATGCACACAATTCCTATGAATATAAAAGGAAGGCCCCATCTATATCCTACTCGAGCATTCTAGGGGAAAACTTAATTTTGAACTGCCGGAAATGTATGCCACACACAAGCTATTGTTTTGATCATGTGCCACTAAGTTCGTATTTGTGTGTATGCCACCTGAACTTTAGGCACAAATTCCAATGCCATAGACATAAATGTGGAACCACAATGGCACACCAACTTCTGTGTGGCATACACACGAAATCCTGAGTTTCTGCCGTGATTTCTCAATTCAGCAATCTCAATATCAAGTCTCAATTGAAATTGAGTACACTGGTGTAATTTTCAACAAAGTAATTTTCGGAGAAGATCAATACCAATGTTCAACGAGAGGCCCATTTGAGTGGGGCGCAAGCTCTGGTAATATCCTCTCCAACACTCCAACCCATCACCAATGTCCTTCGCAGCACCAAACTACTTGGAGAAGAAGGATCTTGAAACAGTGACATAACTGCAAAACAAAAGGAAATCAGTAACCACATGATCAGCAGCTCCAACAAAACAAGATATTGCAGAAAAGAAAAGGTGAAGAAATAGCACTGGTATCATACTTGAGAGAAGGCGACTCCCTCATTACAACATCAAGTGCTTGGATTGTGTCATGCGGCGAGTCCCTTTGCTGACCGTTGAGGAACTGCTGCAGGTGGTACAGATTTGCCCGTGCTGCATATCGAATTGTCACTTTATACTCACTGCTTTTCAGTAATTAAGAAAACAGGAAACATAGTTCATAAGTTTTTTTTGCGGTAAACATAGTTCATAAGTTAACAGCTGCAAGTCACAAAGTAGTGTCCGTTGTGCAAAAAGAACACATAGACCCTGTCGTGCTTACATTTCTCGGCGTCCAAACTTGACAACAAAATCCATTGACTTGAATGGCAGCTCGCCTGCAGTGTACATGCCCATGCTTCCATCGTATGCAGGCATCTTGTGGGCGAGTGATGTCGCACCGTGCACCTTGATAAGCTCCGAAAGCAGCACCCTGTTGATTCTTCTTGTCTTCGGTTCAGGACTGAATGAAACCTGGTATGTATATGGATACAGTCAGAAGGTGGAGCAAAAGAACAGCCTTCAATAACACATTCAGTGATAATGAACGAATGTTACATGAACACAAGCAAAATAATAAATAACAGATATTAAAGTAAACAAAACCTAGGGCCTAGTCGCACATGTGTTCCAAACACAAAAATCCTGATCCAATGTTTCATGAATATAAGCAACATAAATCACAGATATTAAAGTAAACAACATGTGTTACAAACTCAACTATATATAATACACAAGTGCAGTGCTACTGATCAGGCATGCTGCATGCAGTTTTGAAACACGTTCAAGTTGTCTGGTAAACAAACTCAGAATTGCTACCTATCGATCTGTTTCTTTTTTTTAGAAAAAAAATCCAAATTCATCCGAGCCCAAGGCTTGAGCAGCATCAATATCACCCCAACATCTGCCACACCACACAGGCCTCCACCAGACCACCACCCTAACCGGCCTCCCTCTGAACCGGGCCACAACCATCTATAAATCCTAACCCAGCGATCATCCTCCCAATTCTAACCCAAACCAAGCTCGTGAGAAAATATAATGGTGCAGCCTCAAGAACAAAATCAAGAAGTTCATCTGACAGCCTGAAGCTGAGTTGATTCCTCAAAATGGCAGCTAGCAATTCTAGATAAATTACCTGGCTTACAACAGGTAAAGCATGAGGCGCAGGAAAAAAAAAAGCTCCAAAGGGTGATCGCTACCAAGAAAGCACCAGAACCCTGCCAGGCACCACCCAAACCCAAATCCTAAAGAGCCTATCCACCATGCACCACCAACATGCAAGAGGACCAAGACCTTGCCTAAACCGTTGATAACTGGCAAAGCAATAATGAAGTGACCATCAATGCCATGTCATGCAGGAGTATACGAGGAAATGGTCAAAGCAACAAAGTTGTGCTGGACACACAGAGCCCGAGGCGTCATCATCAACCCGCTTCATTTGCACAAGCATAGCAGCCAGTACCTCACATGTAGACTGAAGACTTTTGCTCAGAATGGCAAGTGCTGGATTACCACTTAGGACCTAGAAAAATACTACTAGAGGGAATCGGACTGGTAGTACTTCCCCTACGAAAAAACGAAAAAGTTTACCTCTATGGCTCTATCTGCTTCCTCCACTACATCCCAACGAAACAAATCCATCCCAACAATACAAGCCCACAATGGTGATCATACACGTGAGAATAGCATTTCAGAACAAAAAAAGCGTATGGTGATGAACATAATCTAAAGCATCTCCAACGGATCAATTACCGAAAAATTACCGGCCTAAAACCCTGAAATGGACGGATAAAAAAATGGAGCAGAACAAGCACGCCTAAACATGAAGATGAAGACAACCTCAACTAGATCGTCGTGAACAGATCCACAGCAATCAGACGCTGAAAACAAAAGTAAAGGAGGAGAGGGGAGCTCACGTTGTAATGGCAATTGTCGTTGTCGCCTACTTCGACGAGGAAGTGGTTCGCGCGGACGACGACCTTCCTCCCGAGCGTGCCGAACCCCGGGCGCGCCGGGTGCGGGATCCCCTTGCTCGACACCGGCGGAACCGCCGGCGGCTGTTGCGCGGGCGCGGATCTAGATGCAGGCGCGGGAGGAGCGGCGGGGTCCGCGCCCGCCACGGCCAGCCTCCCCACGCCTCTCGCCAAGTCAGTAGCAGCCGTCGCGGAGGCGGGGGCTGGAGGCGCTGGCGCCGGACCTGACGCGGGCGCGGGCGGCCTCGCGGAAGTCGAGGCGGCTGCCGCGGGAATGCCCACCGGCGCTA
This sequence comes from Panicum miliaceum, assembly GCA_032594955.1. Lineage (NCBI taxonomy): Eukaryota > Viridiplantae > Streptophyta > Magnoliopsida > Poales > Poaceae > Panicum > Panicum miliaceum. The sequence continues at coordinate 54,717,420 of CM064057.1, read as the reverse complement.
CAGGGAGTGGCGCGGCGGGGCGGACGGGTACTGCTCCCACGCCGCCGCGGCCCGGGGCCGCGCCCGAGCGGCTGCTGCGGGTACCCGCCGGCGCCTCGGCCTCCGCCTTCGCCGCGGCCGTAAGGCTGCTGGTGCCCTGCCCCGCCGCCGCGACCGTGGGGCTGCTGGTGCCCTCCCGCGCCGCCGACGCCGACGCGGCCACCGGGCTCGCCGCCTCGCCCACCAGGGCTGCACCCTCCGGCACCACCTCGCCCACCACCACCGCCCGCGCCACGCGAAGCCATGCGGAAAGGGAAGGGGGGTTTTCGAGTGGCGTCTGGAGGGGAAGTGACAAGAGAAGCGGGGCAGACGTAGGGGAGTTTATAGCCATGGTGCGCGGCCACGCGACGTGGGCTGCTGCGGCCTGCGGGTAAGGGACGGGACGCGCGGTTGTACCCACGCTCGCTGAATGTGGGGACAGCGAAAGGGTGGTCCTACCTGTCAGTGAAGTTTAGGGTTCTTCCTTTAGTGTGACTAGCTTTGCGACATTGACAGGATACCACATATAAAATGAGATAATCATTGAGATTCTTGGATATAAAAAAGAAAGATATACAATCAAAATAAACTATAGAAAATAATTTTATATTTCACTCTACCTACTTTCTCTCGTCCGCGTGTCATGCAACCATTCCTATATCGGTTGTATCGCCCGCGCCTCCATTATTTTCGTCTCAGTTGTATCGCCCGCGCGCTGCCCACCGTTTCCACCTCGATTGTAGTGCCTACTCTTTCTATTTCGATTATACTGCCAGCATACCGCCAACTTTTTATCTTAATTGTACCGCCGCGTACCGCCATCATTCCCGCCTCGGTTGTATCGCCCCCACACTGCGACCCTTTTATGCCGTGGTTGTTCGTGCATCACCACCCTTTTCTACGAGCGAACTGCGAAAGTATGTTGCATGCGCCACCAACCACCTCGGTGTATTTTGTTCGCGCATCGTCACTTTTTTCTTACTACAATCGTATCATTCTAACTCCTTAAGGTACATGTTCCAGTTTTATCACTAAATATATTTTTCTCAGTTGTATAGGTTTAAGATATCATTCTCGATTGTGTTTACCGTCCTAATAAGATACCTTCATTAGTTGGGTCACCTTTGAGGAACATTGATAAATAGCCTCAGTTTCATCTCAAAAACCAAAACTTAATGGACCTATATGTATTGCCCAGAAATTATGGTAATGAGCTCACCGCAATTGCATTTGGCCCAAAGTAGGCTCCCAATAAGATATTTAAGTGGTGAATTTAGAATTTGGGAGTTGATTATGGCAATTTCTTCTAGCGAGGTGTATCGTGATGTTTCAAAAGCGCAAGGATGGGCACGTGCCCCCACCTCTATTTACCACTGGCTTTGAAATACTTGTAGCAATTGGGTCCAGTCACAGTATATGTATAACTAAGTGACTTCAGTTAAATCCTAAATCTTGATCGATTCTACTCACTCACATGCGTACATGAAGTGTCTATCTCTTTCTCAACGTTGATATGCTCAAGCACTTCGTCTCGTTTGCACAACAATGCCACCGAGACCACACGATTCCCACAGCTCAGCCCCTTTTGAATTTTGTAAAGGTTCCGACAAGTACGTCCTACCTCTGGAAGACCTTACCATTCAACATGGATTCATAGGATGCAAGCATTCTATCCTACCCTATACCCCGCGATGTACTACCTTCATAGCCACACTACTATATACGGGTTTTTCACAGCCAAATATTTACATTGTCATACTAGAGTAAAATTATGACACATGACAAGAGAACCACGCCACCTAGTAGTAGAGGATTTCGTGAGGTAGTTGATGATCAAGGACAAGACTCTATGCTAAAGTCTAGCCCAAGATGTAAGTGGAGATTCCATCTGTTGTGCCGTGCACTAGTACAGAACATCAAATAGATCCATCCTCTTTCGTCCCGGATAGGTTAGGCCCGGGACTAAAGGACGTATTAGTCCCGGATCAAACGGTGCGGGGCGGTGGGTTAGTCCCGGCTGGTAACACCAACCGGAACTAAAGGATCCTTTAGTCCCGGTTAGAGCACCAACTGAGACTAGAGGGTTTTCCACGAGTTAGTTTAAAAGGAAAGCATTCCAACTAGAGTCACATGTGCTGTGCAGGTGGGGTAGCAACTAGAGTCCCATGGGACGCAAATATTTTAGTTTTTAGTGAGAGATCTCGGTTTCAAGTCCCATGGGACGCAAATATTTTAGTTTTTAGACCCTTTAGTCTCGGTTGCTTGACCCGAAACTAAAGGCTGGGGACTTTTAGTCCCGGATTGGTAGTTTCGGTTGGGAAATCGGGACTAAAAGGGGTTTCCCAATCCCTGGGCTATTTTTTACCCCCCACCCAAATAAGAGCTAAACAGTAGAGCTATTTCTGAGCTATTTGCAAATAGCTTACCCAAAAAATTATACCCTCCAAAGGGTGCTATTTGGAGCTATTTCGGGTGGGACCTACTGATTCTCTCTTTCTCTCTTTCGTTAAAGTGGTAGTCAAATGATTGGAAAAGTAGTTTAGGAGCTAAATAGCTCTCGGATCCAAACACCTTAAGCGCTATTTTTTAGATAAATTTTAGCTCTCAAAATAACTCAGAGGTATTTCTCCGAACAGTACCACGGTCTAGATCCTATGATATCAGGCAGGTTTCAGATTGTGTATAAAAATCCTACCATGAAAATAGAGGCTCGAGCCCACGCACTTATGGTCCGAAGCAGAACAAAAAGGAAAAAAAAAAAGGCTCCCACTCGCTCGCTCCTAGCCCAACCCGATGGTCCGATAGGCGATAGCAACACGGAGCCTCCTCCGATCTCCAATTCTCCATAAAATGGTTTCCACTGGTATCATGAGAAAATGGCTGACAAACTCGAATGAGTTACATGCGAAAATGATGGGTGGTGTGACCCTGCCAAAAAAGCGACTCGAAAACTCTGGCTATATAACTCCCGGACATCTTGGGCCCGGGCCCTGCCAAAAAAGCAACTCTGTCGATATATTTGGGCCCGAAACATCTTGGGCTTTTTATAAATTCTCGGGCTGGCCTTTACTCAGGTCTAACTCATTCTAATTCAAACTATATGATTTGTCAGATATCAGACATCGTCAATAAGGTAAGCTTTGACTGGCACTTTTAACAAAACATAACATTTTAGTACCACAATTATGCAAGAAAAATACTTTTATGGTGAACCTAGTTTTATATAAATTATATTGTTAATTTATAAATCACTAGCGTATCTGCTCGTGCGTTGCTACGGAAAGCTATATAAATATATTGATTAGCATGTAAAAGTATATATTATACATCATATGTACTTTATATCAATAAAGTACAAGTCGGTGGAGATTTTAATTTTTTTTCTATTTTACTCGCCAAGCGCTAATTCTAAATGGTTTCGAACTCTTGACTCAACATACAGTTAACCGGATTCCGATTAGAACTCCGATTGACGGACCAAGAAATTATTGTTCACTTTAGTAATAGTAGAGATTGAGCTCGTGATGCAAGGTACTGGTACTAGTAGAAACACTAAAACATCCTATTGCTAATTTATATATTCTCAGGCTTATTTGAGAGGATTTAAGGGCTCCCTACTAGTAGTTTTCTTTCCGTTCCAAATTTTATTTTTTGCAAATCATAAAAATTTAGATATGTATTTTTTCTGCTATGTATCTAAATGCATAAGAAAAGTTATGTATCTAAGATTTACCAAAACGATATACGGGGAGTATTCAATATTAATAAACACCACGTGATTAGTCACGAGCAAATTTAATTTTTAGAAAGAAAAGGATCAAGAAACTAGATCATGCTTGAACCCGTCGGTACCTGTACAGCGCCTGCTGCACAGCTGCAATGTGGCTGAAATTGAAGATTCTGATTTCTGTCTGTGGGAGCGACACCCTGAAACTGACAATTCTTGGATGGAAATTCAGAGGCCACGAACACCAAATCCACAGGAGCCCAGGCCCAGCCTGAAAATATCAAAATTTCAGAGTCCGCCGCCGCCGCCCGACCCCGAGCAATGGAGCTCTCCGTCGTGCCCTCCATCTCCCTCTCCCCGCGCCGCGCGCTTCCGCTCCCGGGCAGGAGGACGGCGCGGCGGCCGGCCTTCGCCTGCCGCTGCAGCTGCTCCCAGGACGAGTCGCCCGGGTCCACCAGGCGGTGGTTCGCCTCCCTCCTCGCCGCCGCCGCAGGTTCTTGATTGCTCTGCTCTGTTCTGCTCGACGGTTCGCCGGGGTGCGCGTTCTGATCGTTTCTTGGTGTTCCTTGGCGCAGTGGTGGGAGTTGGCGTGGCCGGAGGGGAAGCCGTCGCGGTGTCCACCAGCCGGAGGGCGGTAAGGACCTGGCGACCTTGTACTCTGCTACAGCATTTCTCAAAGACGGTGTCAGGATTTGGTTGACCTTATGAAGTTGGGTTGAGATGTCTGTGCTTTGTTTTCGTGTGTTTGGTTGATTGAATCGGCAGCTCAGGGCGTCCAAGATTCCAGAGAGCGAGTTCACAACCCTGCCAAATGGCCTCAAGTATGCACTTTGCTCCGATTCTACTTCATGTTAGTCTGGATTTTTTAGAGTTTAAGGGTAAATCTCCCGTCTTTAGCAAGCAAAAGACATGTCGGCCTGATGTTGGGTGGATTTGGTTCTGTTTTGTGTTGTGTCATATATCAGCATCACGATATGAGAATGAACTACTGCTAGTGCTTACTGATTTAACTATAATTAGACTGGATACTGCAGTGGGCTCAGTTTCCTGGTGTGGCATTCCACTGATGATGAAGGTCGCTATTTTTTTTTAAAAAAAATGAGTTCTTCGAAATAGGCCATTTCGCGTGTGAAATTCTTTATTCAGAGTTCAGACACTGTTCTGATCTTTGTTTGACTGAATGCTAAAGCATGCTTTTCTATCGTTTGAGTATGGACTAACTTGCCAAATTTCTGACCAGGTACTATGACATCAAGGTAGGCAGTGGGGCTGAAGCTGTTAAAGGATCCCGTGTCGCGGTAAGTAACTAAGTACCGATTCGTGCATCTTGGACCTAGTGTAGCATGATCTAACCGTAGTGGATGAATCAGTGGCATATGCACTTGTACCGCAGTATGCAAATCATAGCTGACACTGAACAGAATAATCCCAAGGAAAGGAAACGTAAGCCTGAGGTCTCTCAAGTCCTGAGACTGGGAGGTCTGAATGCTCATTTGTTTACCGACTTGAAGGCTAAATTTCATATGAAGTTATTTCTTTCAGATGTCATTGGTGCTCTTGTTTGAAGCATGCTTACCAGACAATCTCTTGTTGTTTTGTAATTTGCTCATGTTTTGATAATCATGTGATTCAATTAGTGTCTTTCTTGAAATAAGTTACATGCTATAACGAACCGACTACTGAAAAGTGTGTGCTAAACTAAGAGGATTCCAGTTGAACTTTGAATGATTGTATATATATCAATGTTGTCATACATAACAATAATGAATCATGAACTACTTGCCTACGACCTATATAGATTTACCAGCTGCATCTTTATTATTAGAGATCCATATTTTGTTTCGTATAATGAATGATGCTTATGTTATTATAGGTACATTATGTGGCCAAGTGGAAGGGCATCACATTCATGACAAGCAGGCAGGGTCTCGGTGTTGGTGGTGGAACGGTAATGCTATGACATCGTCTGCCCCTTTCTCCATATAATTGCTACATGTAGTTCTCACATTCGAATGTGTTTTCAACTTATACATGTCAGCCTTTATAGTGAGCTAAATTTTCCTGACATATTATGGAATTCTGGTATTGGTGAAGTTCCTTGCTCAATATATTTGTACTTATGTTTATGATTATTTCAGTGCTTCTTTATTTGAATGAGTTGAGGTTATTGCCATTTTTGGTATACAACAAATCATGATTAGTTTTCTGATTTTGATATTTATGGGATGATCATTTTATATTTACTGCCTTTTACATGCCTTGAAGTTATGTGCAGCCATATGGTTTTGATGTTGGCAATTCTGAGAGAGGCAATGTTTTAAAAGGACTGGATCTTGGGGTTGAGGGAATGAAAGTTGGTGGCCAGGTCAGTTAATACCATGTTTTAATTTGGTTTCCATCTATGATCTATCTTTTCAAATAAATAAATGCATCGAATACATAGACAACTAGTACAGTGCCGCTGATTCTATAAACTACCAGTATATTGTCACTGGCTCGATCAGTTTATAAACCAGAATGAGGATAACTAAGTTCTCCATTCATATAAATCTTTATCAAAGACAATGTTAATGGTATTCCTATAATATGTTAAACCAAGATAATTGTGCAAGTTACTTGTGGCGCATAAAAATAAAATATTGAATATCCACTTGTGTTTCAAACAAAAGAATAGCTGCATGACATAAGTGGATCTACTTCCATTACTTCATTCTTTTCAACAAACATATATGAGAATCTTTAATAGCACTGGAAAACATAATAATGGAATTGTCAGAGGTTGATCATCGTTCCTCCTGAACTGGCGTATGGAAAGAAAGGTGTCCAAGAAATTCCTCCAAATGCAACCATTGAGGTAAACTGTCATTTGTTCCCATGTAATTTACAAATCTTTCCTGTTTCTTCAGTTGTATGCCCTGGTTCAGTTAATCAGTTTTGCCTTACCTCCATCTATTTTTTTTATGCTCTCTCTTTTCAACAGCTGGATGTTGAGCTACTATCAATCAAGCAGAGTCCATTTGGGTAAGTGTGGCTGATCAGTTGTAACTGACGTTCATTTTTTTCCTCTTAACTGTCACTATAATATAAGTTTCCATTTTTCAGGACTCCTGTGAAGATCGTCGAAGGATAACTGTGCATAGCATTGTAAAGAGAATGGTACATATTTGTGTGGAAAGTAGAGTATTGCTTCAGAAAAAAGGCTAGTTTACCAAGATATACTGGTGGTATTGCATTGATAGTGCACTCGTGTAAGATTTTGAACTCCACTGAAATATAGAATGTGTTTTCCGCTTATATGTGCTGAAAATAAATCGTCTATTCCAATTCCTATATTGCCTGTACTGCTAACCTTATCGTAAATATTTAGGTGGAAAGAAAAGTATAAAAGGTTCCTAGCTCGATAGCTATGTGAATAAAAATTAAACTGATGATTTGGGTTTCCATGTGCAGTTTTGTGTTTGAGTTAAGAAAGTACATATGCATTTGTGTAAATACAGAAATAAAAATAGGCCACTAGAGCTGTACAGCAAAAGCCGAAAGGTAAGGACCTAATGGGCTGTCTTCATCTAGCACACGCAAGCAAAAAGGTGGATTTTACCCATCACGCAAACCTGGCTTATCTGTGGTGAGTTGGCCTACTTTCTGTATAAGCATGTCCCTTTTTCACCTGTTTTATTATTACTAATTCTATTCTATAATCAGTCATAACCACAAGGAGGGAAGCCTTGACTGGTAGAGAAGGTTCCATGCTGCCAGCAGTTGATCCTTGGCAATGTTTTTTTTATTTAAAAAAAAAAGGGAAGCCTTTGCATCTTCTGCATGCAAAGTTTATGCTTTCTTCTCTTAATCAAGAAATGGAACAATACTAATGTTGCTCTGAAAGATAAAGGTGAGTTCCAAGTTGTTTAAAACTCAAGCTGTTAGTCTTTATCTCAGAGGTATATTTATGTGAAACAAGATAAAATGGTATGGAAGGACCCCCCCCCCCCCCCCAACATATGCATTTGTTTGTTAAAAAAAAAGAAGTATGTGTGTTCTTGACCAAAGGTCGCTGGTAACGCAAAATCCATGGATGGTTAACAAACTCGGCATATTTTAGCCCTGAAGGCAAAGCAATGTAGGAACAACTTGGGGTTGGCATACATATAGTACTTGAAAGGTTATTCAACTGAGACTGAAGGAATGATGAAATATTTTCAATGGAAAGTAAGAGGGCAGAGGGCATCACGAATCTCCTCCTGAAGATAGTCTTTCCCTTAGCTTTTCCCCTGGCTGGTGCTTTTATCTGTGACCTCATAACAAACAGGGCAAATAGGCACAGTAGTTACACAGACTCATCTGAGAGTTCATTCCAATTGGACCAATCATCCGGTTCAATCTGCAAAGAAGAGGAGGAAGAAGAAATGGAGTCAACTCGTCGCGCATCGCGAAGGTTGGCGCGAACAGAGAGTGCCTGCAGCACTGCAGGTAGGCTTATGATCAGTGAGCTTGCAAGGCAGGCTTCCAATGCCGAAGAAGTCATGGTGGTAGAGGCCACTGAAAGTTCTTCAGAAGCTGCAGCCACCAAGCAGCTCCAGGATGATCAGAGAATGGCCACCGACGAGATTGCCAGCCTGAAGATCATGGTGTCGGCCCTCGAAGACAGAGCTTGCAGCATTGAGGCACAATTCCACGAGTACTGCGACATGAAGGACCAGGAGTCGGCGTACCAGAAGATGCAGATCATGTGCCTGGGCATGAAGCTGGAGCTGCTAGAGTCCCAGAACCAGCGGCTCGAAGCAGCTGCTGCGGAGATCCGGGCGGCGGCCGAAGAGTTTGCGGCCATGAAAGGCAAGCTCGACAGGCTGCAGAGCAAGCTCAAGAAGATCGCCAAGCGAAGCAAGCAGGATTCGGATGCCGTCGGTGAGAAAATCCTGGCTCTTGATGCCAAGCAATCCCAGATGGCGAGAAGGTGCGAGGCGTTCGAGCGGTGCATGGAGGAGATGAAGCAGCTGACGCTGCAGCTGCAGGAGCAGAAGGGAGCAGCAAACAATGAGGTAATTTAATTCGCTGGCAATCAAATGCTCCAACTGTTGGTTTCATCTTTGCATTTGTTCGATCTGCATGCGGTTAGAAGTGCGATCGGACGATGGATTTGATGAGAAGCTGTTGTCCTTTCTCTGCAACGCGTTGCAGAACGTGGAGGTGGTCGTGGAGAGAAGCTTGCGGAACCTGTCGAGCGGCCGGGACCTGGTGGACGGCCTGGAGGCGCTCCGGGACCGGTGGGCCGCCGGCATGGAGGAGATGATCTACCTGGGCTGGATCACGGCGTGGCTGCAGCACGACCTCATGCTCATCGACGACGACGACGACGACGACGACGGCACGGTGCTCGGTGGCAGCGCCTACGACGCCGACGGCCGCAAGGGCGGGCGCCCGGCGCCGGAGGAGGAGGAGGGGAAGAAGGGGGAGACGATGGTGACCGCGGCGGCGCCGAGCAACGAGGTGGAGCTGTGCAAGGCCGGGTCCGTGTCGTCGTCGTCCGGGTCGGCGGGCCGCCCGCGCCGCGTCGTGGAGGTGGTGCCGCCGGCGTCGTCGTGCTTGGGGTTCGCGGCGGCGGGCGGGCGCAGCAGCGGCGGCGGGTGGAGCATCGGGCGGCCGAGGCTGCTCCGGAAGCTGCGCGGGTGGGCCGGCGCCGGCGGGACGAAGGCCGGCGACAGGGGCAAGGCGCGGTGCAGTATCGCGGGCCCCTGCTGCCAGAAATGAAATAAATAATAATTAAAGTAACAATTGTTCTGTGTATATTAGCCTGTAAAAATTTGAGAATGAAACGTGTTCTTCGACAAGAGGGGTAAAAACTAAAAAAAAAGGAGAATTGCATGTGGCATGAAGAGTAAAAAAAAGTTGATTGGCGTGAGTTGTACGTGTGTGTCGAGGATTATTGGCTTCCTTGGAGTCGGGAGGGGGAGGAATTTGTTCTTCTTCACACAGTTAATAGTTCTTGTGCGTTCATGGGGATTGCAGTCAGGATTACGCGCATGACTTTTCAAAAAAAGGATTACGCGCATGGAAAATTTGGGAGTGGGTTGCTTGTTTTGTTCTTCGTAGATCGAGCTTATTTGTATTTTGTACTCGGCGAGAAGAAGCAACTCCGGGGGAGGAGGACGGAGACGGTGGTCGGCTTCCCTGGCGCGGCTGGCAGCACTCGGCGCGCGGCCGCGTGTAGCCTTCTCCGGTTCGCCCCGCCGCACCCTTGCGGACGCGAAAGCAGATGCCGCATTCGGTGCATTGAACTCGCCGTACCTCCGAGCCGAGACATGCATGCGCCGGTCACCACGTGCCATCCCGCGCCCCGCGCTCGCCTGTCGCCGCCGGACACGGCGGCGCCCTGCCCCTCCGCCCCCTTTGCTCGGCTCGCTTCTCTTTCCCGGCTGCAGCATGGCTGCATGGCGAAGGCCGGGCGCGGCAGCCTGGCACGTAGCGGTAGCGCAGGCAGGGGAGCACGAGTCCAAGATCTCGCCTCAGGATTGATGCATCACGGCGATGGCGCGGTTTTTCGCGCAGCCACCCCAGCCTTATCGCTTATTCGGAAGCAGGGGAGTAACACAAATGCATTTTACCCGCTGCTAATCGAAAGCAAGAAACTAAACTACAAAATTGTTTTTAACAAAAGTATAAAGGTCTTCTCCGGAAAAAAGCAAAAGAAATATCTCCGAGAATTACCAATAAAACTGCTAAAATGCTATATAGTATCTCTCTCTCGCGCGCGCGCGCAAGGAATATGGTCTTCTTCTCCTTGGCCGTATGTCAATTATTCTTGTGCAGTATTTGTCAAGCTTGAGGTCTCAAATTAAACGTACTTTGTACCGCTTCTTTAGAAATCAAGGTTTCGTACCAGTCACCTTGACGACAAAAGCAAGGTACTGCTCAATGTAGGAGAGATCTAGGATATACCGAAATTATTAATACATTCCCTTCTTTTATACAACTTATTACTATTATGATATACTCGACGTGTACACAGTTAGGTATATATCTGAAATCGAAGCAAGCAAGCCAGCAAGGAACTTATACCTCAAGGACTGGAATTGAAAACCTGAGAAATCAAGGAACCCAACTGCAATATTCCCTTATTGACCAAACTACACTGTTCATCGATCTCGTGGGTCCCACACCCCTTCTAAGTATTTCCTACCTACTTGTACTTGATTTTCCTCCTCCGTCGGCATCAGCGAACGCGACGCGCGCGCACATGCCTTCCTTCCTCGCCATGGCAAGCATCGCCGCCCTCCCATCGCACAGGAGCGTAGCCGCCCGCCACCGTCCTTCTCATATGAACATGTCCTAAGCTTGCCGCCGCATGCAACCGCGCCTCGCAAGGCACGGCGAGAAGCTCCGGACAGCAGCAGCTGGCTTGTGATGGCGGCATCGTCGTCGTCCTTGCCTTGACACCGAGGCCAAACCAGCCATGCGAGCCTCCGCCTCCGCCTCCTCCGCGGCACCTTGCTTTCCGTGCTTGCACGGCCATGGCAGCGGCAGGGCGGTCGCCGCCGCCTACGCCGTGGCGGCGTGCCTTGTGGCCGTGACCTTCTTGGCGCTGGCTGCCTTGGACCCCAGGGCGCAAGCTTCCAGCTGGTTCTTGTCGTCGTCGTCGTCGTCGTCTGCCTCCCTCTCCTCTTTCTCCTCGCTGCAGCAAGGCGGAGGCGGCGGTGCCGCTGAGCACCTCCTGGTCACCTCCAGCTCGTACTCCGCGGCGGCGACGGCGGCCGCAGGAACAGCACCGGCAAGGAGGTGCGCGAGGAGGTGCAGGTTGGTGGAGATGACCTCCTGCTGTCCTTGATCAACCCCAGCTCCGGCCATGGCGCGCCTCAGCTCTCCGTCACGCCGCCGGCCGCCGCACCGGAACCGGAACCGACGCCGGCCGCACTGGCTCCGGCTCCAGCGACGGTATATATGCAATCCCAGCTACCAGTTCTTGGTGCCATTTATTTTCTTCCGCTTATTTCAACGAATTCTGGTTAGTTCGTTGGCTTCATTTTTGTTCTGCACTGTTTTTTTTTCTTTGAGGGGGAAATGAATTTCCATTTGATTCAGGTTCAGAATTGGGACATGCCATGCTTTCCGGATACTAGCAACTACTAGGAGTGTGTTTAGTTGATTAAATCGTGCAGTAAAAAATCACAAATGGAGCAGTATCTAGGACTACAAAATCTCTGTTCAGGATGCCCATGAATCAGAACTGAACCTGTAAATCAATTTTTATTTTTGCTGGCCTAACATGGATGCCAAAATTCACTGGTAATTTGCGCACGTGTATATTTACGGCACAGTAGTGTAGGAGCACTCTCATCACGCGACCTTTTAGACAGAGCATCATCATCTTACTCCTTGTCAACTTTTCCGACAGTGCCTAGTTCACTTCGATCACCATCGAGTTCATCAGTGGATTTCCTGACAACAATTCAATGATGGTATGACTATTGGTGCTGTGAGCCTGTGACGCCGTTCATCTTTGATCGAACGGTGGAGATCACACGCCAATGAGGAAACTAATTAATTACATTGGTGATCAAATCCCTGCAGCAGATTTACCAAATAGAAACAAAACATGTCTTCTTGGTCAGGACGCGTAGCTGTCCTTTGTGTCCCATAAACAAAATGCATCTTTTTTTCTCGGAGGCGGCAATGTGTTCTTGGCTTTCCAGCGATAATTAAGATGGAAGGAAGGACTGATCCGTCCTTTCGCTGAATTGGCTTGTGTGTTTACGAAGTCTTGGCTCATTTCAAAACTTTCAGAAACATCGGGGGACCCCAGGAGAATATACAGACCTGCATGTACTTCACAACTAATTGGAGAATGAACACACTGTGTAGCTAAGAAATTAGTACGATGCGTTGCTTGTGCAATTGAAACTGCTCATGAATTAGGATGGCAGCTTCCAACGACCTGACCTGTTCTAATTGTGTAACAGGTTTCTGAATTCGCAGCTGCCTTTTCTTGTCGGTTCCTGAGAAAGGAAGTTAGCTTTAGATGTTTCTGCCAAAAGTTTGTGAAGCTGCAAATGCGCGTCTGAAATTGCATTTCGCCACAATTGTAGTAAACAGCCTGTCCACCACTAGTGACCAAATCTGGAGCATCCTAATGTAGCCTCTGCAAGCTTCTCTCAGTATTTGGGCAGGGACGGAAAAATTGTATACAGATTCATGCAGACTTTTTATTTGCATGGTGTTTTGAACAGAGCATGTCACTAGGATCAGCTCCTTAGATCCGATTGTGTGTTGCAGGAAAGTTCAGATGAGGTGATCGATGCCACGCCGCAGGTGCCGAGGAGAAGGGATGTAAAACTGGAGCGATTAGAACTTGGTCTGGCCAGAGCTCGGTCAGCGATAATGGAAGCTATCCGGAACAAGGACAAGAGGCCTCCGTTGGCTGACAAAGATTACGTGCCAATGGGACCGATCTATAGGAATGCCTATGCGTTCCACAGGTGCATAATTCTCCAGCTGAAACTTAATTGTAGTTACTCCTGATTGTTCACGCAGTGCCACTGATTCTGAATTTTCTGAACACTGGTTCTGAATTTTGTGAACATTCTTTTCTGTCAGGCAGGAGCTACTTGGAAATGGAGAAGCTGTTCAAAGTATACGCGTACGAAGAAGGCGAGCCGCCGGTGTTCCACGACGGGCCGTGCCGCAGCATATACTCGACCGAGGGCAGGTTCATCTACTCCATGGAGATGGAGAGCCGGCTGCGGACCAGGGACCCTGACCTCGCCCACGCCTTCTTCCTCCCCTTCAGCGTCGTCAAGATGGTCTGCGAGCCCAACTCGCACGACATGGGTCCGCTCAAGCGCACCATCTCCGACTACATCGGCGTGCTCTCCTCCAAGTACCCCTACTGGAACCGCAGCCTCGGCGCCGACCACTTCATGCTCTCCTGCCATGACTGGGTAGCTTTTCTACGATTTATGTTTTGTAAATTTGTAGATCATTGACTCGCAGTTTGAGGAATTTCAGCTGAACTCTACGATTTGTAATTTTGTGTCAGGGGCCGTACGTGTCGTCGGCGAACGGCCACCTCTTCGGCAACTCCATCCGGGTGCTGTGCAACGCCAACACGTCAGAGGGCTTCAACCCATCCAAGGACGTGTCCCTGCCGGAGATCAACCTCCGCACCGACGTGGTGGACCGGCAGGTGGGCGGCCCCTCGGCGTCGCGCCGCCCGATCCTGGCCTTCTTCGCCGGCGGCAACCACGGCCCCGTCCGGCCGGCGCTGCTGGCGCACTGGAAGGGGAAGGGGGAACCCGACGTGCAGGTGAGCGAGTACCTGCCCCGCGGCGTGTCGTACACGGACATGATGCGGCGGAGCCGCTTCTGCCTGTGCCCCGGCGGGTACGAGGTGGCGTCCCCGCGGCTGGCGGAGGCCATCTACCTGGAGTGCGTGCCCGTCGTGGTGGACGACGGCGAGTACGCGCTGCCGTTCGCGGACGTGCTCAACTGGGACGCGTTCTCCGTGAGGCTCCGCGCCGCCGACATCCCGCGGCTCCGGGAGGTACTCTCCGCCGTGTCGCCGCGGCAGTACATCCGGATGCAGCGGCGGGTGCGGCGGCACTTCATGGTGCACGGCGGCGCGGTGCGCCGGTACGACGCGTTCCACATGATCCTGCACTCGGTGTGGCTCCGGAGGCTCAACGTCAGGATCGCCGCCGCGCAGGGCTAGCTGATTTCTTCTCGGAGCTTGGCACGCACATGCTAACTGGCAGATGACGCGGTCTGATTGTCTGTGTTGACTGTGATGAAGAGTGAGTTCCTTGGGTTGTTGGTGTACATCTTGAGTTGGGGTTGGAGGAATCTTGGAGCTGCATTTTGGAAATGAAATGGTTGGCAATTGGCATCCATCTTAAAAAAAAAAGAGAGAAATGGTTGGCAGTCTGTTTCAGTGGCAACCTGCACACACACTCAACTAAGGGGACGGTGCACTGTATAAAATCGGTGAAAGGGACGATCAGGAGCCATGGTTTCTTGTAAGCTAGCATAGTAGCAATAGAAACGGCGGAATGCTTCTGCGTAAGTATTTGTTTTCACTTACTCGATTGAACATTCCAAGCTTCCTTGCTATTGTTATACCTAATGCCCATAGCTACTTTTATTTTCTTTATTTGTCCATTCCATTTAGAAAACCTTTTTTTATTTGTTCATTCCATTTATAAAATCTTTATCCGCTCTATCTAAGAGAGTTGAAAATAGCATAGCCTCTGGTACGTTGGCATCGACCTTCTATCTGTTTTTCCCACCATCGCCGGTCACCGCTCCATCAACAACATGCATGCATCCCTGTCTATAATAGCATATCTTCAACCATTAATGAGTTTATTTAGGAGTACAATATTATTTGCCTACCATCACTTTGATGAATCAAAATTAATGACCAGAGGAATAAGGGATGTAGGAAAAGACTAGAGAGCTAAACTCTAGGGGGCTCGTGCCCCCTCTAGATCCGCCCCTTAGAATAAGCAACAACGAATAATTGTTAGCCTCACTCGGATTATCAAGAAAATGTGAGAAAAAAGTTCAAATGATAATTCATTTACAAAGTTCAGCGAATAATTGTTAGCAGCGTGGGTAGCACCGTAGGTCAGTGGCTGGGGTAAAACACCTCCTATTCACAGCGCACGGAGATGCTACTAAAATTCTTACCGCGGTGTTTCCAGCGTAACCATGGGGTTGTAACGGTTGTTTATCTGCTCTCAGCTTGATTCTTTTCTACCGCCTCAAACCGTCCCTGGAATCCTCGGAGGAAAACCATTCTTTTTGCAGCCGGCCACGTCAGCCCGCACTGGCCGATTCCGATAGGCACGCACGACACCGACCGACGCACTGCACACTCATCGCGCTAGCCGCCGATCCTAATCCACCTCTCTCCCTCTCACTGCTCGGCGGGTCCCGCAGCCGCCGGCGCCGCCGCTATACCAAATCCCAGGCGCGACACCCATGAGCCCACCAACCAGTCCAGCAAACCACTCCGACTCACCTCGCTCGGCCTCCGACGCCACCCCCGCCCCAATCCGGAAGACGAGGCGCGGCGACCGCCGGCGCCGATCGGACCCCATGCTCCGCGCGGCGCTCTCCCGCTCAGGTACGCGCGCGTCCCTGCACCTTCGGCCCGCGCGTTCCCTTCCCGGACGGACACACTGACCCCTCCTCTTCCGCGCGCAGCCTCCGGGCTCCGCCGGCCCCCGGCGATGGCCGCGGCCGTCCCGCTCTCCACTGCCGCCGCCCCGTGGCTCTCCAACGGCCCCGCCTCGTCCCCGGTACGTCCGACCCGGCCCCTTCCTATCCTACCTCTCCGCGATTGCGGGCGGTCACCGCCGTCGTGTTATTCCTAATCCGTCACGACTGAGCGCGGGTCCCTGCTCTCTCGACCCCTCGCAGCCAAGGGTGCGCCTCCTCATCGGCGGCGAGTTCGTCGAGTCGCGCGCCGACGAGCACGTCGACGTCACCAACCCCGTAAGCCCCGCTTCCCTCACTCCGATTCGATTTCGGTTGCGGATCGATCGATTTTGGGGCTGGTGGATGTGTGACGCGCGCATTTGGGTGTCCGGGGGCTGTCGCAGGCGACGCAGGAGGTGGTGTCGCGGATCCCGCTCACGACCGCCGACGAGTTCAGGGCCGCCGTGGACGCCGCCAGGACGGCATTCCCCGGGTGGCGGGGCACGCCCGTCACCACGCGGCAGCGCGTCATGTTCAAGTTCCAGGAGCTCATCCGGGCAAACATGGTGACTCTTTGCTTAATTGACGTCCTTGCTGTGTCATTTTGATGCTGTCCGGTCGTTGTTTTGGTGACTGCCGTTGCCTCCTGATCACAGGACAAGCTTGCAGAGAACATTACGACAGAGCAGGGGAAGACGCTGAAAGATGCTTGGGGAGATGTGTTTCGGGGTCTAGGTTGGTTTTCAGATCATTGGAATGTGGATATGTTGACTATCTAAAATTTCTTTGTTACCATAAACTGAATATCTTGACATAGAAGTTTTCAGTTGCCTCCTAAATTCACTGACCTTAGTTACTATAAGAAATGCATAATACATCTTAGAATAAATTTCGACCTGCGATTAAAAACAAGTGTCCTGAAAATCTTGCTTAAAAAGGTTTTTCATTATTTATGCAATATCAAATGTTGTCTCATATTCCCTTCAAAAAAAATGTTGTCTCATATTGCCGAAATACCCCAGATGGCATAAAAAGTCACTGTTACTGCTGATTTGTCTGTTTTAGTCTGCTGATATGATTGAATTAGTGCCCTTTTTTCTGTCAGAGGACTCTTTCTTATGTTGGCCATTTATCACACTTGTTTTACGATTTTGATTTTAAACTCCTAATCTTATAGAGGTGGTGGAGCATGCTTGTGGAATGGGGACTCTGCAAATGGGTGAATATGTATCAAATGTTTCTAATGGGATTGATACCTTCAGCATTAGGGAGCCACTTGGCGTGTGTGCTGGGATATGCCCGTTTAATTTTCCTGCTATGATCCCCCTATGGGTATGTCTAACTTCACCTTTTCCTCTTTGGTTTTTTAGGCCTGGTTTAGTTCCCCGTCAAAATTTTTACACATCAATCACATCAATGTTTGGATACATGCATGGTGTATTAAATGTAGTTAAAAAAGAAATCGCATTACACAAATGGACTGTAAATCGCGAGACGAATCTAATAAACCTAATTAGGCCGTGAGTAGACAATAAATTGCTACAGTATTGCTACAGTAAACATATGCTAATGACGGACTAATTAGGCTCATTAGATTTGTCTCGTGATTTACGGACGGAATCTGCAATTAGTTTTTTTAATTAGTCTATGTTTAATACTTCAAATGTGAAAAGATTCTGGCACCAATCTAATGAGCCTAATGATTAATAGAAAACTGACACCAATGATTAATTGTATCATGTGATTGCTGTACACCTAGCATTCTGACTTCAATCTACAGGATGTGACCTGTGCTTTTTCATGGTTATACTATTTCAGATAATTGTCACTGTTTATGTTGCTATTCTCTTTTGGAATAATTTAACTCAAGAGGATAGGTTTGGTCATCTTAAAAATTCCTACCCTCCAATGGCTGCAGATGTTTCCCATAGCAGTAACATGTGGCAATACTTTTGTCCTGAAGCCATCAGAAAAGGACCCAGGTTATTTACTTTATCATCAAACTTTATCTAACTTTATTTAATAGAACATGAATTTCTGTTCAACTAGTCCCAGTCTCTATTTAAGGCAGATAGCAAATAGCTCCACCACTCAAAAACTCTAGTAGTCTAGTGAGCTGGCAGCATGCCTGCACCCCTCATTGGCTAGCCAACTAGCCAATTCCTTGACTAACTTTGTTATCACAATGATATCTATGAACTAATTTGTTTTACATGGTTGTATTGCCTACTTTCTTAGCTACCACCTACCATTACAGATCGGTAACTAAGCTGCATTTTCTTTTTAAAGCTACTAGGACAAATGTGCTCATAGTGCACATATTTTAACTGAAATATATTCTTTTCATATTGTAGGGGATATGGATACAAGTACACCCAGATTCAATTATTCCATTAGTTACTCTTGAGTTATGGCATCTATGTTCTTAATGAAATGGAATTGATATACTCCTAAGAAATACCATACAAAGTCATTCAAACTGCTTTATGTTTGACCAATTTGGAAATCTGATGTTATACCTCACTGTTTCTTGTTACTACTTCAGGGGCTGCTATGATGCTTGCGGAGCTAGCAATGGATGCTGGTTTACCTAAGGGTGTTTTGAACATTGTCCATGGTACCCACGTATGGTATTCCTAGCTGCATTTTCAAATTTGAGCTGGTACTATGTTATGATAACTTGTTTCCCAGTTTTCATGTACTTCTGGTGTTGCTAGAGTACACTTGACAACTGGTGTTTGTTGGGGGCAACGCTGCCTTATTTACTCTGTAGAATTGTTCGATCCCTTCTCTTCTGTGTTTTTCTCTTTTCTGTAAACAAAATTCATGAATCTGTTCTGCTGATTAATATCTGTTACATTGTTTGGCTCCAATTGCATTTTTCTGATGCAGGATGTTGTCAACAATATTTGTGATGATGAGAATATTAAGGCTGTATCCTTTGTTGGTTCCAATACAGTAAGTGAATCCAGTATCCTTTCTGTCTATCTATCTGTGGCACAATTTTTTCCAATATGCTGTATATCCGCACAATACTTACAAATGGGTCCTGTCTGCAACGTTTGTCGTTCACCTTTTAAAGTCATTAACTTACTAATCCTTCTTCAAACAAATTTGGGATAGCCCACAGACACATATACACATGTCAGATCGTTTGAATAATATGTTATCATAATGTTTACAAATCTAATCAGTTTTGATCGTGGTGCATCTTATCAATTCTGAATTTACAAAAAATGCACTAAAAATATGCATTCACACAGTTCTTGTTGTTGTTGTATTCATGTTGACAACATGCGAATGTGGTGTTATGGTGTTAATTATAAAGATGCATTTGCAAACTTCTAGCTGTAACTTTTTTACATTATAGATTTACAAGCACCATTGGAAAATGACATTTATCTCTCTGTCTCAGGCTGGTATGCATATATATTCTAGAGCATCTGCAACAGGCAAGCGTGTTCAGGTGAATTTTCATCTCTTTGGGACTCTCAGCCGAACTAATTTTATTTTGTGCCTTTTGTGTTGTATAAGCAGCATAATTTCCGACACAAGTTTCTTTTTCTTTGTAGTGCAACATGGGAGCAAAGAATCATGCAATTATACTTCCTGATGCTGAAAAAGATGCCACACTGAATGCCCTTATAGCTGCTGGGTTTGGTGCGGCAGGGCAGAGGTGCATGGCATTGAGCACTGCTGTTTTTGTTGGAGGTTCAGAATCATGGTACAAATTTTTCTTCAGAATATGCCTTTTTGTCAACTTTTTAGGTGGCATGCTAACTATAATATTTTTATAGGGAGGATGAACTTGTGAAACGTGCAAGTGGCCTTGTTGTTAATTCAGGAATGGTTAATGATGCAGACCTTGGTCCAGTGATCAGCAGACAGGTGTGGTTTTAGACTACTTAACTACTTATGTTATTCGAATTACGGCTTCAGTTTATGAGTAAATAGCTTTTGTCAATGTTGATTTCTAACACCAATTTAGCCCAGGATTAGGACAATAGAATGATTTTTGGGCATTCTACCATATGTGAATTGCTTCAGTCTTGTAAGTAATGATGAGCTACTGAAGCATAATAATGCCCTTTTCTCATATCAACTTGCTTTGGGGGTTTGGGTTTAAAGTCGCAGCATGACGTTCATATAGTCATATCATGATTGCAGATACTTGTTTTCTAATGGCGCTCGTATATTTTTACATTGGATGATCTTTTGTCTTACAGTCTTACTTTAATACTCATAAGAGTTGCTAGCTTGGTAATTAAGGTCCTTTATCTCTTCATTACTCATGGTTCTCTTCTAACATTTTATTGTAATCAGGCGAAGGATCGTATCTGCAAGTTAGTCCAAAATGGTGTTGACAGTGGTGCACGTCTTTTGCTTGATGGGAGGGATATTGTGGTAATTTCAATACTTCACTTATTTATTCGCCTACCTGTAGTTCTACTATATACTGTTGCCACAGATCCTGAAATCTGTGAAATGTGCAGGTTCCGCAGTTTGAGGATGGCAATTTTGTTGGTCCAACCCTTCTGGCTGATGTTAAAAGTGACATGGAGTGTTACAAGGTAATTTTCAGGAAATCCTATCAAATTTAACAGTGCATCTCAATTTTTTCATCTTCAAAGTGATTTGAAAGCATTGTGGCATTATGGGTATCATTCTATCTGAATTTTATAAAATGTAAAATGTGGAGTGCACCGTAGTGGATTGGTTTCAAATTGAAGTGCACACTTTTGAACTTATATGACACAGCCATTATTGTTTGTTACGAACTATGAAGTATCAAACATCTCTTATCCAAAATGCACATTTTAAATCATTGATGGAAAATATAATGCTGATGCGTTCAACTTAATACAGGATTTTGTATGGGGACTAATGTTTGTCGTCATTGACAGAATCGTGAATCATCCATTTATTCATGTTTCAAAGCTGTAGATACGTTATTTAAACTTCAGTATTTTTTAAAATAACATTAGAAAATATTATGTGGTTTGGTTAAATTTTGCACTTCATGGCAAATCCTTCCGAAATATTCAAAAGATATGGCATGCACATTATTATTTCTGACTGAACCTTGCTAACTTTTTTGAAACAGGAGGAAATTTTTGGTCCTGTTCTTCTCTTGATGAAGGTATAGTAACATTTTCTTTATACTTTCAGCGTCTAAGGTTATGCTATGGTGCTAACTACTGAGCTTTTTTTCTCAATTGCAGGCAGAGAGCCTAGATGATGCCATCCAAATTGTAAATAGAAACAAGTAATATTTTTATCCTATGTGCTCGTGAATCTAATATGATCATTGGTTGCAATCAGCGTATAATTTTCCTCCCTCTCTGTCAGGTATGGCAATGGGGCCTCTATATTTACAACATCTGGTATCTCAGCAAGGAAATTTCAAACAGACATTGAAGCTGGCCAGGTACTGCATAGCATCTCTCATTTTCATGGAACTTATTAGCAGTTTGCGCACAATGCATAAAGAAAGAAGAAACCAGAAAAAGGCTAGTTCTAGTTTTCCCACTGGGAACTTGAACAACTGCAGGTGGTTGCTAAATCGAATTTAGGCATAATGACATGAGAAATGGTTCATGAATTTTGATAGAGTGAGGAACCAGAAGCTTCCGTTTGTACTATACGAATCAACTCATGCATGTATTATTCATAATGTTTATGATCTCAATTCAGGTGGGAATCAATGTGCCAATTCCAGTACCGCTGCCATTCTTCTCCTTCACGGGCAGCAAGGCTTCCTTCGCAGGGGACTTGAATTTCTATGGTACGCCATTCTCGACCTAAAGCCACCTGATCCTTTCCTGATAGCCATCATAGTAAATCTTGAATAGCTGAAACAATTGCGTCCGACAACTACTAACATGCGTCGTGGCATTGGGATGGCAGGCAAGGCCGGCGTGCAGTTCTTCACCCAGATCAAGACGATCACGCAGCAGTGGAAGGAGTCGCCGGCGCAGCGCCTCTCCCTCTCCATGCCCACTTCGCAGAAATGAGACGGCAGGAACCCTCTCCCCGGACTCTCTAGTGCTTCACACCTCTGGACATAGGCCATTTGAAAGCAGAAGGATGATTGGTTCGTGCGGCAGCACTTCCATGCATGGTCGTGATATTAGTGTGCTCGCTCGCTCAAAGCCGGACACCATGCATGCCTCATTTGAAGCATCAAATTATCCAGGTTTAGAGAGTTAACGCTGCCCGTTCTGCTGTGTAGAGAATACTGTAAATGCCCTGCAGAAGGGTTGTGATGTGTATACTCTCAAAATAAGAGCAGGAATAAAAATGTCGCCGTGCCGGTTCTCTGGTGTGCGCTTGTGCGGGGCCGAGACGGTCAGGCAAAGCTATCCGAATATTAGACGGCCAAAGGTTTATTGGTTAAAGTCAGAATTGACTTTCACTGATACGTGGGCCTGACTCGCTCACTGACGGCATCGGCAAGTCACTGACTTGAATAGGGGATTCCCAGCCCAATGCTAACTCTACAGTCGACCGTAACTTCCCGTCCTTCCGGTCAATTCCCACCGTACAGTCTCTCTTTTTTCTTTTCACCTCTCCCTCTCGGTCTCTCCTCTCTCTCTACAGGCAGCGGCGGACCTCCGCTGCGATTCTCGAGGCTACGAGCCTACGACGCAGCCTCCGTTGGGAAAGGCATGAAGCGGTGGCGCTGTCGCAGTTCGCCCTCCGTCGATGAGCTGTGAAGATGGCCCGCCGCAGTTGACCTCTGCTGTATCCGGCGAGCGCCACCTGCGAGCATGACGGGGAGCAGCGGCAACGGGGCTCGTCTCCGCCGGGGAGATGCCAGAGCAGAACAGAAGCAAGCAGCCCCGGCGGCGCGCGGCTCCCTTCGGCAGCTCGGCAAGCAAGTTTTTTGCAGAACTTTTTCTGAAGTTTTTTTCCCTAAGATGAAAATCTTTGTTCCGTGGATGTTCAATTTTTTCTTATAAATTTTTGTTCCTATTTTTTTCTTCAAAATTTTGTTTCTAAAATTTTTCACATGTTTTTGTTCGGATTTTGTTAAAAAATTTGTTCGCGAATGTCAAAATTTTGCATCTAATTTAAGTTTCAGAATTCCTTTTAAAATATTTTATTCCCAAATGCTTTTCTTCCTTTTTTATTCCGGTGTGGTTTTTCGTTTTGTTTGGGTTAGGGCTCACGTACAAAAAAATTGGCCACGCGGTGGACCAGGCGGTACGCAGTAGAAATCAGAAAGAGAATGGATTCTATCGTGGTCGGAAGTCAACCGTGAGGAAGGTTCCGTACGGGCGACCGTAAATCAGCATGCCCCAGGTAGCACAGGATAAGCGGATACGGACACCACCGCCATTTCGCGCATGCGAACACACTCTAGGAGTCGATCTAAAAAGAAGAAGATGCTAAGAATGAAATTTCAATTCGCGCCATTTTCGGCGAGCATGTAGATGCAGGAATGCGGTAGCTGTACGTGATGGCCGGCTGACCACGCCGTTAGTCAACGTTGGTGACTTGGCTGAGAGTCAGAGCCCGCGCGCGCTAGTTACGCGCTGCAGTGGTAACACTTGCAAAGGAAGTCATCAGTTGGCGCCGTCAGATGGAGACATGGAAAGACTCCAGTCATGCATGTTGCCAAGCTACCATGCTAACATTATTAAAAAACCATTAGCATCAAATATGTTTTAAACTAACACAGGTAACATAGTCGATAAGACATGTATGTTTTCAAATACACACGTACTATACTCTGAAATCTGAAATACCGCAGGTTAATCAAATACTTCCTCTATCTTTAAATATAAATATCTTGTTAAATAAACAAAGGGGCACTATACCTTTATTATGTCAGAGAAAATTAATATACCTTTAATAGGAAATAAGTCCATTCTACTCTTGTCACCTATTTAATTAATTTTCCCTTAGAATAGGCCTTAACCAGCCTTGTCAAGGTTCAATATTTTCATAAAAAGTTGTATGTTTAACACGGTGAAACTTGTTAATAGTTCTCTCTCTCATATCTATTCTCTAACTTATGTCTAAGAGGTAGGGCCGACAAGTTTAGGAAAAATCTACGGCCTTGGGGCAACGTCTAGTGTATATAGGAAATCCAGCCTAATTGGAGGTTATTGTCAACTTAAGAAAGGTATCTGTTGCACTAGATTCCAGTCAGTGGTCAACGAAATCCACACTGCTTAGACAGCCACCAAACAGCTCTCACTTTTTTTCCTCGGCTGAAAATAAATTAGTATAGTAGATTCCTATCATTGAATAGTGATAGATGCCCAAGATAGGAATCTTAGATTCCTACCATTGACTATAAATACGGAGTATTTCCTTAGGCATTTCTTTATTTTTTACTTATGTAAATGGAACAAAGTAAAAAACGCAAAATAGGAAGACGCGCCTGAAAGTCAACTTAAACATAGAAATAATAGACGTTTAAGTGACAAAAAATACCATATGGGACACGTTATTTTTTTTAAAAAAAACTAAA
Source organism: Panicum miliaceum (assembly GCA_032594955.1). NCBI lineage: Eukaryota > Viridiplantae > Streptophyta > Magnoliopsida > Poales > Poaceae > Panicum > Panicum miliaceum. The sequence continues at coordinate 54,693,004 of CM064057.1, read as the reverse complement.
GATTATTGATGTGCTGTAGGCACAATAACATTTACCCATATGTACAGTACAGTTTATGCTACTCACTCACTCACTCACTCAAGGATGAACGATATGGCCGGCAAAATACTTTAACTCACGTTGAAGCTTCAAGGCAAACGATGTAGACGTTCTTTTGGAACAGTGGCAAATTAATGGGCAGATTGCCATGCATGACTGGAGCACAACTCATTTTAAGCTTTATTTAGCACTCCTATTATTTTCATAAATTTGCACTTGCAAAAGACATTCAAGGCTTCCTCCAATCCTCCCATACCAGGTAGTAGAGTTTTGTACATCAATCAACTCACCAAAAAAATAAATAATACATATTTTAGCGATGTTGTCCCTGAGTTACATTTAATTTGTGCAGCTGAACAAGACAATTTAGATAGCAGGACAAGCTCAAGCAAATTCGCATGCGCATACAGAAGCAGCAGATATTCTTGTCTGGGTGGGACCCACGGTGTTGACGGCAGAGAGCCAGAGAGGTCCGGCGATCGGCCGCGACGATTACATCCATGATCCTAGGGCCTGCACCACAGACAGTCCAATCACGTACAGAGCGCAGAAGCTGAACATTGAGGGGCTTATCATCCCTTTCTTCCTCCTCCTCCTTCACTTTCTCTTCTTTTTCGTCCTTCTTTTCTTCCTCCTCCTTTTCAACCATGGCTAAAAATTATAGTGGAGCCAGCAGTGGAACCAGCATGGGGCAGGGGGGCTCGAGCCCCCCTACCCCCAAGTAGAGCAGTGGATCCTCTCGAAGCCCCCCCACCTCCCTGATTTTTGTGGTCATTGATGAAGGAAGGGGGGAACTCAACGTAGAAGAAGATCATCAGCCCCTGCTCCTCATTTCTGGATCCACCCCCGAGTGGAGCTTAGGAGGGGCTCCATAGACTTTCCTGGAGGTAGGAGGAGGGGGGCGCTAGAGCCCCCTCAGCCCCCTGGTGGATCCGTCCCACTACGCCAAACACATGGCTGAACTACGGCACTAAGGGTACGTTTGGTTTACGGCCCTGGTTGGCCAAGCCAAAATTTGACCAGCCAAGGGAATTTGACCCCCTTTTGGTTGGAGCCAAAACATTGGCTTGCCCCAAACTAAACTTAGCAGGCCACCTACAGTAAACTAGGCAACTAGGGCAGGGCGCCGGCGCGAGTTTTGCTGGCTGTACTTTGGCTCGGCCAGCTTCACAGTACTTAGAGCAACTCCAAGAGACTCTCTATATGTTTTCTTATTGTTGGGAATAGAGATTTTAATGAAAAAATACCCTTCAACAGCTTCTCTAAATGGTTATCCAAATATAGACACTCTCCATTCCGCATTTCTCGCTAGCTAAACATAGATAACGAAAATGACTTTTCCGAGTATACACAAGATATAGAAAAGCTGTTGGAAAGTGAAAACATATAAAAAACAATTTTTATGCAGAAAGCTCTTCAAATGTTAATTTAGAGAGTGAAATTTAGAAAGACCCTTGATACTATTAGCAACGAGGCGGCAGCATACTAGTGGTTGCACGGAAATCTATATTACCTTAACCAACTTCAATCCATGATATCTCTTAAACCGTGTATCTAATCAGTAAACAATTTGCACCATAATATTTATTATGATTTTATGAACAGAATGAGATCCATGTTGAACATATTTTAACGAAAAATCTAATGACACATGGACCCCACATGTCGTACTCTCTATGTTTTGGCACAATCCAAACACCAAATTTCACCCTTATTTTGGCCTTGCCCAGATTTGGCAGCAGCCAAATTTTGGCCTGGCTCACTTACGCCATAAACCAAACATGCCCTAACTCTTCAACAGCATGTCGACCTCGGACGCGAACCGGGCCATGGCTGACCGCGGCAGCACGACGGGCACGGCGATGGCGTCCTCCCCGTCGCCATTCCTGACGGCGACGATGAAGCTGAGCACGAACAGCGCGCCCGCGGGGCCGCCGTACACCGGCTTGCCCCACCCCAGGTCCACGCGGCGGAACCCCGCGTGCCGGTTGTCCGACACGATGAGCATGTTCGCCACCGCCAGCGACGGCCGCCCGCGGAGCGCCATCAGGTCGGCCGTGGACCGCACGAACTCGGCGCTCGCCGCCGCCTCCTTCGCCGCCCGCACCAGCGCCACCGCGTCGCCCAGCGGGCCACCCCGCAGCGCCCCGGCGGCGGAGACCGCCGACGGGTACACGCACGCGTTCCCGTAGTAGCCGGCGGGCAGCGCCAGGCCGCGCACGCCCCTGACGCCCGCCGCGACGACCAGGCGCGCGTCCTCGCCGGCTGGTATCTCCAGCGCGGCCGTGCGGGCGCGCCAGATGAGCGCCGCGAGCGCCTCGAAGGTCGTGGCCTTCTTCCCGCCCCGCTGCACCGGCAGGCCCTTCTTGATCGCCGCGACGTCGGCGGGGCGGAAGGTGAAGGTCCGCATGACCATGTCGCCCGGCGGGGGGAATGGCGTCGGCGGCACCGGGTCATATTCGTGGTGAGGGAACGACGGCCTTGGTGGAATGCGGGCGTCCAGGGTCTCGCGAGACCACACGGGCGCGACGGTCGGAGCCGGCTGGCCGCGGGCGAGCTCGCCGACGGCGGACATGAACTGGACGATGCCCACGGCGTCGCACATGGTGTGGTTCAGGCGCAGCGCGAAGACGAAGCCGCCACATCGCAGCCTGGTCACCTAAGGATACAACACACAATATATTTAGCCAGTTAGCCTAATAGCCCAAGAACCCAAGATTATACATTTCAAAAAAAAGAACCCAAGATTATACATTTCGAAAAAAAAAGAACCCAAGAGTACCATGTATACCTGGATGAGCAGCAATGGGCAGTTCAGCACGCCACCGGAGCCCTCGACGTCGAAGAGCAGCTGGTCCATGCACGGGAACGGCGGCGTCAGCCCGGCGGCCTCGATCTCCGCGAGCCGCACGTCGGCGTCGGCCTCCACGAACAGCACGCCCTCGCCGGTGCAGTCGACGACCAGCTTCCGCCCGTCCATCTCCCTCAGCCTCCCGGCGAGCGGGTAGTACGGCACCAGCGCCTCGCCGAGCGCGCGGCGGACGGCAGCAGCCGGGTCGCCGCCGTCGGCCCGGGCGCCGCCGCGGCCGCGGTAGAAGAGGACGAACGGCACGTGCCAGCGCAGCCCCGCCTGGTCCTCGATGTCGGACAGGCGCTTGGTCTCGCGCGGCGTCTTCCTCGCCGGGCCGACGAGCTCCGGGTCGCGCCGGCGCACGGCGAAGGCGATCGTCATGATGAGAGTTGAGAGGGGCACCGGGATAGCTTTGGGTGGTTCCTAAGTGTGTGGAGATACAAGTGTGTGATGACTTGCGACATCCAGGCAAGTTATTATATAGAGAGAGGCTGCATTGGTAGATGTTACGACTTATTGGACTAGCCATGCATGAAGTTGACCTCGCTAGTCTAGCCAGCTTATTGCAAGCCACGAGATTCTTGTTTGACCTGCCTACTTGCAATTATATTGATGCTCTTTCTTCCTTCGCTCCCAACACTTTCAATTATTGTATCATTGACCGACAATTTAAGCACTTGTTATTTACTCCATCATGAAATATAAGAGATCATGAGTTTTCCCTAAGTCAAACTACTCTAATAAGTATACGATAAACTATAATAATAATAATAATATCGAATGAGCATAGTCGGATCTATAAAATGTATTTTTTAAAGCTTACTTCTTTGATGTGGTAAGTATTAATACTCTTCTGTGTAAATTTGGTCAAACTTAAAAATAGTTGATATAGGACAAAATTAGAATCCCTTATGTTTCATGAGGTAGGGGATTTTTTTCTCTAAGTTGCCAACAATTTTTCTAGTAAACTATGTGTGCTTCTGAATTTATTTATTTTTTTGCCAAATTACCAACAGTCTAATCGCCAACAAAATATGTATCTACCAACACTTATGATAGATACTTTTAACCAGCACAAGTACAAATCATGGGCCACTTGCAAAGAAATTGCTGGCAGATGCCATTAGTAGTCTTGTAGGGATTTGAATTTGCGTGTCTTGCGTCGACTATCCTGATATGGCGAGAGGTGCATATGCACGTCTAGTGTTTGGGCTCGCAGTCGAGCGTTTTGGAGCCACATGTGCCTTGACTTGGAACCGGAAGAGAGCTCTGCAAGCTGGAAGCAGTGTCTGCCTCTGGAAATATCAAGCCACACCACACTATTACTAGTGATAGATACTTATCATCACTCATCAGGTGCAGGGGACGACGATGTAATGCAGTTCTCATCGTTTCCTGTTGGAATCGTATGAGAGTTGCTGCGCTTGGTCACTACTACTCTTCCTAAAATTATGCCGTATCTGTAAGGATTCAGTTGGGACAACACACGCCATAGTACCAATTACTGCCAAGTGGTGATCCACTACTAGCTGATGGCGAGTAAATCAGTTGCTTGGATACTAGTAGAAGCGAAGGATTATATATTATTAATTAGCCTCTAACATTCGAATAGCGCTGAATGCTGATAAAACATATGATTTGAATTTCGAAACTATGCATGTAATAATGGCTTGGATTCAGTTGAAGTACAGAAATAGTGTCGGACTCCGCACGAGTGTTCATATTTTTCTGGAGACACGGGTGCGTCCAATGATAAATAATTAAAGCATGTGCCTGCTGAACTGATACCATCTTTATAGTAAGATCGATCTTGGCCGGTATCTTCTTGTGCTGTGAACTTTGCAATTTGCCAGGGCGGTCCTGTCGTCGCGGCAGTACGTAGAAGAAGACAAGTAGTGGGGTGTGCCTGTGCCTGCTGAACTGATACCATCTTTATAGTAAGATCGATCTTGGCCGGTATCTTCTTGTGCTGTAAACTTTGCAATTTGCCAGGGCGGTCCTGTCGTCGCGGCAGTACGTAGAAGAAGACAAGTAGTGGGGTGTGCCTGTGCCTGCTGAACTGATACCATCTTTATAGTAAGATCGATCTTGGCCGGTATCTTCTTGTGCTGTAAACTTTGCAATTTGCCAGGGCGGTCCTGTCGTCGCGGCAGTACGTAGAAGAAGACAAGTAGTGGGGTGTGCCTGTGCCTGCTGAACTGATACCATCTTTATAGTAAGATCGATCTTGGCCGGTATCTTCTTGTGCTGTAAACTTTGCAATTTGCCAGGGCGGTCCTGTCGTCGCGGCAGTACGTAGAAGAAGACAAGTAGTGGGGTGTGCCGGCGCAGATCCCAACTGGCTATCGTTATCAATCAAGCACTTCCTGTCCTTGGCGTCAGCCTCATCACGCCTACGCGAGCTCCACGTCGTGCCAAATGTCTCCAGCAAAAGTGGTTTCTGTTGGATTTATCTCTAACCCCTAAGGCCCAAAGGCCTTGGGCCCTTGATCTGCACCCTGATCGGGGGCGTCCAACCCAACTACTGTTGGTGGGCCCCTATCGCCAGCGCCACAATAAATAGAGAGGTGGGGGGCCGGAGGCACACACGACGAGGTTCACCGTGACCCTAATCCCCACCTACACTTAAACCCTAGACCGATCGAGAGGGGGCGCTCCGACGGCGGGAAGCGCCACCAGCACTGCACGGCCTCGACTGACGCTGCCCTAGCGCGGACCTGCACCGACCTCGGCACAGCGCGTCGCTGCCTAGCGCAGACTACACCGACGAACGCGCAATGGCGTCCTCGGCCGATCAAGCTATACTCTTTGTTCTCTCTCTATCGATCTCTTTTAGCGCACACACACGCACACCAGTGAATGCATCTAGAACTAGATCAAGAACCCAATCCCGAGTAAATGCTACTGCTAGTGATTCGAGATTAACACCTAACAGTTTCACTTGGAAATAGGAGAGCAACTTGAAGCTGTTGGAATTGTGCACTGCTTGAAGCTGAGGATTTCTTTCTTAAGGGATGAAGCTGAAGATGAAATCTGAAGCAAGTCAACCAAATGCTGGGTTGGGCAGGGCTGGGCTGGGCGAGTTGGGCTTTTGTTATATGTGATTTTCCCTAGCCCAGTCCGGCTCATAGGATTTAGAGGCAACTAGAAAGGCGTGCGGCTTTGCCGAGCAGGGCCGTATTTGGTGTCTTGATACATACTTTTAGATCATAGAAAGAGTAGTAATTAGAAAAAAGTCTACATAACCCCCCCTAACTATTGAGGGTGGAATACTTCACCCCCTGAACTATAAAACTGGGTATCATACCCCCTCAACTATCCAAAACTGGTCAAATAACCCCCTCAGACGGTTTCGGATGGTGGTTTTGCTACAGTAACATGGTTTATCTTTTTTATTTTTTTATTTATTTCAGCCAAATCTTTGAAAAATTATAGTAAATCACAGAAAAATTATAAAACAGAAAATCTATTTTTTTTATACTCCACATGAGTAGATCTACACAGTGAACATATAACATGGTATGCTTTTGTATAAAGTTTTGGTTGTAGTTTTAGATCTATGCTTTTTTGTAATTAATTGGAATAATTCATAGGTGCAGCTTCTATGGTCCAATTGTGGTGAAATTTTTATGGTAGAAAAATTATTGTACACTTGAACTGTAGAAAAAATTTCATACTCATTGGATGAATTATAAGTTAGTTATAGATTTAATAGATTCAGAACATATTGATCCAATAAGTATGAAATTTTTACTACATTTCAAGCGTACAATAATTTTTCTACCATAAAAATTTCATCACAATTGGACCATAGAAGCTGCACCTATGAATTATTCCAATTAATTACAAAAAAGCATAGATCTAAAACTACAACCAAAACTTTATACAAAAGCATACCATGTTATATGTTCACTGTGTAGATCTACTCATGTGGAGTCCAACAAAATTAGATTTTCCATTTTATAATTTTTCTATGATTTATGATGATTTTTCAAAGATTTAGCAGAAATAAATAAAAAAGAAAAAAGATAAACCGTGTTACTGTAGCAAAACCACCGTCCGAAACCGCCTAAGGGGGTTATTTGACCGGTTTTGGATAGTTGAGGGGGTATGATACCCGGTTTTGTAGTTCAGGGGGTGAAGTATTCCACCCTCAATAGTTGGAGGGGTTATGTAGACTTTTTCCTAGCAATTAATGTATGTGTAGGTGTCTTGGTCTGCAGCCTTGTTGTTGTACTTAGTATATTTTTTGGACTCTCTATTGTTATGACGCTACTATTTAAGTAGGATATTACTTTTTTATAAAAATGGAAATATCTTTTTTCTCTGGTTATATTTAGTGTTTTGGTTATAGTATTTTTTGTTATCATTTATTTAAAAGTTTGTTTGTAGCGAACGTTTGGGTTTTGAAAGTGTGAGCAAAACTTTTTGACGTGAAGACGTTTGGGTGTCCGAATTTGTAGACCGAATGGATCCTACATAAATATTTATGCGGACAAATTGTAATAGCGCTTTGAATTTCAAATTTGCTATATGATGAAGTTGTAGTTTTTGAATTTTTTGATCAAGTTCTATATTGAACCACTTTTAATTTCATGTGTTTTTGTGTTTAAATTATACATTTAGTGTTGCTCATGTAGAAGTAACGGATGGAACGGATTGTGGTTTGATTTAATTAAAATCCAAAGGTTTTTTCTGAAGAAATTACTGAGAGAGAGTCGGGATGGCGGGTTGATTTTATAAGAGCTCAATGTTTTCTTTGCAAATTTCCGAAATCGGGAAGGTTGGAATGCGGATTGATTCTGAGATACGTTATGAGCTTTTTATCAAAATTATCTGAGAGAGGAGGTCGAATTGCGGGTTGATTTCTCTAAAGTCCGAGGGATTTCATGAAAAATGACCGGAACACGCATGTTCTGGACCGTCCGTTTTTGGTGTCGTCGGATTGTAGTTGGTTAGGTCATGCAAAGAGTAGTAATTATTGTATATGCAAGTGTCGTGGTCTGTAGCCCGTTGTTGTACTTGGTATATATTTTGGACTCTCTATTATCGTGACGCTACAATTTAAATAGGATATTAGTTTTGGTATGAAAATGGAACTATCTTTTTTTATTATATTTCACATTTTGGTTATAGTATTTTTTGATTATCATTTATTTTAAAAGTTTGTTTTGTAGCGAAACTTTAGGTTTTAAAATTTTGAGCAATTTTTGTATTTAAATTTTTTTTATGTGAATATGTTTTGGTGTCCGAATTGTAGGTAGAATGGATCCTATGTAAATATTTATGCGGATGAATTATAAAAGTGCTTTGAATTTGAAATTGTACTGTATAACAAAGATGTAAATTTTGAATTTCTAAGCAATTTTTGTATTGAATAATTTTTAATTTGAAGACGTTTTGGTGTTCATATTGTAGGTACGACGGATCGCATGCAAGTATTTGTGCAAACGAGTTGTGAAAGTGTTTCGAATTTTAAAGTTTGCTCTACGATAAAGTTGTAGTTTTTGAATTTTTGATGAAATTCTATATTGAACAATTTCAACGTATTTTGATGTTCAAATTGTAAGTATAGTGTTGCTCGTATAGAAGTAACGGATGGAACGGGTTGTGGTTTGATCTAATTAAAATCCAAGGGCTTTTCTGAAAAAGTTCCTGAGAGACGGTAAGGACGAGGTGTTGATTTTAAAAGAACTTAATGTTTTCTTTGCAAATTTCCCTAAATCGGGAAGGTTGGACTGTTGGTTGATTTTGAGAAATGTTAAGAGCTTTTTTGCAAAAGTACCTGAGAGAGGAGGCCAGACTGCGCGTTGATTTCAACAAAGTTCGAGGTATTTTTTGAAAAAAGCCGGGACTCGCACTATCCTACCGGTCCGGACGGCCGATCCGATGGCCTGAAAACGCCGGTGACGTGGCCGCGCTCCCAGGTCTTCTTACGGTGCGCGCATCGTAGTTAGAGATTCCCTACAAACCATTAAAAAAGTTTCCAATTCCCTTTGTTTGGACTCATGTGCCACTACTGGTAGATTTTGATGGAATGACAGCTAACAGCAGCTTAAAATGTCCCTTTTGCCCCTCTTCCAGATGGGCCCCGCAGGTCAGTCTTCTTCCTCAACTCGTCGGCGCTGCCCGCCCGCCTCAGCCGCCATGAGCGAGCGCTAGGCCTCCCTCCTCTGCCCGCTCCCCTCGCCACTGGCATCGCGCCATCGCAGCCCCTGCTGGCCGCCGCCGCCGCGCGCGCACGCGGCCCGTCCGCTGCGCCCTGCCTCGGCACGGGCGGGGCCCCGGTGCAGGTGCGTCGTGGCCGCCCAGTGCCGCGCAGCCCGCCCTTGCTGGCCACCGCGTCCCGCCCGCCGCGCTACTGCCGTATCCTGCCGCCGCTGACCAGCTTGCCCAATCCTCCCTCCCTCCCTCCCTCCTCAGCTGCGACTAGTTCTCTCGCCCAATCGCGCGCGCGTCGTGCCCGCCGGCCAAAGATGCCATCCGGCCGCCGTCCCATCATCCCGTGTGCTCGCGCCGTGCTCGCCTCCTGGCGCGGCCCGCTCTCGCCATCCTGGCACGGCGTCTCGCTCCTCCCTGACGCCGCGCCCGCCCCCGCGCTCGCCGCCGCCTTTTCCGTCGTTGCGAGCTCGTCCTTCTTCGCCTCCTTGGCCGGGCCGACGGAGAGGATATGGGCGGCCTCGACCTTGTGTAGCTTGGCCACGACGTCGACGGGGTCAGTGAGGCCGACCACCATCAGCTTAGACACGGATGCCGGCCGGCCTCCACGGCTAAGAAGAAGCAGAGTGGAGCGGAGCCGATGCAAAGAAAGGAAGGAGCCAGTGATGAGGAAGGAGACTGATCCGCGGGGCCCATCTGTAAGAGGGGCAAAAGAGATATTTTAAGCTGCTGTTAGCTGCCGTTCCACCAAAACTTAACGGTAGTGCCATATGAGTCTAAACAAAGTTGGGTTGATGGCTGGTTGGGAGCGACAAGTTTTTCAGTGGTACGGAGGGAATTGGAAACTTTTTTTAATGGCTTGTAGGGAATTGCCTCCAGGATTCAGCGATCGCTCGACAGTGGCGAGTACCTTTCAGCTACCAAGCTCCCCCCCTTCCGCAAACCCCAATTCCCCATGGTTGGCTGTCCGTTGGCTGCACCAGCAGCTCTCGTCGGCGATGAGACGAGGAATCTCCAGCCCTACGAGAGATCCAGCACAGGCGAGGTGGAGGGGATCTCGCGGCGACGGCGTTGAATCGACGATGCGTGGCATTCGCGAGAATCTCCGGGCGGCGCTCTGCATTCCTGGCGGGAACCGCCGCCCGCCCCCAGCCATTTCGCCCACGGACCCCGGCGGGGAGGGGCAGGAGGACCTCATCAGCGCGCTCCTCGACGACGTGCTCCTCTCCGTCCTCCTCCGCCTCCTGTCCGCCGCGGCCGCCGCGCGGACCAGCGTCCTCTCGCGCCGCTGGCGCCGGCCGGTTCCCCCGCGCTCCGCCTGCTGCGCGTCGTCGCCTACGACGCCGACCCGGGGGACGCCGCCGCGGTGCTCCGCCTCGCCGCGGCCGGCCTCGCCCGCGTGGTCTCCATCCGCAACGTGGTGCCGGAGTGCCGGAAGAAAGCGGTGGTGGCCAGGGCCGGGGCGAGGGCCGCCGTCGTGCTGCCCTGCTTCGACAGGGCCGAATGGCTTCTCCTCTGCCTAGGTTACCTTCGCCTGGTGATGCCACTGTCCGGAGTGTTCGCGAATCTCACCGTGCTGCACCTGGCCGACGTCCGGTTCCAAGGTGCCTGCGAACTCGGCGACGTCCTCTCTACGGCACGGTGCCCTTCGCTGCGAAGACTTGTTCTCCATGACGCTCAAGGGTTGTCCAATCTCGCTATCCGTTCAGAGTCTCTCCTCAGTGTGGATTTGTGTAGTTTGGAAGGATTGCAGCAGCTCACCGTTGTGGCACCAATGCTCAGAGAACTGTGTATCATTAACTGCTTCTTCATGAGGCAACCAGTGGCCGACATCTCTGCTCCAGTTCTGGAAAAGCTCGGGTGGTCTGATGTATATGATCCAAGGTCAGTCCAGTTCGGTGAGTTGGCACAGCTGCGGATACTGGTGACCGGCTGCTTTGCAGGGTATGGATTGTTTGAATATATGATAAATTGTGGCACTGTGCTGTTATTGCAGCACTTTCAGAAGATTGCTTTTCTTGGCATGGTCATCTATCCAATTGAGTATATGTCCTGTTATCATGCATTTGAATCTTTCCTTTATTTAAATATTGCTAAGGACAACTGACCAGTAACTGTCCAAAACAGAAACTACATCGAAGTTCAGACTAGGAGTGATTGCTAGATCTTAATGTGGCCAAGCTCTGATCAATAAAATGTGCATGGTTATGGTCACTATTGTGACACTTGACCCTACATGGCCATGAATGCAAGCATCAGATGTTGACATGGATTTAACTATTGATCTGCTAACAAATGAACTGGGGTCTTTTGATCCTACCTCAAGCCAAATGGACTGCAGCTCCAAGACACTCACATTCTTTAGCTAATTTATATTACAGGAAAAATGGAAAAAATATTATATTACTCCTGCGTCCTGGCATTAAATACAAAGTCTATCAGGATCAGTAGTTGGGAAGGTCGCCGTATTATTCCTGTATCCTGCCATCAAACGTCTAGTCTTTATTAGCATCAGTAATGGAGAGTATTGGCTTGGTGTTGGTACCATCCTTGATGGTGTTACACATGCCAATCTTTGAAAATCATGCAAGATGAAAATGTCCTTAGTATTCTTCTATGCACTAGTGTCTCTGAAGGTCTTCATTGATATGTCCAGACTATTTTAACTGGTCAACGATGGAGAAGGTTTTCTTTAATTGGTGCCACCCCTACCCACGTATATCATCATGTCAAACATGGTCCTTTCTTCTATGACTGCAAATGATAATTTCTAAGCACACCTCATTTCTTATATAAAATCCTCGCACGATTTAACAAGCCTATCAGTCGTAGGCTTGTTGAGGTTCCTCATTTAAATTAAATCTATTCTATTGATGGGTCATGTTTACTCTAACTTATTTATAAAATTTAATGCACCTTGGTACCTTATTGAATGATTGCATTACTGCAACCGCTTTTTGTTAGTTATCCACATAGATGCACTGGTATAGTTGTAATATTTGGTCAAGGACATGAATTCAAGAGTGGAGGTATAGTATGTTCTGTGGGGCATATTCAACTCAGAGCTGAGGCCCAAACAGGGTGAGTGTGTAGTTCTCAAGTAATTGTGATTTTTGTACCAGAGAAATCTTCTCTGTCATTAGTCATTACTGTATTGAACGAACCTGAAGTACTTTTGCTGCATTTTGTAACTGTCATTCCTTGTGAGAAAATTACTTATTCTAGAAAGTTGCTTTATGTTTTGCTGCTTATGAAAAATTCTTGTTACCTTTTATGAGTTTGCAGAACATGGTTAACTACCAGTACTTCATGGAGGCCACAGCCTTACTCCCAGACATTGAGAACTTAAACCTGCACTTAGTAACACGTGGTCATGTTGTTGGCACTTGTGTATTCAATATGCTTAAGATTTCAACCAGTACAAGAAGGTTGATTCTGGATGTACATGAAGGCACTAAGGTACGCTTCACTTTATCAGCTACCAAATGCTTTGGTTGCTTGGAAAGTGGTGGAACTTTTTTCATTTGGTGCACTAATGCTTGACTATTGGTGGTAGTTCAGGAATTAGATTTTGTAATTATATATCTTCATGGTTTATTTCTAGAAGATATTATATGCATGCAAAAAGTACAATGAAAAGTTGCAGCTCTCTACATTAGCTCCTACCAGTGCAGATTTTGCACTGGCATCAGGTGTTTAACTAATGGTGTGCTTTACACAGAGTCAACACTTAAGATGATGGTGCTCTCATGGTGCCACGCTAAAAGATATGTTGAAACTCTAAGAAGCAAAATTCTTTGATTATACACTATTTGTAATTGGCAAATTTTCTGGAAATTTGTTTCCTGAAATTCTCTACACGAACTCCTTTCTGCAATTGGCAAACACCAAAGGATATTCTATTCATCTCCAAATTTGCCATATGTTCATATGTCATCTGTTTAAATCATTTCAACTTTCTAATGCTGTTCCTGTTGTTAGTAGCCATTGAAAAGTTTATTGAACAGTCAGCCGATCTTATATTCATGTTTCTCTTCTCAGGAAAATGCTGCTTGTTCACCGGGTTGTGTTTGTCATCAGCCACATGACTGGGAAACTAAGGAACTCCGCTTTAATTCTCTCCAAGAATTGAGAATTTGTGGGTTGAGCAGTGCAGATTGTGATTTCGCATTTGTGAAACGACTATTGGGATGGGCGCCAGCGCTCAGAACAATTACTATAAATTTCGATCCTTCAGCCTATGTCAACGAGGAGCTTTGTCAGGAGCTACTCGGCCTCCCTGGGCCAGAGACTTGCATGAAGATTTACTTATATCGCAATGGGGCAAAGGTGATGTATACACCCGCAGGCTAGGGCAGTATGGCTGTAGCCTTTGACATGGGAGTATTATTAACCCTACCTTAACTAGACAGTCATATTAAGTATCGGACTCTGTTTAGTTCTGGCTTCAGGTGTGGTTCATGGTCACTGGCCAATGCTATGCATCATGCAACTTATGCTAGAACACCATTTTAGTCTGTAGCGTCAGAACAATTGTGCCCCTACATTCAGAATGTTAGTTAAGCAGTTCCTGCAATTGTTGGGCAAGATCTTTTTTTTTTGCGTTCCAATTACGTGAGACAGCTCATTATGTGTTCTGCTGGTTAGTGTGTCGTAGAGGGCTGAATTCTCGTGCAGTTCGCATGAGGTGGCGTTGCGTTTTTGACCTGTACAAGATTTGACTGCATGGATGTCCTCCGTGCGGGTTGGCCTTGGGGTGGGCTTCCAATTCCACAATCCAACCAAACTGATGTGGGCTTTTCGCCGGGCCCGATCCTGAAAACATTAGTGGTTGGATGCCAATTTTTGAAATTTTTCAGCCACGAGAGATTTCGAATTTTGAAAAAAGTGGGTAAAAATTGTCGATGGCTTGGCGACCTTGGGACTTGGGAGCGCCGCTACGGCCTCCCTCTCCCTCCCAAAACCCCAATTCTCCGACCAGGAGGGAGTAGTATCCAACGCAGCCGAGGCAGAGGTGCTATCGCGGCGACAACGTCGAATCGGCGGCGACGACGTCGAATCGACGGTGCGAGAAATTTTGGAAGAGATTCCGAGCGGCGCTCTGCACATCCGGCAGGAACCGCCGCCCGCCCCCAACCCTTTCAGGCTTTCACCCCTGGGCCTCGTCGCTGGCGGTGGCGAACAAGTAGGTGGAGAGGGGCAGGAAGACCTCCTCGGCGCCCTCCCCAACCAAGTGCTCCTCCTCGGCCTCCTCCGCCTCCCGCCGGCGGACCAGCGTCCTCTCGCGGCGCCCCTCCCGGATCTCCTATTCCCGCACCCTGCCGACCTGCACAACCCCCGCCACGCGCTCGGCCTCCACTCCACCTGTTGCACGTCCTCGTTGCCAGCAACGCCGACCCGGGCGACGCGGCCGGAGTTCTCTTCCTCACGGCTCCACGCCTGACCGGCAAGCTCGTGCTCCGCAACGTGGTTCCGAAGGACCCACTGCCTCACCGGGCCTTGACCAGAGGCGGTGTCAAGCTGCCCTGCTTCCCCAAGGCCCGATGGATTGACCTCAGTCTAGGGCCTTGTTTAAAGGAAAAGTCTAACAAGCGACTGGTCGCGCTGGAGCGCGACTGCGCGACGCATCAGCCCAACAAGCCGCGCCTGGGCTTGGCCCGTTATCCCCCCGCCCCCCCTCCTAAAACCGTATCTAGCGGTTTCCATTTTTAATGTCCTTCCGATAGGAAGCCCAAGCCAGGCGAAATCGGCGGCGGCGCTGCTGAGGGGCTGCGTGGTGGAGGGAGCCGAGCGGGTAGCGTCGAGGACCGGCGGCAGGGGAGCGAGGAGCGGTGGAAGGGGACCGGCGGCGACTGGCGGACCGGTGGCAATGTGAGTCCTAATCCCTCCGGTGCGCTCGTGCGGTTGTGTGCAGGGGGTTCGCGTGGGGAGGGGGGGAGAACGACGCCGTGGTGGTGAGCTCGAGCGGTGGGACTACCGTGGTGTGCAGTTCGTGGGAGCACGACGCGCGGGTGGTGAACTGGGTTCGCGGGGGGAGGAGGGAGCACGACGCCACAGTGGTGAAGCTCGAGCGGTGGGACGCCGGTTTTTGGGGAGGATTTTTTGCCGCCGTGGTGTGCAGTTCGTGGGAGCACAACGCGCGTGGGGTGACATCGAGCAGTGGGACGTCGGGGTTGGGGAGGATTTTGGAGCATCATCCCCCCGGGATTTGGAGTTCTAATCCCCGGGAGGGGGGGACTACTTTATCATGTTCATGTTTGTAACTACTTTTTTCTAGCAATATTCTGGTGCTTGTATCAAGTTATATTTGTGATGTACTAGCAACTTACATTCTACCCATATCCCGGTGCTTGTGTTAAGTTGCATTTTGTGATGTACTACATTATGACCATAGCCTGAATTCTTTTCGACAATGCACCAGCAAGCAACACCCATAGAACTGTGTCAAGTTGTGTCAACTTTTCATGTAAATAGTGTCAAGTTATACACTATAGACTATCAAGTGCTCTTTTTTTTTGTGCTAACCATGCAAATAAGTTATCATGATACAGTGATATTGGTTATTTTTTTATGTGTGTGCTCAGCATGGTTAGGAAACAAAAACTTGAAAATGTGGAACATCCTTCTCCGCCGAGAAGGAATACGAGAGCATCTTCTAAATCGGACTTGGGGGGGGGGGGGGGGGGGGAACTCACAACCACAAGATGATAGTGATGTTGCACCCTCACCAAAGAGGGTGACAAGAGCAAGTTCTAAACATGTCAAGGAGATGTCGCAAAATCAAGAGGTGCAAGGAGAGCATCATCATGAGCGATGAAGAAAAGCGGAAATAAAGGGGGAAACAGACAATGGATGAATGCCACACAATTAAGAAGCAACCAGATAAGGTACAACACAACCCCTTTTTTTTATTTCCGTCTTCACCTCCCATTTGCATACTTTTGTTCTTTTTTTTTGCTCTCTCTACAAACTGTTTCTGAATTTTTTTCACCCTTTTCCATGGTTCAGGACTTGAGGAAAAAGGGATCAGCCAGGAGGTTGATACTTATCAACAGCACACTAGAAGATCATCAAGAAAAGGCTATCCAACGTGTCGGTTTTGGTGGGCTGCTTCTGGTTCAATGTTGGTCAGTGCCAGAGAAATTATCTTTTTGGCTCATCAAAAGATTTGATGCCACAAGATCAGAATTGGTCATACCTCACAAAGGCATAATAAAGGTTAATGACCATGCTGTCCAAAAGATCTTTGGGATTCCAATGGGGGAAGAGCACATTGACTATGCAAAGAACAGCTTTGCCGATACATTTGAAGAATTCTACAAAGTTTTCAATCATGAAAATGACCAAAAAGCACCATCTTTCACTGAAGCTGAAAATTGGTTATTGGGGAAGGGAAAGAGGAGGAGTGACACCTTATGGCTGCGGTATTGGCTCGAGTTTGCAATCAGCTTGCTGTTGTGCCCCACTTCAAGCACAACTTTGTGTGTGCAGGCCTTCCATGAGATCGCAGATTCTACAAAGATTACCAAATACAATTGGTGCAGGATCGTCGTTGAAAGATTGATTAAAGGCATCAAAGAGTTCAACAATGGAGGAAGGAAATCCGTGTCAGGCTGTCTCCTCTTTCTAACTGTACGGTGCATGATCATTTTTTTCTTTTTTTACTCACATGGTGAAAGCTTTTGGTTTCTAACTATATAACCTCTCCCCCCTGCAGATTTTGTACTTGGATGCCCTTGACACTGGTGATCTTGTTGATCAAACTACGAAAGTAAGTGCTTCTGTTTGGACACGAAGCTTGGTTACTCAAACACTGGAATGGACTGGGTATCCGACACCGAATTCGGGAAGTTACATGTAAGTTATCAGTCACCCTTTTTTCCTTTTACATTCTAGTATCAATCTGCATGTTGTCAAAGTAGCAACTTTACTTAAAGACATGTATCAACTTATCCATCATCAAGTTGCAAGTTGACAATATAAATCATATCATGTTTTGCAGCTGAAACCCGAGTACCAAAGAAAATCTCCCTACATGCTGATACAACCACAAATGATTGATGAGTTTGTTAGCTCGAACATGTCTGCTGGATCAATCACTATGGTATTTTAAACTTTTTTTCTTTTACAATCACAACACATCACATGCTAATAATATTTTTTCTGCCTCTTTTTTTCCATCCTTTTTTTTCCATGTGTTAATATATATAAGATTTAATATATCAAATGCATGATAGGGAGGACTTTAAGTGTGCCATTAGTGACTTCAGCTTGGCCATCAACGAAGCTGTGGCAAATCTTACCTTAAGATTGTGTCAAAGTGGCCACCAGCCAGCAGTCAGCGCAGGTGCACCAGCAGGAGGGCCGAGCACAAGTGCAACTGCAGCAGGAAAACAGAGAATCTCAGCAACAACTCAACCAAGTGCAATAGAAGAAGATGATGCTGAGTTTGAAGATAAAAGCGACACACCCACCGAGGGGGATGTCGAGTATGCTGAGGAGTCCGAGGATGAACCCGTACTTAATTGTGAGCGCAGGTCAAAAATAAAACAAGATGAAAATGAGGTAAAGGGTGATGGAAGCAGCAGTGAGGAACTGGAGGATTATGACGATTCAGATTCTGGCAGCGATGGGGGCGATAGTGTGGGACAAGAAGGTGGAGAAGATGCACAAAATCGGCGAGGACTGCCCTCAAACGACGATTCAGAATGTTATCAGGTATGCAACCACCGACTTTTTCACGGAAAATAACTTTTTTATCTATCTCTCTACATCCACCATATATTTTTCACCTAATTTTAATTTTTTTGCATAGGAATATAAATGAGGAATCCCAATTTGCGTGCAACAGCCAATCGCTAGATGTTGACATCACCGGCATTACCCTAACACATGAAGTTGGTGGCACACAAGAAGTCGACATCACTGGCCTGCAGAGTCAAAAAAATGACGATGGCACACAAAGTATGTCAATTAAATCATTTGAGATTTTTGTTTTTATATACATTACTAGCAACAAACTTTTATTTTCACTAGACATTTTTGTTCAGTATAAGTTTGCAATTGAATCAGTTAGGAAGTAGTAAGTTATACAACTTTTGCAGTCATAGGTCTTACACTGGCATCTTGTTTGTAGCAAGATATGTATCCTCTCAGTAGCAAGTTGTTACTATTGAAGTAGTATTTTATTCAGCGAGGAAGTAGCAAGTTATTTTAATTTTGACACGGTGGAACAACTTTTTTTTTACGAATCAGTATTGTGTGCAATACAGGCCTTGAACTGGACATTGCCACTTCAATGTTACTGCTATCATGTGAGAATACCAACAAGTTGATGGTCCATGGAGCTCCTTTTATTTTTTATTCTTTTAACTAGCAATTTTAGTTCCTTTCTCTCTCTCTTTTACATGATAGCTCCACCTCCCCCCTTTTACATAAAGAAACAAGTAGCAATGTCACTAGAAACATGTTTCTTATATAACGGCTCTCTCTTCTATCTTTGTTGTGTCCTTTTTTTTCCAGCTCAAAGCAAGGACAAAGGCATTTATGAAGGCAAAGAACAAGGCAAAGAAGACAACAAAGAAGGTGATGAGAAAGAAGAAGACAAAGAAAATCCACCCCCGATAGATGGTGAGGATCCTAAAGGCAAACAGTTAAGAAAAGATGACCATCAAGATGACAAAGGAAGTAGTGGGGCAAACAAAGGAGCAGATGCAAATAACAATGACGAAAAGCAAGGTGCAACCAGTGCAGGGGACGACAGCACAACGGATATTCAAGTGAAAGGTCAATACCTCATAATTCACAAGGGACAGTAGATAGTGAAGCTTCAGGCAAGTGCTGTGATGTGTATGCAGATCTGCAGCCCATTTCCCCAATAAACAAGCCAAGCATCAGAGAAGAGATGCAAGCGTTAGGGCTGCTTGACACACCACCAGCAGATCGTGAGACTGCGAAGCAAAAGATTTTTGAAATGTTTGAGTTTCTTGAAGTGAGGCCGCAAGCTGAAGTGAACAAAATGTTCCAGGATTGCATCAACCAAGACCTGCAGCAGCTACCTCAAATGTCAGATTCGCCAATCAAAGAAGCAGCTGAGAAGTTTGAGGCTAAATTAGGCAAAGATATGCTAGACAACCACCTCTCGCCAGCAACAAAGAAAGATTTGGCTCTTTGTGGAAGAAAAAATAATGAGGACCAAGAGATGTGCTACGAGGACAGACATGAAGACTAGAAAGAAGGTGGCTGAAAGCTCCTTAGCTGCAGGCCGCTTGCCTTCACTTCCACCCAAAAAGGACAATGGAAAGAAAACTGAAGACACAAGGCAGCTCCCCCAAGATGGAAAGGGTTCAATCGAGCTCAAACATAACAGCCAAAGCTCACTTGCGAACACGGTAATATCAACTTTTTTCGCATAATTTTTTGTATATCAACTCAGCATCAAGTTGTGTATAACTCAACTAACAACTTGTGCACCATTGAACTAACAACTTGTGTATTTTCTACTATGTGTTCAACAGAGCCATGAAAAACAAAAAGATAAAACACCTGATGCATCATCAACAGCAGCAAGGATAAATGTTTATACTAGGAAGCCAAAAACAAGTTCTTCTAAAATGGGAAAGCTGTTAGAAGCTCCACTTCAAGCAGAAAAGGTCACTTCTTATTTTTTTCAAAAGGGAAATCAGGGGGAGGGATCTTTTTCTTATTTTCAAGGCATGTTTGTAACCTTTTTTTTCAAATGGGGCAGGGTGAAGGGAGCAAAGGTCCACAGACTGCCCAAAAGTTAGACGGCAAGGCAAAGGTGCAAATAGTTTTTCAAGTATGATCCCAAAAGTTGATTTTGACATATTCAAGTAGCAACTTGAGCACAATGGCATTTTTTTAAAATGTTTTTGGTTTTGCAAGGGAATTTTGATGACGTAAAGCAATCCAAAGGCTACAAGGATGCTCCTGATGCGCCCAGCTTCTCGCTTGGGTTTGATGATGTGCCTGAGAAGATCCCGACTAAATCAACATGCGACTCCATGACCACCTCAACGTTTGACAAATTTTGTGATGAGGCCATGAAGGAATCAGCGAGGAATCAAGATTATCCCACCATAAACACAAATCATTTGAGCTCGGAACAAGAAAATGTGTACAACGAGGTTTGCAAATAGAGGTTGTGGTCCGGGGTTGATAACAGGTATGTACGTCACCAAAAGACAAACTTCAAATGTGCAGGAAAAGTAGCTCTAAATAGCTTTTCTTCTCTCTTTTTTTTTCCGCAACCCGGTGGTATTCATGTCCAGCGAAATCACAGCGACCGCAAGCGAGCTAGCAAACAGTATGGTCATGGGCAGATCCCTAAACACAATTGCTCTCCAAGTTGGAACATTTGTATTGCCAAAAGATCCGGGACAAAGGAGGAAGAAAATTATGTCACCATGGGTTGGGGTAATTTACCTTCATTTTCTCCTCTCAAACCATCACCATCGCTTTTTTTTGCTTTTTTTAATCGTTTTTAATATTGTGTCTACATATCACAGCTGAAGATGATGACTACAACAAAAGCGAATTGCAGGATGGTTGAGACAACATTTGATTTCCTCAACACAAACTATGACATGGTACGCTTCTCAAAATAGTTTTTCTTTTTTCATGTCAACTTACGTACACTGTAGGTCACAAGTTACACATAAACTGACTATCAAGTTGTTCTTTTTACAACCCAGATCCTTTTCCCAATATACCAAGCAAATGAAAATGAACCGGGTGCACAAGGGCATTGGTTTAAAGTTGCTCTAAACTTGATAGATAAAAAGTTCCAAGTCATTGATTCTCTAAGAGCCCCCAACAACCCATCACTAGTTGAGAAAGCACACAAGGCTCGCGCGAAGATCATCACACTATGGAAGAAGTATACGGCAAAGCACGATGGGTGCATAGTCCCTGCTGTTTTCAACTATGAACTTCAGTTTATCACGAGTTATCGGCAATTTGGAATGTAAGCACACAACACTATCTTTTTTATATATTTTTGTCCTTTCTCCGTACTAGTTATTTATCTCCTTTTTTAATGGTTACACTCAATTTTTTCACGGCAGCCACGATTGCAGATTGTTCACTCTCAAGGCGATGGAGTACTGGGATGGAACCCGGCTGCCCAAGATTATTGGATGCAGTGAGATAAACTTGCGAAAGCAAGTTCTTTTCGAGTGGATCGCCAGCCCAATAAACAAATCTGAGTGGAAGAGCACTCACTGTCAAAACAAGTGACAGAAAGTAAGTTACAACTCACTGTACAACCCAGCAAACCATTTCTTCTCCAAACATTTTTTTTTCATACGCACCACTCCCTGGATGTAACTTGCTGTTTATTTTTTTTTATCAAACATAGGGAGTGTGCACATCGACAGGGAAGAAGATAATAGAGGATGCATGGAAAAGGGGAGCAAGGCAAAATGAAGCATGGAAGATGCTTTTTTTCTGCAAGGATGATGTGTAACACAACACCTTAGGAGTGTGTATATATAAGATATTTTTTTGTTTTTCGGGTTTCAATGGTAACGAACGTATGGATAATGTTTCCATGGGAGCTACGGACACCTCCTAATTAATCTTTTGGCTATGTATATTTTTGTCACTTTTTCGTATTTGTATGACATGAGGCATATAAGACATAAGATATTTTCTCATATTTTGTCTCCATTCGCAAGATGACACATATTCCAAATACAAGTTGACAACAATAAGATATAAGTTGACAGACTAGCAAGACATAAGTTGAAACAAGTATCAATGAAAAACTCAACACAAAGTATAAATACTTTTCCAACACATCTTTTTTCATACAGCAGCAGCCTCATTTAGTAATCTATCTAAGGGCTCTTTTGTATGATTCCTAGCCGGCTTTGCTAGGCAAGTTGATGTGGTATGCTCAGCGGAACCACAATAGCCGCACGTCGGTTTCTTTGGCGGAAGAAGCCCCAATCTAGTCTTGTATCTTTTCGACTTGGGGCGCCCTTGCTACTTTATTATTGGTGGGTCTCCAATTTCAGCACCAGCACCATGCGAACCTGTAACAAGTTGTTTGGGCACAATGAGTACAAGTTGCTAGGAGTGTTGAGTACAAGTTGCTAGGAGTGATGACTACAAGTTGCTAGCTACAATGAGTACAAGTTGCTATCTACAAACAAACCAAGTTCGGACTGTCGGAGTTTAACAAATATATACATACCACCAGGCTGCTGAGACACAATGGGATCCCCACCATTAGCAGCTGATGAGCTAGCTTTCTTGCGCGGCTTTTTCTGTGGCCTTGTTGCCATGGGTTGGTCAAGGTCAACATGTTCATATTCCACCCCGGGAAGTACACCTGAAGGTCTCCGTTTCCTCAAAGTGGCAAGTTTTGTCTGCAGGGCACCAACTTGTTTTGAAACAATGCCATACGCCTCATCATCAGCCATGAAAGGTCTCACAATCTTGTTAAAGTTGGTGCACATCCTATAATAACGAACAACATGCTTCCCATGGCTCGTAATCTGCGCTTGTTGAAGAGGCTCGGTAGCTACTTCCACTCCATTCTCAACTACCGACTCAACCGACCATCTAGGAAAAATGTATTGACTAGGCACCTCATGGACTGCAAGGGCGTCAAAAACCTTCAGCACGTGGCAGCACAATACGCCATCTCTCTGAAACTTGCAACAAGTGCAGGAATAGAAGCTCTCCGATCTGGACACCGTGACCCTGAATGTCCATGTGCCATACAAAGGATCTGGGCAACGCCTGTATGGAACAACATCTATCAATTCATCCCCCTCGACACGAACAACATAATAGCTAGAGCTGAGCTGGAGCTCATGCTGGAACGCATTGAACAAGTAGTGTGGGACCTTTGCGGCTGTGTTTGCCTCCTGCTGATCCTGCTTACTGAAAATCCGTTGTTGCGTCTTCTTATATTGCTGCACAAAGTTGAGTATTGAGTTCTTTGGATTGACATAGCATTTCAGGACAGCATTGAAGCCTTCACTCTGTGTTGTGGTCTGCATGAATGGGATGAACCGATGCATGAAATACGCCGGGACCCAAAAATGTCTCATGTCATACAAATGTTGGAACCTCTCATCATCATTAATTAATCTCATGTTTATCCAGAAACACCTGCCACTTCTGTTCAAACTATTCCGGTGTGAAGCTATTATCAATGCAATCTTTGAAGTCAGCTGCCAATTCCTCCTTACCATCCAAGAAAGCCCCCATGGTCTTCCTAGCACTTTCCATAATGTGCCAACGGCAGTTCCTATGGACCGAACTAGGAAAAACCTCCGCAATAGCAGCCCTCATAGCAACATCTTAATCGGTTATTATATTCTCAGGATCCTTGCTTCCCATTACTTTCTTGAATTCACCAAACAACCATACAAATGCCTCAGTTTTCTCATTCCTTAAGAACCCACAACCCAGTTGTATAGTTATGCCATTTATGTCAATTCCTGAAAAAAATAAACACAAAGAAACAACACATTAGGCGGCAAAAAATAGGTGAAAGCTATCAACTCATGCAGATCAGACTGTCAACTTTTGTGGAGTCGGTGTGTCAACTTATGTAGCATACACTGTCAACTAATGTAGATCAGAGTAGCAACTTGAGTTGAAATAATGTGTCAAATTACGCCTGAAATGGTAGGATGAGTGCAAGAAATAGTGTTGGAGCGGGTTATACCTATGAAAGGAGCACAAGGCATGTTGTAGGCATTGATCATGTAAGTCGTGTCAAAAGACAAACAATCACTATAGAGCTCATAAGACTTCCTTGCTGCTCCATCCACCCAAAACAGATTCTCAACCCTATCAAACTCATCAAGAGTGTAATTGTAATAGAAGTCCGGATCTTCCTTCTTCAACTCCTCGAAGTACTCAAGCGTTGCCTTCACATCTTTTCCTTTGTATTCAGCACGGTACTCAACACGCAAATTCTTGGCATCACCCTCCGTGTATGGGCAGTTTTCAATACTTCCATACAACTCGGCCATTATCTGGTAAGCACGTGTAGTCGTAATGCAATAGCCATGAAGCAACTTGATGAACTCATTCTCCTCAGCTGGTATATCTCTGTGGGACTTCAAGTATTTTGTGGGAGAGAATTTCCTCAAACGGTCATGGTTGTGCTCCTTTTCAAAGTGCACAACATCCCATTGCCCAGGGGCTATCTTCCTCACAATCATGCGAGCAGGACAGTGCATCCTATCCACATAATCCCTGCGCCTTTGTCTCACAATCTTCTTCTCAGTTATTGGCCCATCATCAGCAACTTTCTCTTTTTTGTTCACACCAGCTTTTTGGCAGACATAGATATACTTAGTTTTCTCCCTGGCTCTCTTTGACTCACGAGACGTGTCAATTCTGATGGAGAAACCAGTATGTCGAGCATAGGAATTGTAGTAATCTCTGGCAACATCTGAATTGTTGAAAGACATGCTAACAAAAGGTTCTTGCGGAGTGGACAGAACCTCAACACCATCCTCAACATCAACCGCATCAGTGGCTGTATCAGTTGTGGGTACTGTTACCCCACCAGATTCTGCCTGGAGTGTTGCTGCTGCAGGGGGAGCCGAGTTGCTGCCGGGCAATTGCTGACCACCACTAACACTATGGACTGATGGCAAAGCCTGATCACGGACTTGCTGGGACTCCATAACTGAAGGCGCCATAAGTAAATCTTGCTCTTCAAACAAGGAAAGAGTCAAACAATCTGCATCCGGCACAGCAAGAGCACCTAGTGGTGCGGAATTCAGATCAAAGAGCCCCCTAAAAGACATCTTGAACCTGCAAAGATAAATATTAAGCATAAGTTTTTTCAGTTTGTTTATAAAAAAATTAGGAAAAATGGCTACAACGAGGATGAACAAATTATAGTAATAACCAAAATTCATCACCAGCAAGGTGCCACAATTTTGATCATCAGCAGTTGCCACAATCATCAGCAAAATTCATCATCAGCAAACCAGAAACAAAGTTGCTACAACAATAAACACAAGTTGCCACAAATTTTTATCACAACGTACACAACAACCTATATATCTTTGAGATTGCAATTTTGGTGCAAAAAGTCTAACAGATTGGGGGGGGGGGGCAATCATCAGCAAACCAGAAATAAAGTTGCTACAATAATAAACACAAGTTGCCACAAATTTTGATCACAAGGTTTACAACAACCTATATATCTTCAGATTGGCAATTTTTGGTGCAAAAGGCTAACATATTGTAAAGGAGATGATGAATTACCAGAAAAGCAAAGCACCTTGTGAAGGAGGACAAGGGTAGTTGCAGATCGGAGGATCGGGATCACAAGGGCGATGCAGATCGCGAGGAAGGAGGGGAGGAGGGGGCGATTTTTTTGGCCGGGGGAGTATCCTGCGGCTGATGCGCGCGCGCCCCTCCTCCGTCGCGCGTAGAGTTGCGTGTCGGCGGAGAAGAAGCTGCAGGGGATTCGTAGAGGAGAGGGCGATTAGCTGCCGGGAGATGCGGCGGCGGCGGGGCTGCGCGATCTCCCCCCACCCCACACACGCGTGGATTGCTATCGGGAGAAATGTCCAGAAAGGGGAACGCCCCCTCTCCCTCCTTGTGCTCGGAAAGGAAGGAGCTGGGGGTCGCGCGCTGGCCTATTGCACGATAGGTCGCGCGTTAACCCGGTCCTTGTTTAAATGCAGGGCTGTAAATTTATTGAAGAATGTTAGCACACATTTAAAGTATTAAATATAGATTAATTAAAAGACTAATTACAGAACTCGCCTATAAACTGCGAGATGAATCTATTAAACCTAATTAATCCATCATTAGCACATGTTTACTGTAGCACAACATTATCTAATTATGGATTAATTAGGCTCATTAGATTCGTATCGCAAAATACACCCAATCTGTGATAGTTTTTTTTTTCATCTCTATTTAATATTCCATGCATGTACGGAAACATTCGATGTGATATTTTTTAGTATAAAATTTTTGCATCTAAACAAGGCCCTTGGCCTTGCATTGCCGCTGTGTCCGGTGAAATTATTCTTTATTGAAAAATTGCCATGGACAACCAGAAAGCGAACTTGCCAGGGAGAAAGGGTGCGACGCGGGAGGAGAGAGGCGAGCTAAAAGGGAAACTACTCGTGAGTAGGACTTGTGAGAAAATTACTTATTTAGAAAATTGTTGTATTTCTCACTTTCTATGAACGAACTTTTTGTGACTTTTTATGAATTTGCAGAGCATGGTGGTCTCCCGGTACTTGGCAGAAATCATGACCTTGCTTCCCGATATTGAGGAGCTACACCCTGCTTGGGATCATTAGAGGTGTTTGGATGGTGGGTCGAAGTGGGTTGAGACGGGTTCGACCCATTTCAACTCGTGTTTGGTTGCAATTTTAAGTGGGTTGGGATGGATCCATATTGGAATATTCCCTGTAGATGCGGATTGGAATAATCCCACCAAAACGAGGATCATTCCAACCCACTTTGTCCCCTTCACGCCGGTGTTCTTCCGTCAACATGAGTGGACTTGCCTTTTGAACCTTGTGTATTCCATGTGCTTAGTGTTTTTTTTTTCTGGTATAAGAAAGTTGAAGCTGAAGATATGTGAAGAAACTAAGGTAATTACATATTTTTTGCTTGGCTGTATCTGTTGCCTAATACTTTGGTTTCTTGGAAAACAACAAACCGCATTTTCATTTATTAGTGCACTTCGGGATTTGGTTTGGTTCTCATAGTTTATATCTAGACCATATACTGTATGTTTATCCGCTAGCAGATCTGCTTTGCTCTGAAAATGCGATCAAAGGCTGAAGCTCTATGTTGGTTACTAATTAAGCTCCATCGGATGTTTTTTTAGGGCAAGCGCCAGCGGATGTTGTTCATGATGTGCTTTAATGTGTAGAATCAGATACTCAAGCTAATGGAACTTTTTGGGAAGCCATGCTAAAGGCTCCGTTATAACCTTAAGAAATGAAATTCATTGATTATACGCTATTTTCAGTCGCTCTTGTTTTCCGTGGACACTAAGAAAACAACCTGACCTAACACTCATGAAAGATTGGAAGGTCATGTCCCACTTGCCGGCCCTCAGCTAATCTAAAACTTGACTTAAGAAGGCTCATTCAATCCATCGGTCGTAAGCCTAGACGCGTCCTTTTCTGTGAAGCATGTCTTGCAAGCCTGGATGTCCTGTTCTCTGAGGCTTCTCTCGCAAGGAAACTGAAGGCTCGTCTTCTCTCGCAAGCCTAGATGTCCGTCCTGTTCTCTGAAGCTTCTCTCGCAAGGAAACTGAAGGCTCGTCTTCTCTCGCAAGCCTGGATGCCCTCTTCTCTGAAGCTTCTCTTGACTTCCTTGGCTTTCTGTTCTTGCGAGCAGGAGGACTGTCCTGACAGGCGGAAACATCTTCACTGTGGCCATAAAAGCGTTCTCTTGACTTTCTGTTCTTGCGAGCTGGACTGGATTGGCTTGCACACCAAGCATTCGATCTCAGCGTCGGTTTCCTCAGTTTCAGAATTCAGATCCTCTTGGCTTACTGGCTGATTGAAAACTGGCCTGTCTGAAGAGCTGCCATTAGTGGCGCAAATCAACAGATACTGTAGTTACTCATTTCCAGGGACTCGCGTGATCGAAGAACAAAAAGAATTCAGGAACAGGAAGCATTGCGCCGAATTGGGCCAGCCATGGCCATGCACTTGGCAGCTTTCGCGGGCTCGCGGCCCATTCTCCGCTCGCTCGCTGTTGGTCGCTCCGCATTTATAACTCCCGGAGGAGGTGCTGCCGTGCTAGGGTTCCACTGTTCTCGAAATTCCACACTTCCTCACTCCACTCCACTTCGCTTCCTCGAAGACGCCCCGCCACCGCCGCCGCCGCCGATCCCGCGCTTCTCCGGCTGCCGGTAAGCTCCCTCCGCCTCCCCGTCGCCGCATTTTCCTCTCGCACGCTCGCGCATGCATTCCCTCACATTCACCACTTGCTTCGCAGAAGCCATGCAGGGGCTCTTCTGCGCGACGCCCGAGATCTCGGAGGCCGCGGGCTGCCGCGCCAGGGCGTCCTCCGGCTTCAGCTTCGTCGACCTCACGGGGGGATCCGCCGTGCCGCTGGACGTCGTCGACCCGTCCTTCTCCTTCCTGGCGGAGCTGCCCGGGACCCGGGTTCTCTTGGGCTTCTGCAACGGGCTCGTCCTCTTCCAGCTCCGCCGGGAGCCGCGCGGCCGCAGGATGGGCTACGTCGTCTGCAACCCGACCACCAAGGACTGAGAGGCCGTGCCCGCCTGCGGCGACCCTGGCCTCCTGACCTACGCTTACCTGGCCTTCGACCCGGCCGTGTCCGCTGACTTCCACTTGGTCCAGTTCCAGGTGGGGGAGGACGAGGAGTTCGCCTCGGTGCACGCCTACTCCTCCGAAACCAAGACGTGGGGTGACAACCAGATCGACGAAGGGTGGCGTCAGATCAGGTTTAATCTTGCAGACCCTAAACTCCGGTGCTCCTTTGTCAATGGCTTCCTGCATTTGGTAGTCTGGGACCAGCAGGATCAGATGAAGATAGCTGCTGTGGATGTTAAAGGCAAGGCAAGGAGGATGATCTCAGTGCCAGATCTGGATGATAGCGAGCACTGGTGGATGTGCTATTTTGGTGAATCCCAGGGGGCAGCTGCACTACATGTCTCAGGAAATGCTAGATGATGGTGAAGGGAAGTTCAATCTGTCAGTCTGGGCTCTTGAGGATTATGATGCACATGAATGGGTGTTGAAGGGCACTGTGAACACTCACGAGGTCTTTGGAGAAGATAGCTGCACAGATGGCACCTCCGAGTTCGAGGTGGTTGACATTCACCAAGACTGCGATGTGGTTTTCTTTACTCACCCCTTGGAGCGTAGTAATTTGGTGGCAGACGACATGGACAGTGAGGATGTGAGCATGATTGCCACTCTCGGTGATGGAAAGGAGCTGATGGGTACTGCTCGTTATGTTCCGTGCCTGTTTTCCTGAGGATTACCCCAGTCCTCACAAATAAGCACTGGAGGTGTGAGCTAAGTATGGAACACCTATCAGTTAAATCTAGTAGACTTGGGAAGTGCTGGTGCTAGCTTGTCATGTCTGTTGTTCAATTAACCCGTCAAGCCTGTTGGGACATGTGTTATGTAAGCTAGCTTTATATCTAGTTATCTCGATGAATGCTGTTGCCGGACCTATGATATATACATGCTATGTAAGCAGTAAGCTAGCTTTTAGAGCAACTCCAACAGGGTATGTAAATCACTATGGATCGGTAAAAAAAATAAAAGGGACGCTAAAACTCCGTTCCAACGGAAGCGCCAAACTCGTCGGCTCGGTTTCCCCTTCGGCATCTCGGGAAAGACGTTAGGCATCTCTGTCGATGCCCCGCCGTTCGCCATCCTCCCGTTCCCGCGCGCGCTCCTCCCCGTTTTCGCGGCTCCCGCGCGCCAATCTTCCGCGCCGCGCCTCCTCCACGCCCAGGAAAGGGCCGCGCCACGCCCCGACCCCACCTTCTCTGGAGCCGCCCAGGGAGCCGCGCCTCTGCCCGCCGTCGAGATCCCCCGCCGTCCTCGCCATGTACAGGCCGCCGCGCCCTCTTTGGACGCCGGATCGTGGGGCGGGGATGTGGAATCCTCCCTCCACTACCGTTCCCTTTGGTCAGGAGGCGCAGGGAAGGTTCGATCCGGATGCCCATCTCTCAGACAGAATATATTATCTTACCATTGTGTTCGGCAGTAAGCTATTTTAGAGTCCCTGCTGCTCATTCAGTTAGTGTCTTTTCAGAGTCATATTAGCATGTTTGTTTGCTAACAAGAACATTACTGCCAGTCAAGGTTCAGGTGTATATGTTTTGCTGCTGCCTGATCTAGATGGAAGTAATTTGTTTGTATATGAACTTCAATTTCATTGAATAGTCACGGTTGGCATCAAGTGGAGTTTCATTAAGACCCCTAGTGTAGTTTGTTGAGAAGAAAATGGGTAGCTGATGGTCGAATTTCCGTTGCACAGCTCTCTTTACCGATACATATACTTGGATCATGAACTGATATATTTTTGAATGAGAAACAAACCTGTTATGAATGATATTTTTTTTGTGGGACAGGTGGTACACAAACAGGGTTTTTCACTAACCTAATGTTGAATGAAGTTGAAGAATCTCAAATTCCCGAACATACTAGCCATCCAACCATTGATGAAGCAAATGCAACAGCCAAGAGTTCTCAGGGTAGAACCAAAAATTTTGAGGATATACTTCTTGTTTCAGCTTGGCTTAATGTGGGCATGGATCCTATTCAAGGAGTTGATCAATCGCAGGGCACATATTGGGCAAGAATACATGAATATTTCCATGCAAACAAAGAGTTCGAGTCAACGCGTACCGTAGTTTCTTTACTGAATCGTTGGTCCACTATACAACATGATGTGAATATCTTTTGTGGATGTGTGTCCAGGATAGAGACTAGGAACCAGAGTGGTTTCAGAGTTGATGACAAGGTACATACATGATTTCAGTGGTACTATCATTTGTTTCAGTTTATATTTTTCATGTTAATTTGGGTTTCAGTTGTGCAGACCGGAAATGCATGTGCCCTGTTCAAGGCCGAAGATAAGAAACAGAGGAAGTTTACCTTGATGCATTGCTGGAATATCCTGAAGGACAAGCCCAAGTGGATGGAGAGGCAGAAGGAAATTGGATGTGCCAAAAAAACAAGCAACAAGAAACAGAAGACAATGGCCAATTCAACTCCTGCATCCGTGGAACCTGCTGCCCCTGGTGCCGGTGGTTCTGATGCTCAACCAGCACTACCGGAAACAGCAAATTCGCCGAGTGTAAAACTTTTGCCGAGTGCTTTCTTTCGGGCACTCGGCAAACAGCCTATTTGCCGAGTGTATTCAACGTGGCACTCGGCAAACATATTACACTCGGCAATAAGGACGTTTGCCGAGTGCCATAAATACGACACACGGCAAACCGCTCATAGACACTCGGCAAAGGTCCGACACTCGGTAAATAAACGGCGCGTGCATCGCACGTGCACCGTCCGTCACCGGACTGGGCCGGCCGTTAGTCCTTTGCCGAGTGTTGGACGCCGACACTCGGCAAAGAGGCCGTTCGCCGAGTGCCACCCGTCCACACTCGGCAATTCAAGAAGGTCGCCGAGTGCCACTCCAAGACACTCGGCAAACATATTACTTCGCCGAGTGCCTCACCCTGGACACTCGGCAAATAAAAAAAAAATTCGTCCCCTGGCCTCCACACTTTTTCTACTCCCCACGTAGGAGATTTTGTAATCCATAATAAAAGTTGGTATATTTTGTGGTCTGTTTGCTATTTTTAATGAAATGATTGCATTAATAGGAATTTTTTTATTCATGTCAAATTTTAACTGCAGGTACATGAAATGATGGATTATAATCAGTGGAAAAATTATATCCATATTATGGAGTCCGGATGAGGTCTCAACCAGGAAATGAAAAGAAATTTTGAACATTGTTTTTAAAAAACACGACCACGAACGTGTGGTTGAATGATTGTTAAATTCTAAAAAAAGCAAACGAAATCTGAAAATCACAAGATTTGTCAAGATGTCATGATATTATGTGTGGAGGCTGTGGTAAAAAATTGAGAAGGTTTCGCCCAATTTCTGACATATGATACTTAGAAACCGACTCATCTCCTCGAAGGATTCATAGAAGTTAGAGAGGACACAATAAGATTTGGATTCCAAGTGACACTTGAGTTAAGGTTTGGCTTCAAATCTTTTTGTATAGGCAATATACAACACAGATTGGTTCGTGTCAAAATTTGGAAATTTTTCGGATGCGTTTACTATTTTTTATTGATTAAATGCAATTATAGATTTTTAGTACATATAAATACAATTTGCGCTATAACTGCATGAAATAATAGAACATTATCAGTAGAAAAATAATTTATCCATTGTTGAGTGATGTTGACACGATTTTGGCCAAGTATATTAGAAAAAGTTAAGAAGGTACATGAAATATTAGTGTATTTTGCCGAGTGTATATAAAAAACACTCGGCAAAAGTACCTTTTGCCGAGTGTTTTCCACAGACACTCGGCAAAGAGTGAAGATTTGCCGAGTGCCAGATCGCAGGCACTCGGCAATGTACCTGGCAGGTCGAATTTCGTGCGCCAACAGATTTTAAAAAATTGAATCTTTACTTTGCCGAGTGCCAGATCGCAGGCGCTCGGCAAAGAACCGGACTTACGTTTTCAGCCGAACCGCCGCGCGCGGCCCGGAGTCTATCCCAAAATCGAAAGACTGCGCTCCTGTCTCGCCCGCGGCCGCCACCCGCTGCCCGCCGCCGCCGGCCGCCGCCGCCCGCCGCACTCGCCCGTCGCCGACGCCCCGGTGCCCCCGCCCCCAGCCCCGGCCCCGGCGCCCCGCCCCGCCGCCCCGGCGCCCCGCCGCCCCGACTCCCCGCGCCCCCCGGCGCCCCGCGGCCCGCCGCCCGCCGCCCGTGCCGCCCCGACGCCCCGCGGCCCGCCCCCGGCGCCTCGCGGCCCGCCGCCCGCCGCCCGCCGCCCGCTGCCCCCCGCCGCCCCGCGGCCCGTGCCGCCCCGCCGCTCACCCCGCCGCTCGCCCGCCGCCGCCCGCCCGCCGCTCGCCGGCCGCGCTTGCAAGGTAAGTTTTTTTCCCTTCTCTTTTCTTTTTGGTACTGCTGACCGTGAACTCTTGGTGATAGTCTGTTTGGATTTGCATTCTTCCAGTATGTGGTAGCCTTGCTCATATGTATATATATCTTGTTTTGAATACAAATACAATTTTTGGGGTGCCAGTTAATTTCTCTCTATGAATAAAATTAGTATCAAGTTTATATATAGAACCAAATAATGCTACAATTAAGTGTAAGCACTGGCAAAATAATTTATGTTAGATCTTTGTTAGTGTTAGGATTTGTGCTTTCTTTTCAAGAAATAGTAGTAGCTCTGAGCATTATTTGTTGTCCAAGTGGCTGCCATTGCTGCAATGTGCGTTCAACCAGAGGCTGACTATAGGCCACTAATGGTACGTGTGGTTGTGGGGAGTTCATCATTAGATGGTAAGTGTTTGGTATGAGCTTGCAGTACTGTGTTGTAGAGTACTGCTTGACTTTCGTTTGGCTTGTCCGTTATGTTAGGAAATTAGCTTAGAAGATCCTTGTCCACTTGTAGAGGGTCTGTTAAGTGAAATGCACTGTAATCGTCGTAACTAAGAACGTATAGTAGGTCTTTGGAATTGGTTTCAAAATCTTTTGCTGTTTCATTACCTGCTTTTTACCTAATCCTGGCGGATCTTTTTTACGCTTTCTACCGATTCAGAGAGTAGAACGTAGGCAACGCAAAGGAAAAGATCTGTACAAGAAAACATCACAATGTCGTTCAGGTTTCTTGGGTTCAAGTGTGTTCAGTCACCAAACACTCTTTCCCTGCCAAGTGTGCTAAACATAATTGCGAGTACACATAATTGCCTTTGCCTTTCCTTTCAGTTCATAATTAATCCCTTGTAATTATTTATTATTTGTCATACCATGTTATTTATTAAGTATGTTTACTTTATTTTGCACATCTTACTAATTATTTTTTGTTTATATGTGCTAATTGGTTTACTCTTGGCAAATGCAGGTGACTCAACAATGGTGGGCGGTACGAGAAAGATTGCAGCGCTTTACGAAAAATTAAAAGCTGCAGCTTCAGGGTCAGGTACAAGGTTAGATGCATCGAGAGGTCGAGGGAGGCGCCGAGGGAGGGGTGGAGGCAGGGATGATGCACAGGTCGAGGAAACGGAGGGGGCACAGGTCCTTGCTAGAGGCAGGGGTCGAGGAAAGGGTAAAGGGGTGAGGCCCCCCTCGCCTGCGCCTTCGTCGTCGGAGGAGGAGCTACCTTCCGCGCACGCCTCTAGTGACGAGGCGGAGGTACAGCAGGACCAGGACCAGGACCAGGAGCAGGAGCAGGAGCAGGAGCAGGAGAGGGAGGAAGGGGAGGAGGCAGGGGATTCGCAGTCCAAGATCTGGTTGCGAGGTCCCTCGTCCCTCCCGAGGCGACCGATCCCTCTTCATTTACGCCCACTGATTCAACCCACTGGGGCAAAGTAAGTTCCTTTACATATTCTCGGTACTTTTGATATGTTGAAATTTACAATAGAAACTAATAATCTATATTAATCACCTGTGCAGGAGTTGGACTAAGCTCAGTGGGGGTGCCCACAACCGCAAGGTCAACGGCATCATTGGTCTTTTGTGTAGGCTACACTTCCCCGGTCTAGTGGTCTTCGCCGGACAGGAGGAGCCGGCCTACATGTGGGACCACTACGTCGCCGCCGCCGACGTCGGTGATCGTGACCACAGGCAATTTGCGAACAAGGCGGAGCGGGTGAAGGCCGAGCTGTGGGTAAGTATTCGAAGCACTAGATTGCTTAATACACCAGCTTCGCTAGACATTCTTGAAAAAATACTTGTTTGCAATGTGTCTATACGCAGGACTTTTATAGATGCCAGGAGGGATTCGAGGCTAGGGCGGCCTCCGTCATTGAACAAGCCGCCAAGAAGCTCGTTAAGGGCATGCACTACGAGGCGCGGGTTCAGGCCATCATCGACTTCTATGTTGAATACAGAAGGATGAGGGTCAAAAAAGAAGAGGCCAGGACAATGAACCTGACCAAGGAAGAATTCATGATGGTACGTACAGAAAGTTAATATTTACTATTTCTGAGATTAATTATGCTTCACTTCTTTTGTTATATGTCACACACTTGATGATGTAGATGCCTCCGTGGTGGTGCCGATCCTTTACCCGGTGATGGGAACAAATGATGGACGTGTGGTTGCAGCCCGGGTGGTTGGAGAACCACGTTGCTTGCCGGGAGCGGCGTCTGCAGATGCCATATGCACCACACCATCAAGGCAGCTTGAGCCTTGATGAATACAAGTAAAAATGGGTACGTGAATTCATTTCTTTATTCTCACACATAAAACACATAATACTGCATATTTTGTAATCCTTTTATATTTTTGCCGCAGACGTCATCACATGAAGGCCAGGAGTGCTCCCGGTTCAAGGCATGGGTTATGTCCAAAAAGGGCAAGGCCACGGCAGACATCGACTTCAACCCGGAGGACCCGCCCGAGGCATACAGCCATCCCAGCATCCACAGCCGCGTCACCGAGTACACAGCAATGGCGAGGGAGGTTCATGGGCCAGAGTTCGATCCGAGCTCTCAGGATATTGATCCTGAAATTGTGATGAGGGTGGGAGGAGGGAAGAAGCATGGCAGGTATTGGATTGGAGATAGCGTGATCGACACTGCCAGTACTCCCACCCTCTCCCAGATCCGAGCAAGGAGCACGGACTCGAGCCCCGCGATACGGGCACGGCCTACCGCTGCACAGTTACAGATGCAGGCTCTGCAGGTTATTCCTGTTTCTTTAATTTTTTATTCATTTTGTACATATCTTTTGCATGGCAATAAGACATTGGGATGAAATATTGTAGGCCCAGGTGGAGGTAGAACGGAAGCGCCGGGAGGAACTAGAGGCGAGGATGGAGGCGGATCGGCAGCTAGAAAGGCAGAGACGGAGTAGATGTTCCAATACATGCAGAGTATCTTTCACAGTTTAGGTCAGACTCCACCACCTATGCCACCGAACCTATTCCTGTCACCTCGACCACCTTCTGCAGCTACTCCTGTGAGTCACTCTCAACCTTACAATCAATCTAGAGTTAAACTAGAAACTACAGGCACTACAGACTTACACTAGAAAAGTGACTAATGCAATCTCTATAATTTTGTGCAGAATCAATCGGCGGCGTCCAATGCAGAATCTTCTTGGGGGCAGTGGCCACCTGCACATCCTCCTTAGCCTCCTCATCCTCCTCAGTGACTTGTGAACTAGAGGTGTTTGTGATGCAAAACTTGTGAATTACTTGTTTCGACGAGAACTT
Source organism: Panicum miliaceum (assembly GCA_032594955.1). Classification (NCBI taxonomy): domain Eukaryota; kingdom Viridiplantae; phylum Streptophyta; class Magnoliopsida; order Poales; family Poaceae; genus Panicum; species Panicum miliaceum. The sequence goes on along the minus strand of CM064057.1, from coordinate 54,657,006 downwards.
GTGAATGTTATTTGTGTGCTTGTGATGCTTGTGGTGCAATTTATATGCCTGTGGTGTAATTTATATGCATGTGCTTCTGTGGTGCAATTTATATGCCTGTGGTGTAATTTATATGCCTGTGCTTCTGTGGTTGTTTTTTGAGAGGGGTCCTTTATGCGTAGGGGAAAGATACTTTGCCGAGTGTTAACACTCGGCAAAGAGGCCATTTTCTGTTAGTTCGACGTCTTTGCCGAGTGCATTGCCAAAACACTCGGCAAAGGCGTCATAAAATTTTTGCGGGATTGGCCTCTTTGCCGAGTGCCATATATAAAATACACTCGGCAAAACTTAAGTATTCGCCGAGTGTCGGCCGTCTGACACTCAGCAAAGGAGCCGTTACCGTCACAGACCGTTATCGCCTTTGTGCCGAGTGTTATATTTTGCCGAGTGTATTCTGGCACTCGGCAAAGGATTTGCCGAGTGCCCGACGATCGACACTCGGCAAACCCTCTGTTTGCCGAGAGAAAGTTTGCCGAGTAGGGTTCGCCGAGTGTAACACTCGGCAAACCCTTTGCCGAGTGTATTTGGACCTTCGCCGAGTGCCTGGGGCACTCGGCAAAGTTACTGATTCCGGTAGTGCAGATGAAAGACCGGACGGAAAGAAGAAAGAGAAACAAAAGCTACGCCAGGGTAGAACCATCGAAGCAGTGAACTATCTAGTGGCAAAGAAGAAAGAAGCTGACCTTGAGAAAGAGTTGAAGAAAGAAGAGATGTGCAACAAAGCTTTTGCCTTGCAGGAAGGAAGGATCAGATTGGAATTTGAGTCCGAGAGAGAGCAGGAAGATGACAGAATTAAATTGGAGAGGGAAAAGTTTGAGTTCAAGAGAGAGCTGGAAGAGGATAGAATTATTGCGTTGGATTTGAGCACAATGACATACGAACAACAGCAGTATTATGAAAATCGTAAGAATAAGATTCTTGCCAGGCGTTTGAATATCTAGATTTGTCTACTTTTAGTTCAGGTTCAGTGATCTTTGGAAGTGATTAAACTGTTATCTTTATTCGAAGTGCTACTGTAATAAATGTTGCTTGAGACTGTTGCTTGATATATCTAGATATGTATGCATTGAACTGTTATCTAGCTGTGTCAAATCTAGCTAAGTTGAAATCATCTGCAGGCTTTGTTCTGTTATCTAGCTGAACTGTTATGTAGCTGAACAGCAGTGCTAAAGCTGCATACAGAATTGTTATCTAGCTGAATATGTGGAGCTTCGGATTTTATCTGATGACACTATGCTACTTCGTTGAGCAGAGCATAGCAAGCCCTTTACATGGATCTTTTTTCAGTTTTTTGCTATGTAGCTCCAGTGGACATGCATCTATCTTTTCCTGTATCTGGCATGAGGTAGTTTGGTCCTGGATGGACCTCCCATCTGGAAGCTGTTTGATTCAGTTGTGGTGTGTAAAAAATAGTCATACACATGACCAACAAATCTTCTGTTGCTATGTAGCTCGAGTGGACATGCATCTCATTGTTGCGTGAGATAAAAAAAAAGTTCCAGCTGTGACTATTTCTGAATGCAAAATAAATTCACAGCTCACACAAATACATTCTGAATGCATAATAAATTCATAGCTCACAACTATAAGTTCACAGCTCACACAAAATAAATTTTGAATGCAAAATAAATTCATAGCTCACAACTAAAAGTTCGCAGCTCCATTATTTACTCAATGGAGTATAAATTTGGATGGTTTTGCCACAAGTGCTCGATCAGGTCTGCCTTAAGTTGAGTGTGAGTTTCCTTGTTCTTGATGTTTTTGTAATTCTGAATGAAAGCATCAAGTTCAGGTGCATTATTATGGGAAACTGACACCCTTTATCCCATGTCGTCGTAGTTGCAAACATATTGTCACATATCATCGAAGTTGTATTCATATTGTCCTCTATGCTCATCTCGCTCATCTTCAACAATCATGTTATGCATTATGATGCAAGCCATCATAATATTATGAAGCGTGTCTTCATCCCACAATCGAGCCGGCCCATGAACAATAGCAAAGCGAGATTGTAGAACCTCAAATGCCCTTTCAACATCCTTTTGGCACGCTTCTTGTGCCTTTGCAAAATACTTGTTCTTATTACCTCGTGGCTCCGGAATGGTCTTAACAAAGGTTGCCCACGGCAGATATATGTCATCTGCTAGATAATAACCCATTGAATAATCATGCCCATTGATGTTATAATTAACTTGTGGACCTTCCCCCTCAGCAAGCCTTGCAAATATAGGGGATCTTTGAAGCACATTTATGTCATTGTGTGAACCAGGCATGCCAAAGAATGCATGCCATATCCATAGATCTTTAGATGCAGCTGCTTCCAGTTAGGCTCCTTTTTATACCCCCCGTACATCCCATGCCATGCAGTAGGATAATGTTTCCAACTCTAATGCATACAATCTATGGAGCCAAGCATACTAGGAAAGCCTCTGCTAGCTCCAATTGCAAGTAACCTAGCGGTATCCTGTTCATTAGGCATCCTCAAGTACTCGGGTCCAAAAACCTCAACAATAGCTACTACAAATTTTCTCAAAGTTTCTAGAGCAGTACTCTCACCAATACGAATGTACTCATCCAAAGCATCAGCCGGTACGCAACGACCTTCTGCAGACAAGATAGTCCTAGCACACCGGCTGCATTCCTCTTCTGCACAAAATGCTCATCATGTTCCTCAACTGCTTCCTTGATGCGAAGAAATACAGGTCGCCTCATCCGAAACCTATGTCACAAAGCAATTTAATAATTAGCAATACTATACGTCACATAATAATTATATAAAAATTATAGAAAACAAGCAAACCTGCGTCTAAAAGTTTTGGCTGTTTACGTAGGATTATCTGAAAAATAGTCTTTGTAAAGAAGACCATGCCAGAGCAGTTTTTCACGATGTCATATCCCTCAACGGAACCAATTCGACCCGGATAATTAACTGATTCTTCAATGATCAGGTGCGCGGCACCAAAAAATAGATCATCCTCATCATCCGAAGAGGAGGGATCAATCAATTTATTCATTACAAACTCATTGAATTCATCAGAATCCATACGCGACGATATGGAACTGTGGCCGCCGACGCGCGCGACGATGAGGTCCGAGAGCGTTGCCGAGTCCACGTACCAGGAGCAACGGCGGCGTCGACGGAGGGCCGAGTCGACGTCCAGGAGCAGCGGCGGCGTGGACGGATGGGCGAGTACACTAACAGGAGCAGCGGCGGGGGGACGCAAGGAATTTTCCACGTACAGGAGCAGCGACGTCCGTCTCTAGGGCGTGTGCCGATTGCCTACCACCGCCGGCGTCTCCTATGGGCAGGACGGGATCTCAGATCGGTGATGCACAACCTCCTACGGAAGGCTACGTACGGGAGGTGGCCCACCTAATTAACGTTTCAAATTATGGAGAGTTTGTTTTTGGAGAAGCTGTTGGGTATCCTACCGTTTAGGAACCTTTGTATTTTTTTTACATGCCTCTTAAATCTCTAAATATAGCTAGGATTATACCTAAACTTTTGGAGATGCTCTTATATCTAGTTATCTCGATGAATGTTGTTGCCGGACCTATGATGCTTTATGTTAAAGTTTAATGTGTCAATGCTACTTTTGTGTTTCCAGAATTATGGAACTCCTTATGTAAAGGTTATATTTTTCCTTGGCTTCACTAATTAGTGATTACTATCTGTGATTTTCCCTTTTGTTTCCTTCAGTACAATGCTTGCTTATTTATACTGAAAGACTGCATCGTTTGAGATGTTGATGCAAGGTAACAGAAAGTTAGATAACTAAGCAGATCAGCTTGTTTATATATGTGTGATCGTGTCTAGGATATCAGTTCTATGGAAAATGACTGTCCTGTTTAGCTACAGGCCAGTTCTATATTGCTGCAGCTAATAGTTGACATGTTTCTTCCACTGCTACTTCATTTAGCTATACATGTCAGCTTTGTGTGCGGTATGGTTCTTGAGAACTCCCAATGCACTTCAACTGAAACTCAAATGCCAAAAAGAATTTGTTAATTATTGCTATAAGTTCTGAATTGTAGATGTTTTCTTTGTGATAAATTTTTATTAGAACAGAGGCTAGGTGACGAGGAGGTAAAGTGCCAAAGTTGAGGCAATTAGAGGAATGGGCCTGGAACATTTTAATGTACTGATACTGTGATGGTTGAATGTTGAGGTCCATTACATGTTAGAAAATGAGTAGTGCACTTGATGTTATTCTTGGAGGTGAACGAGTTTTTAGCTACTGACTTTCCGGACTGATACTTGAGCCATAGAACATTTTAGTGTTGATTTTAGTAGAAATATAGCTGATGAGGAAAAAGATGTGGCATTTATATTTTCTGCTCCTAGATTTCATGAGATGATATCTTTTGCGACTAGTAACAGTGATGGTAAATGGTGTTGAACTAAATGTGACACACAAAGGACGTGGTTATGCTGGGTTGTTTCTTTCTTATTCAGAGGAAAGTGGTGACTATTACTAAGGAATTGAAGTAGTGCTTACTTGTTGCATGCTTCCACTTGTCGTGGTGTTCTTTTGCAAATCTCCAGACTGATGACCTAAGCCTCCCTTAGCTCCCTATGACATGCATTTTACTTGTACTCATAAACTGATCAAGTGCTAGTTCTCAGGTGTGCCTTACGCAGGCCGAGATTACATTGCAGCTGCTACAATGAGGCATCGACGTTCAGTTAGCAGCTAGACTACAGCTATCCAGTTATAAGAGACTTGCTGATCTTGCGACGGAGAAGTTCATGCAAGCCACTGCTTTGCTTGCTCGCCGATGGATTCGCGCCACGTGTTCTGCCTGTTTGCCCAGATGACGACCGGCCTTGTTGGCTTATCCAGCCCAACGAAGTGAAAATGGAAGCGTTTCGGCCCAGCTGACCGAGGTAGCTACGGGCCCGGCCCAAAGCCAGCAAAGCTACACGTCAGCGCATTGGATCACACTGCGGCAGCTGTCGTTACAGATGAATCCGTTGACATGGACGGCGGGAGCTCAATCCTTTTCATTTGTTCTCAATGGCTCGATCCTTTGTTAAAAAAAAAAAAAATTGGCTCGATCCTTCAGTCATTGTCAGCGATCGGATTCGTCAGGAGCTACTGGGGCACTCTGGTCCACAGACTCGCGCGAAAATCTACTTATATCGCAATGGGTCCCAGGTGATGCAGGATCCAGTATGCTAACGCAGTTCTAAGGGTTCTCTAGCTGAGCGAGCATGACTCATTGACACTTGAATTTCAATTTTCGTACTGGTCGAGCACACAACTGCGTTACATAAGGAGCTGTGCTTGTTCCTCTGGTTTCAGTTGAATGTAACTTGAGAGCAGACAACTGCGATACGTGGGGCTATACATGAAAAAAAAAAAAGTGTGGTTGCAGACGATTCCATTGGGTTTCACAAGGTTAACAAATTATTGCTTTCGACGTTGCACCAAACAGTTAAGAATGTAACCTGTCATTGTTGTGCCCTACATAATGACATGATCTCCTCAGTCATAAGGATAACCTCTTTATGCTGCCTTCCATGCTCGGTGAACAGATGCAGCTGCTAGCTAATTCAGCAATTGAATCATCCTAATCTGACCAATAACTTCAGTAGCTCGAAATTTACAAGCATCAAGATCACCTAGGTGCATCAAGAAGAGGGGCGAAAAACAACCTAACCTAACACTCATGAAAAAAAAGTCATGTCCCACTTGCTGCCCCTTCAGCTAATCTAACATTGACTGATGACTCGTTCAGTCCAACGGTTGCTTGGCTGCTTTCTGTCTCAGACTCTGTGTCGCCGAAGTTCGTTCATCGTCGAAGCCTCTCCTGGCTTTCTTTTTCTCATGATCTGGACTGTCCTGATCTATGGAAACCTCTTCGTTACCATCAAAGTCTTTTCCAGACTTGCTTCTCTCATAAACCTGGCTGTCCTCTTCTGTGGAAGCCTCTTCATCATTGTCGGAAGCTTCTCCTGACTTCCTTTTCTTGCGAGCCGGACTGTCCTGATATGTTGAAACATCTTCATTGGTGCCATTAGCAGTCCCTGACTTCCTTTTCTTGCGAGCTGGACTGCCCTGATTTATTGGTACTTCTTCATCATCACCAGAAGCAGCCTTGGATTGACTTGTGCACACACCATTCTCAGTGTTGGTTTCCTCAATTTTAGATTCTCTTGGCTTGCTGGCTAATTGCGGATCCTGGAAAACTGGCCTATTTGAAGAGCTACAATTAGCGGTGCTAATCACTGCATCTAACTGTGTCTTGACAGAAACGGCCACAGCCATTGCATGGTCACTAATCACAGTATCACTGGGTGGGCAATGAACAAGATTTGCCAGCGCCTGGTAATAGCGGAACAGGGCTAACGATGGTGGCGCCAATCCCCTGTCACGGCAGACCTTGGTCGACTTTATTGCATGTTTGCAAAGGTGCCCCTTCCTTGACCAATTACAATCGCACAACGCAAACTCAGAGACTGGATTCCATACGACATGTGACTTCTCCTTATTCTTCTGGCTGACCACTCTGGCACAATTGCCTTCAATGACAACATCACAATCTGGAATCTGCAATCCCTGGCGCCATGGGTTTAGGCCACTGCTCCACTCACTCCTCCAGTAACGTGAAAAGCTGTCCTTTCCTGAGTATCCATCAAGCCAGTAGTAAGAATGGACCTTTGTACCCAACTTATGAACTAACCAATCTGCACGCCAGTAGACACTTTCATCTGCCTCATTCAGTAGCCGAAGTTTTAGCAGGTGATGGTAGCTCTCGATTGCTGAAGCTACCTCTGCAGTAGCCAACGGAGTGGCCTTTAAGACAGTTGTCCATGCCCCTGGAAGAGATTTAGCAGTCAGCAGTAGCAGATCAAACAACTATCAAGAAACCTCATCGAATAATTGAACACTTTTCTTCTTAACATACAACTCAAAACCTTGACAAGTACACTAAACTCAGATACGGAAAAGCAAAATATGATACAGGAAAAGTAGATGAACTGACCAAGTCTTGGAAACCATAGTGCTCTGAAGTAGTCCAGAAACCCAGCACAATCAACAAAATCTTGTAGAAAGGCTTCAAATAAGTCAACATTACCACTTCCTCTACATATACTGGATATAGCATCTCCAAGAAATTTGGCCATCGCTGAACGCTTCTCAATGTCTGAACATTTATTGACCAAATTTTTATGCCAAGCATGCCGGATACGCCACAAACTGATCAGCACTGGGCACTGGAACACTTCCCTGTTCAGCATGCTATATGGTCAGGCAATAATGCCCAAGGAAAGAGTACACTGAGGTAGAAAGCCATTGACTACCTTATTGTGCGAGCATCTGCCAAGGGATCATCAATAATAAAGCCACCCAACTGCCATGTAGGATCTTTTGTGTGAGCTCGGTCATAAAGAGCGCCCATCCATTTATATATTTCACCATGTGCAAAATTGGGGGTTATAATCCACGCAACAGGAATTGCATTTTTCTGCTGGTCGAAAACAAGGATGCTGTGTACAGGATACTGCAAAATGGTGAATGGCAATGCTATGATGAAATCGAGCAAATTTTAAACTACTATTGCTACATATTGACAAAAGAATCACTGACAAACCTTTAGCTTGTTTGTTCCAAACTTTGAATCAGAAGTCAGTAAACTACGGCTGCCAAACTGAATCATTTGCTGCAGCTGCCAATCCGTCTGAATGCCCAGGACAAAGGTGTCTGTATCTGAAAAATCTTCATAGAAGAATACACAGTCCTGGTGATTTTCAACCCATCTGTCAATACTAATAGCGTCATCATCATCAAGCTCATAATCAGAACGCCGTATTTTCCTTTCCAGTCTCCTAACATATCTGTGAGTAAGAAGATCATCTCTGTTTGATGGCCCTCCTTGCTTTTCAACCATTTCAGTATGCCTCTGCATTATGGTCTCCACAGGAATACCAACGTAGAGCAAAGACATAACTTGCAGGCGAAGCTCATCTGATATGTATGGTGCAAACATTGCCTTTGTCCCTACAGCCATCTTGTCCATAGGGCCATGGCATGGCATGCCTTTCTTATCTACATGCTTATTATGGTTATATATCACAAGAGCCAGAGATGGTTCAGCAATCAAGCGCTTCACAATAAAATGGCAAGCACATCCTCTCTTTGTATTAGGGCGTCCAGCAGGTGTTTTCCTCTTTTCTGAGCAGGGCCTGCTAGGCCGGACATCACCACCTTTTCTATAATCATCTGGACCAAAAGAACACCAATACCTGCAGGCAATGGTGTCATCAAGTTCAAAATTGTAATCTGAATTTCAACATTTGGAATAAGGAAGCGCACCAATAAATTCATTTTAACTTTTAAGTAGCCAGACAAATAACTAGTCTACAGGCTAGGGTCATGTCTGATGCACCTAAAAAAAAAAGGGTCATGTCTGATGAAAAGCATAAGTAATGCTTCGAAAACTTACAGAATATACTCAAGTATCCCATCAACTTTTGGCTTGCAGTTCATTGTCGGAGGACGCCTTCTCCGTGCTTCAACATGAAATCTTGTTGGGCAATCTTTGTTGTTCGACTCTCCTCTAACAAAGTCATTCACCCTAGAATATGGTATAAGTGCAAGCCTGTCCATAGAATCCTTCCAGCCTTCCACCATGGACCACATGATATCTGCAGCTGAGAACTCCAATGTGGGTGGGTTCTGAACTGGAAGAGTCAAAATTTCATCCCACCTAGTCATCTGCATTCACAGCAGTCAACTCATCAGTCATCGCAAACAAGGAATGGAAAAAAAAAGCAAAATAGCCAATCGATCGCAATGCCGAACGTTCTATTTTGTTGTCTCACTCACAAGCACATAAGAAATGCCATGGACATTCTGCCCTGTGCAAAGGGATAAGCATAGACTTTAGACGGTCATGTGTTCAGTTCGCATACTGGACCTCAGTAGCGCGACTAGACATAAAACAGGCACTCAATACATTGTCAATTTTCTTCTCCCATATGGATTCAAAAATTCCATTTTCCCCAAATATGGCAAATCAAGAACCAGTATCCCAATAAGTTTACAAACCCTCCTAAATAGTTCTGAGGCAATGCCATTTTTTTGCAGGATATTCCTGGCTAATAAAAGAGCCATAATGCAGGAGAAACGAACAATGTAAATTCACCATGACAGCAACACAGCCTCACAAACTGCTCCTTCTGCCCTGTGATTATGCAGCTTGGTTAAACCCTAACCCCTCCCAAACCCACCTGGAACTTCGCCACCCAGGATTGCGCTTTCAAAGTAGATTGCGCGTTCAATTCACCAAATTCGTTATTCTGCCGCGACAGGGGCGAGTCCCGAATTTGGAGCATGCGTACTCAAAATTTGAAATGGTAATTTTTTTGACAGACTAAACTATAGATTCATAAAATTGATCCTAACTTGCATCACTGTCACTATCACATTGTCACAAATACACAAACATGCGCAAACTGCAATCACAAATTAGAAATTTACAAAACACCGACAAATTGCTTACCTCAGTAACTCAGTTGCTGACTGTGCTGAGCCCGGAGCAGCCAAAGAGAGCAGGCAAAGGCGAGGAGGGGAGAGGGATGGAGCCGATGCAGTAGGCCACTATGCCCGCCGGCCGCGGAGCCCCTTCGGCGCTGGCGCTCGGCCGCCGCGGAGCCCCCTGCGGCACCGCTCTGCGCAGCTGCGGGCGCACGCGCTAGCACCGTAGCGCGCCTTTGGTCCGCCCTCTGCTGACCCGCAAGGTCCGCCGCCGTGCTTCCGCCGCCAGCTGCCGGCCACCTAGGGTTCGGAACTTCGGAACGAGGAACGGCGAAGGGGAGGAGGGAGTCGGCGTCGGGGAGACGGGGAGTGGGGAGCGGAGCGCGTTCTGGGCTTGGAGGCTCCTCCTCGGTGCCGAAATTGGGCCCTGGGCCATGTCTGAGCCGTCGGGTAAGGAGGGGAAGGTGTGGGCTAGTATGTTTGTTTGGGCCGGAAAGGGAATGGGAAGTGGGGGCGATTCTAGGGGCGTGGTTACATGTCACTTAAGCGACAGATTTCCAATCATCCCCCGAAGAAGTGCGCACTTTCGCGTGGGCCAAAGTTAATAATTAGGTCTAGCAACCTAAATTGATATTACAGCCTCCCATCAGCTCATAAATTTAGCCTACGTGCATGTATAGTATGAACAAAAGAGAAGTGAGATCTGCATGTATGCAGAAGAGAACAACGGCCATTACGTCACCCACGTATATGAAAATCTGAAACTAAAAAAAGCTATAACTATTAAACTGAGCATCCAAATTAAATTTAGATTACATCATTATCTTTCTTATGACAATATATTCAAAATAAGACCACACGTGCCTATATTTGCATGATATTTTTTAAAAATATTTTGTTTATTACTAAATAATTAACTTCGGATACTAGGAACAAATACTTTAACATCACAAACAAATAATTATTTTTATGAAAAAAAATTAGACATAACAAACAAATAATAATGTACGACGAACAAAACATTAAACATCACGAACATTTGATTGTTCAGGATAGAAATGAAAAGTGAATATCGCGAACAAATAAGTCAACAGTGCCGAACAATTTAATCTACAGAGCGAACAAATAATTTAATATTGCAAACAAATTAGTTACATGCAGATAAATAATTTTATATGAAGAACAAACACATCTACATCAGAAAAAGATACACATGCTACACAAGCTCGTTTCTGGCTCCTGCCTATATTAATTGCATAAGTATATAAGAAAATAAATTATTAAATAACTATACGACACTTACACAACTTCTATAATATGATTAACAAGCTCTTTAAACAAAACATGAAAGAAAAATAAAAAAATAATAAAAAATTAGTACAACTGAAAGGAAGAGAAAAGAGAATAAAAAAAAAATAAAAAAGAAATATTTGTCTTCTCATATTTGGATCGTGAATGAATGAATCTGCATATGAAAATAAATATACTAACTAGTAACAAATATACTAAGTCTTGTAGCGATAAAATATATAATTGTGCATTAAAAATTTAGAAAATAAACTGATAGAAAAGAAAAGAATTTATAAACTTAAATTAGTCGTAGCATATTATAATACAAAGTCAAGAAACAAAATAGAAAACATAATCAAGAAAAGTCACTGTAAAATATAAAGAAAGAAAAATAAAAGTGAAAGGGAAAAAGGAAACAAAGGAAATACGTGTTACAAATGAGAAGATAAAATAATGGAAGACAACGTGATGTTAAAAAAAGTTAGGAAAAAGAAATAATAAATACAAAGGGAAAATATGAATAAAATCAAAAAAAGAATAGAAATAAAAGAAACATAAATGAAATGATGAAATATTTTTCTATTTGTAAAATAGTAGAATTGGGAAAAGAAAACAAAAGCAATTAGAAAAGGTGTGTAAAACGTTACACACGACAAGCAAAAAAAGAAAAACAAAAATAGAAAAAAGGTGGATGGGTTATTTATTGTTCCGCATGTTGTGATGCAAAGATCTCAAGGTGTCTTCGTATAGGCAAACAAAATAAAGGAGTTGCATGCATATTAGGTACAAAAGTTGTCATCATGCTCAGCCTTAAAGCCTACAGCTACTCCACACACGCACCAACACGAGAACACGCATTAATTAACCGATTACATATCTAGACAATAAAACGGACTGCAACGATAGCTATTGGGCTGAATACGCTAACAAAATAGCCAATTGGGGGGGGGGGGGGGGCGCTCCCTTCAAGTGATGGATGTTGGATTTGTAGCATAAGCGATGTATAGCCTTCACGAGATTTTAGCCTATGCGCACGCTCCCGCACCTTTGGGCCTGCTAAGTAAGCCCGCAGTGCAACCGACCAAAGTCGCAGCCCAGAGGTAGCATAGCATACCACCCAACCAACGGTCCACCAAAAGTCACAGCCCACGAACGCCTTTGTAGGCCGTTTTCGTCAAATTTTCAGCCCAAAAATAAAGGGAATATTTTACTATTTGTGGCTGGACTTTTATCAATTTTTTTAAAGTAAAGGCAGGAGCTTTGCCGCTCAATTAAGATAAAAGAAAATTATGTGCAAGAAAGATTAGCCTAACGAGATGCCAAAAGATTTCTGAGGGGCTAACCAACCCACGCGACGCTGTTGAGCATAAACACAACATACTGCCGTAGGTCATCGTTGCCGAGCATGGTGGCAAAGCCGCCAGCAGCTCCGATTTCCCATGGAAGGCCACCCACAAAACACGCACCGATGGATTCAAAGCAAGCAGCCACAACCCGTTATTGTTACCAAGCTCAACCCCATTAAGAGCAGCGCTGACTTCTGGTCATGAACCAAGCCTCACCCCGACAGATGGAAACCCCAGCAGACTCCCAAACTACGGCGGAGGGGAGAGTTGTCGCGTGTCATCGTTACTGAGTCACACCCCCACGCAGCAGCTCCGACTTCACGTTGCAAAACCCGCCTCCACGCGTCGACCAAGCGGCGTGAAGCAAGAGCATCCGCCGAGCAAACATCCCACGACAAAATCCAAATGTGATGCCTTCAGAAAGGGAGCTACGCTAATGACGCCGCCATCGCACGTTCATAATGGACTGGATTTTCACCCTTGTTAACACTATGGGGGGAAACATGACACCCCCTAATAGGGAAAGCAACGTCCATCAGTGTCGCCATTGCCAAGGTTTTCACCCAAAACCCCACTAGCGCAAATGTCGGGCCAAGAAGCCGGACCCCTCACTAGCCATCACCTTCAACGCCGCTGTCCCGCCACCCACTGAAGCCTCTTCGAGGGGCATCAACGTGACGGCTTCACGCGGCAGCCACACAGCTGTGTCGGCCGTCACCCCCTCCAACCAGGCAGTACATGGGGCCGGACCTGGCACCATCACGCGCGTGACACCGCCATTTAGCCTCCCAACTTATCATCTCTCTCTCTCTCTCTCTCTCTCTCTCTCTCTCTCTCTCTCGTTTAGTAACCAACCCCTTTCCCTTCTTGAAGGATAAAAGGGGCAGAAAGGGGCCCGAGCAGGGGGACGATTGGACGACACACCCACACACACATTCACCCACGCACGAACACAGAGACTTGGGATCCTATCTCCCTCTCTCACCTGTTTGTAACCCCTACTACGAACTGAGTGCAAGAACACGAATCGCTCGAACTGGACATAGGGACATTCAGCCCGAACCAGTATAAAATCTCATGTCTTCCCTTGCATTACCATTCGGGCCGTGACGCGCATACAAATCTACTAGCCGGTGATTCGATACACCGACAGTTGGCGCGCCAAGTAGGGGCCTTGCGCATCACCATCAGATTGCGGATGGACAACATTCTAGGAGTGTGGGCTCCCGGGATGCGCGTGCATTTCGGGACCCTGGACTTCATCATCACCATCGACGGGCAGCTGGAGCTGAATGGCTTCCCAGTTGGCCCCCCAGCCGCGGAGGCTCTCCTCAGGCTGCGTCTGGATCCCCCAGCGGCGCGCACCGAGGCGTCTGGTGTTGCCGAATCTGGCGCCGCCGGGCGTAGCGCTGTCGAAGGCCCTTCACCACCCGGCTTCGATGCCGCGAGGCTGGGCCGCCAACTTCACGCCTTCCTGAGCTCATGACCGACCCAGGAGGATTTGAACGACGTCATCTTCTTCTGCGTCAACGTGACATCGCAGCTTCTTGGAGGCGAACCCCTTGTTCCACCCCCAACGGAGGGGGCTGCGGCTTCAGCATTGGCAAACCGCTTTCCTATCGGCCTCTTAAACGCGGCAGGCCGCGTGGACCGGTTTCTGAAACCGCCCCTTGCCTCTCTCTCTCTACGAGCAACGAGCTCAGCGAGATGGCCGACGATCTCTCCGACCCGGGGGACAACCTTTACGCGCGAGGGTCAACCCTTGACTCCAGGACAGACTCCCACGAGGGGAGCCACCATCTCTCCTGAGAGTGCAACATGGCCGACACCCCGGAAGGGCACGTCGACGACGAGCCCAACACCGTCCCACCTGCTCCCCTGCAGGACACGCCTCCGGGGGGACAGGGAGAGGTCGAGCATCGGCAACAACGCCTCGATCAGCTTTGCACGCGCCAAAAGGAGTTCGAGGAGGCCCAACTTCAACATGAGCAGGAGCGCGAGGAGCTGGCGCGTGAGATCGCTCGCAGCACCGATGGCGGGCCGGCACGAGCTCACGTCGTCGAGGTAAATCGTAGGATAGTGCAGGATGCGCTCGGACCTGCACTGTACGTGCGGGCCAGCCAGAACGTGGTGGCAGCGGCGGCTCTGCTCGAGGCACTGCCCGCCCCCGTCACGCCCGAGGAGCAGCGCGCCCGCGAGAAGATGTGCCGGCACCTGGAGCTCGCGGCAATACAGCAAGTTGAAAGCTCCAATCTCCGACGACAAGCGCCACAGGGAGGGCGCCAGGCCCCCGCGGCGCCCGGGTTACGAGAGGTCTCGGTGCACTCCGCGCCCGCCCGGATGCGCGACGCAGTCGCTCCCTGCGCCGCGCCGCGCGCTTCCCGTCCCCTCGTCGTCGCGACGAGGGACGAGCAATCACCCCCGTTCAGCAGCGGGTGGGAGAGGAGCGAGACACTCGCCACACCATCAACGCCCGGCGATGAGGGCACAACGACGACGGCGCCGTCTCGGCCAACCGAGTCTACCGCCCGCGCCGCGGCGGGCGCTACGATAGCGGAGAGGACTGGAGCGTGAGTCCCGACCCTCCCGGGCCTCGGGTTTTCAGCGCGGCAATCCGCAACGCTTGGGTTCCCGAGTGTTTCCGTCCCCCGACGAACATCATCAAGTATGATGGGGACACGAACCCTGGGATCTGGCTCGACGACTATCGTTTCGCTTGCCGATCCCAGGGCACGCGCGATGACGACTTCATCATCCGCAACCTCTTGTTATACCTCGCCGACTCTACTCGAACATGGTTCGAGAACCTTCCGCCCAACTTGATCCACAGCTTGACTGACTTGAAGGAAATCTTCGTGGGCAACTTCCATGGAACATACGAGCGCCATGGGAACCCTTGGGACCTCAAGAACTGCCGGCGGAAGCCGGACAAGTCCCTCCGTGAGTACATCCGGCGCTTCTCCAAGGAGTGCAACGCTGTTTCCAACGTCATCGACGCCGATGTCATTGGAGCCTTCCTAACCGGGACCACTTGCGAGTCCCTCGTCCATAAGTTGGGCCGCTAGTGCCCGTGCACCACCAAGGAACTCCTCAACATCACCACTCATCACGCCTCCAGCGAGGAGGCCGTTAGAGCGATTTTCAACCGCAACCAGGGCAAGGCCAAGCGGGACGAGGCGGCTGGCGAGGGCGCCCAAAATCGACCCGGCAAGAAAGTGGCAGGCGACACCCCTGACCACTTCGAGAAGTTGCTAGAGAAGCCCTGATCAAACCATGCCTACCCCGTCAAGCACCTCTACAAGGATTGCGGCTTGATGAAGAAGTGGCTGATGAGCGCCACCCAAAAGCGGGGGCATAGGAAGAAGGAGGCCGAGCCGGCGGACGATGAAGCCAAGGAGAAGCAAGATGGTTTCCCCGATGAGGATGGGTGCCTCCTCATCTTTGGGGGACCGACGGCTTGTGAATCGAAATGCAAGCAAAAGGTCGCGGGACGAGAGGTATTCGCGGCCGAACCCGTAGTACCCACCTATCTACGGTGGTCGGAGTCCACGGTCACTTTCGACCGCGCTGATCACCCTGATCACATCCCGCAGCCAGGGAGGTACCCGCTGGTTGTCGTCCCGATCATCGGCACCAAGCGGCTTACCAAGGTGCTCATGGACGGGGCTAGCGGCCTGAACATCCTGTAGTTGGATACCCTCGATGCCATGGGCATCAATCGCTCTCACATCCGACCCTCGGGGGCTCCCTTCCATGGCATCATGCCAGGAAAGCAGGCGATCCCGGCACCAAGCGGCTTACCAAGGTGCTCATGGACGGGGCTAGCGGCCTGAACATCCTGTAGTTGGATACCCTCGATGCCATGGGCATCAATCGCTCTCACATCCGACCCTCGGGGGCTCCCTTCCATGGCATCATGCCAGGAAAGCAGGCGATCCCTCTGGGGAACATTGATCTGCCGGTTACTTTTGGGGATCCGACCAACTACTGGAAGGAGACCCTCACTTTCGAGGTGGTGGGATTCAAAGGAACCTACTACGCCATTTTGGGTCGGCCATGTTATGCGAAGTTCATGGCCGTCCCCAACTACACCTATCTGAAGCTGAAAATGCCGGGCCCGAACGGAATCATCACCGTTGGGTCGACTTTCCAGCGCGCCTATCAGTGCGTGGTGGACAGCTGCGAGCTCGCCTCGGCCGTCATCGCCTCCGAGGAGCTCGCCCTCATTAGAGTGGAGACCCCTGAAGGAACCCTCGACTCGAAGCGCACCACCGGATCTTTTGAGCCCACAGAGAGCGTCAAGGAGGTCCTCATCGACCCCCAGGCGTCGAAGGAAAAGATGGTGAGGGTCGGCACGACGTTGACCCCCAAATTGGAAGGCGCGCTCGTCGACTTCCTACGCGTGAACAAGGATAGCTTTGCGTGGAAGCCATCGGACATGCCAGTCATTTTGAGGGAGGTTGCCGAGCACGCCCTCAACATCAAGCCGGGGTCACGCCCGGTCAAATAACGCCTGCGCCGCTTCGACGAGGAGAAGCGCAGGGCCATAGGGGAGGAGATTGCAAGGCTCTTAGATGCGGGCTTCATTATGGAAGTATTCCACCCTTACGGGCTCGCCAATCCCGTCCTTGTGCGAAAAAGTGTGGGAAATGGAAAATGTGCGTTGATTACACGAGTCTCAACAAAGCGTGCCCAAAGGATCCTTTTCCTTTGCCACGCATTGACCAAGTAGTCGACTCCACATCCGGGTGCGAAACCCTTTGCTTTCTCGATGCTTACTCTGGGTATCATCAGATCGCGATGAAAGAGTCCGACCAGCTCGCGACCTCTTTCATCACTCCGTTCGGATCGTGCTGTTATGTGACCATGCCGTTCGGTTTGAAAAATGCCGGCGCGACCTACCAGCGAACCGTCGAGGCTTACGTTGATGACATCGTAGTCAAGACCAAGTAGGCCGACCAACTCGTCGCGGACCTTGAGCAGACGTTTGCCCGACTCTGAGCCAACGGCGTTAGGCTCAACCCCGAGAAATGCATTTTTGGGGTTCCGCGAACTATGCTTCTGGCGTTCATCGTCTCCCAGCGAGGGATTAAGGCGAATCCCAGAAAGATCGAGGCCATCGTGAAGATGGGATCGATCCAAAATGTCAAGATGGTTCAACGGGTTACGGGATGCCTCGCAGTACTCAGCCGCTTTATCTCTCGACTCGGGGAGCAGGGCCTACCTCTCTATAAACTCTTGCGAAAGAGCGAGCGCTTCACCTGGACTGCCGAGGCTCAGGAGGCTCTTGACGGGCTCAAGTGCTCCTGACCCGGGCATCGATCCTGGTCCCCCCGACCGACGGCGAACCCCTCTTACTCTACATCGCGGCGACCACCCAGGTGGTCAGCGTCGCATTGGTCGTAGAGAGAGAGGGAGAGGGCCATGCTCTCAAGGTCCAGCGCCCCGTTTATTTCGTCAGCGAAATCTTGGCCGATGCCAAGACGCGTACCCCCAG
Source organism: Panicum miliaceum (assembly GCA_032594955.1). Lineage (NCBI taxonomy): Eukaryota > Viridiplantae > Streptophyta > Magnoliopsida > Poales > Poaceae > Panicum > Panicum miliaceum. The sequence continues at coordinate 54,639,349 of CM064057.1, read as the reverse complement.
ATCCAGAAACTTTTTTATGTAGTGCTCATCGCCAAGAGAAAGTTGCGTCACTACTTTGAATCTCACCCCCTGACAGTAGTTACGTCCTTCCCTCTCGGCGAGGTTGTGCGAAACCCCGACGCGACGGGGAGAATAGCAAAGTGGACCCTCGAGCTCATGGGTCAGGGGATCACTTACGCGCCGCAATCAAGTCGCAAGCGCTAGCGGACTTCTTTGCCGAGTGGACGGAGACGCAGCTCCCACTGGCTCCCGTCGATGGGGAGTACTGGACAATGTTCTTCGATGGCTCGTTGGTGAAGGAAGGCGCTGGTCTCGGCATCGTTTTTGTGTCCCCCCTCGGCGTGTGCATGCGATACGTCATCCGTGTCCACTTCCCTGTGTCTAACAACGTGGCGGAGTACGAAGCTCTCACCAACGGGCTCCGTATCGCCATCGAGTTAGGCGTCCCTCGCCTAGAAGTCAAGGGTGACTCTCGCCTCGTCATCGACCAGATGATGAAGGAGTCGAGTTGCATCAGTCCTAAGATGGCTGTGTACTGCCAAGCGGTGCGCGAGCTGGAGGATAAGTTCGACGGGCTCAAGCTCACTCACATCCCCCGGAGGCTAAATGAGGCCGCAGACACGCTGGCCAAGATGGCATCACAACGGCAACCCGTACCCCATGTGATCTTTGCCAACGACCAACACAAACCTTTGATTCGCGACGTCGAGACAGAGCAGGCTAGGCTTGCTGCGCCGACGGCTGACGCGGGGGCTCAATCGCAGACCCCTGTAGTGGCTGACCCCGACGCAACCGTGATAGGCTCAGGGGCTCGGTCGCCGACCCGTTTGCCCGCCGACCCCGAAGTCATGGAGATCGATGAGCGGGCAAGTGTTGTCCCCGACCCCGCAGAGGACTGGCGAAAGCTTTTCGTTGATTGGTTAGCCGATGGAGTACTCCCTGCCGACAAGACAGAGGCCCGACGCTCGCTCGCCGCGCTAAGTCCTTCGTTCTCATTCACGGAGAACTCTACAAGCGAAGTCACACGAGGATCTTGCAGCGGTGCATTTCGATTGAGCTGGGGAGGCAGCTGCTGATTGACATCCATGACGGCGTGTGCGGACACCACGCCGCTCCTAGGACCCTTGTCGGGAATGCCTTCCATCAGGGGTTTTACTGGCCCACGGCGGTAGCCGGCGCCGAGCAAATCGTACGCACCTGCGAAGGGTGCTAGTACTACGCTCGGCAAACTCACTTGCCGGCTCAAGCGCTAACGACTATCCCCGTCACATGGCCTTTCGCGGTCTGGGGACTCGACCTGGTAGGCCCTCTCAAGAGGGCACCCGGAGGCTTCACGCACCTCCTTGTCGCCATAGACAAGTTCACCAAGTGGATCGAGGCTCGGCCAATCAGTACCATCAAGTCGACCCAAGCCGTAGCCTTCTTGCAGGATATCGTTCATCGGTTCGGGGTCCCCAATTCCATCATAAGAGATAATGGCACGCAGTTCACCGGGAAGGAGTTCCCGGAGTTTTGCGACAACCACCACATACGGGTGGATTGGGCTGCCGTGGCGCACCCCCGCACAAACGGGCAGGTCGAGCGCGCCAACTGCATGATCCTCCAAGGACTAAAGCCTCGAATCTACAGTCACTTCAAGAAGTTCGCAGGGCGACGGGTCGCGGAGCTCCTAGCCACCCCGTGGAGCTTGAGGATGACCCCAAGCCGCGCCACAGGATTTAACCCGTTCTTCATGTTCTACGGCTCGGAGGCAATCCTCCCAACCAACCTAGACTATGGCTCACCAAGGGTCAGGGCCTACAACGAGCAAGGAGCAAAGGCCGCCCTCGAGGATGCCATGGATCAGCTCGACGGTATGCGCAACATCGCCCTCCTGCGGTCGGCCAAGTACCAGCAGGCTCGTCGAAGATATCATCACCGCCGAGTGCGGGGTCATGCGTTCCACGTTGGAGAGTTGGTGCTCCGGCGCGTACATAGCAACAAGGATCGCCACAAACTTTCACCCCCTGGGAAGGGCCCTACGTCATCGCGGAGGTGCTCCGACTCGGAACCTACAAGCTCCAAACTAAGGATGGCGAAGTCTTCCCCAACGCATGGAACATCGAGCAACTATGTCGCTTCTACCCTTAGTTTTAGCAAATTATGCAAACTGCTAGTTTCAATAAAGGGAACCCGCTCTGCTAAGAGAGTTTCTTTGTCGATCCGTTTACAATTCAGGAGTAACCCCCGACCCCCGCCACAGCGTGGGGCCGGGGCTCACTCGGGGGCTATACAGGCTATACCCTCATTTTTCTTTTCCTTTTCCTATCGCGAACGAGTCGGACAGACCAGGTTGCGGGTCAGAGAACACTTGGCATTTGCGAGTCAGAATGCGAGCCGCTAGAGCTCCGGCAACAAGGGCACTCACTCACTCACACTCCCAAGGAGCTTTTCTTTCAAACTGTAGGATGCTTTAAATAACCGACCCAACTCGTGGCGGGTCGGAATTGTTTGTTAACAAAAAGCAAGTTAAATTATTACAGCTCCTCAATGAGTTTAAAATAAACCGAAACAGAACACTAAACAAAAGTTCTTTTTTTGAGGATGACCTCATCCTCAATCTTTTCAGCTAAGGCACGCGCGAGGGGAGCGACATCGTCTTCAATCCGCTCCAGCTCTTCCTTCTCGTACCCACTCGCGAACCCTTGGCTCAGCTCGGGCAGGTCGATGTCTTCGTAGTGGGAGTGGGCGACCGCGAACGCACGATGGACACTGTGGTGCAGCACTTGGGTCACCGCACTTTGAGCACCCTCTACGAAGTGAACCAGCTGGGAGATAAGCTTGTCATCCTCCGTGGTTGCCGACCCGCCAAGGTCTTCCAGCGCCATCCTCGCGGCCATCTGCAGGTTAGTCAGCTCGACCTCCTTCTGCTCAAGAAGCCCCTTCACCACGGCTAGCTCAGTCGACAGCTGCTGCAACTTGGACTCCTCGTCCTTAAGTTGAGCGCTAATGGTTGTGCCACAAAAATGAAAACACGTCGGCAAAACTAGTCGCCGAGACAATGAAAGGAAGGCGAGAGGGCGATGACACTTACAAATCTCCCGATCGCGTATCGACGCCACCGTGGTGTTGAGGTTGCTGATCGCCGAGCGTGCATTACCAAGACTTTGGATCAGAGCCGCCTCGGATGCTTCAGCCTTCTCTTTCAGGATCTTTGTACCGGTCAGCTCCTCACAAACAGCAGCTGTCTCTTTCTAGGCACCTACGGGAGATAGGGGGTCAGACAACCCGACCCCTATCCCACAAATACTCGATTGCTGACGGTCAAGACCCCTTACCTTGAAGCTCCGATTGCGCCGCTTGCGCTTTCGACGCGGCATCCTCAGAAGACTTGAGTGCGGCGTCTCGCTCACCATGCAACTCATCACGCTCCTTCCAGAGCTGTTCGAGTTCGCGGCGCGCCATGTCAAGCTCCTCCGCCAGGACCTCCCGTTCACGGGAGTCCTCGGCATACCGAGTCCGATGCCGTAGTTCAAGAGCCTGCGAGGTTTGGGTTAGAAACGAAAAGACCCACCGGCCGCGGCCGGCAGGATTGGATGAAACATGGGAGACAAGGGTGCCATACCTCGCATAGGGGGGCGACGACGTCGCGCAGGGCAGTCAGCGTGGAGGCAACGCCACTCCTAAGATCCCCCCACTCGACGTCTACCAGCGCGTTGCTCATGGCAGGGAGGACGTCCGTCAAGGCGCCGCCGCCTCCCAGCAGGGTAAGATCGCCGCCGTGTCGAGCGAGGGAGGACGATAGCTCCCTGGCTTGGCTCGTCGACGAGAGCACCGCCACATCCAAGGAGGAGGGCACCTCCACCATCGGCGCAACCGCCCGGGGAGGGAGGATGACCTCATCTCCGACCCCCTGCTCCCCCGTGCCCTGACTCGTCATAGCATCGATCTGGGATGGGACGTCAGTCCTCGCATCGGGGGTCGACGTCGGCGAGTCCGACGCGGCGGCCCGGTCCTGTGACATCTCCTCGACCGACTGGTCCGCCGCGGCGGTCACCACTACTGTCGGGGGCTCCGAGTCGGCGGTAGCCAGCCCTAGCGGAGGGGCGGCCGCGTCACCCCTCTGCTCCGTCGGCGTCACCTCGACGGTCTGCGCTCCTTCCGCGACGGAGGGTGCGCGCGGGGGCGGGGCCGACTCTCCCGCCATGGCCTTCGCCGGCGCGGCCCCTTGCTTAGCAAGAGACTTCTTGGGGGTGAGCGACAACGAGCCTGCGATCCTACGAGGGCTGATGCGGAAGGCGGCAACGCTAGCTTAGTAAGGGAAGGTGGCAACGCTAGCCCGCGGTCGCTGGACATGACCACCCCGGCCTTGCGGCGCCTCACATGATCGTGCCTCCTCTCCTCCCATTCTTTCTTCCTTTTTGCCCGCTCGTCTTTTCTCTTCTTGTAGTCCTCAGCATGGAGCCGGTTGATCCTCCTCTGGTCCGCGTCCTCCGGCAGAGGCGTCGAGCTGGCCATGAAGGGGTCGTACCCGTCCTGCGAGACGCGACCTCTAAAGGATTAGGCGGAAGGAAGGAGAGGCGCAAGCAGCGGAATTAACGAACAAAGGGAGAGGACGCTTACCAATGGGTTGGCCCGGGAGTCCGGAAGCATCATCGGATGACCCAGGACCGAGTATTCCACTTCCTTGGCATTGATCGCCTCAAGGACTCGTTGCCTGACATCCGAGGCGCTGATCTCCCCGACAGCAAGCATGATCCCTGGGTACGCCAGGAGGGGATCCATCGCACACATGGGGATACTCCGTGCCATCAGCGGCGCAACCCGCCTCTGGTGGTAGGCGCCTATTACCCCAATCCCAGTGAGCCCACGCTCCTTCAAGTGCGCGATCGCATCAAGGAGCGCTGGAAGCCTCTTCTTGTTCTTCTTGGACGGCCAAAATCTCCTCACCTGGGGCGGCTCCTCGATGATCCGACCCGATAACTCCGGCAGGGGGGCGTCCTGATGGTTCTTGACATAGAACCAGGTGGAGTGCCAGCCCCGGTTGCTCCTAGTAAGCACCAGATCCATGTACTGGCAGGCCCTCGACCTCTGACGGAGGCAGATGGAGGCGCTGCCCATCGCGGGCACCACCCCCCTCGTCGGATTCGAGTTGGGTACCCTGACCTTGGCAATCTCCACCTGGAAGAAATACGTCCAGAGATCGAAGTGTGGAGCGATTCCTAGGAATCCCTCACAAAGGGTGATGAACGCCGCAATGTGCTGAATCCCATTAGGATTGAGGTGCAGCACTTCAATCTGGTAGTGATGCAGCAGGCCGCGGAAGAAGTCGTGGGGAGGCATGCCGAACCCCCGTTCATGGAAGTGGGCGAACGACACCATGTAGCCGTCGGGCGGGGACGGCGCCCTCTTTCCACGGGGGAGCTTCCACTCCTGCCCCCTCGTGGTCAAGAGGCAAAGCAGCCCTTTGGCCATGAGCCCCTCCACGCGGGCCATGGTCATGTAAAAGCGCTGCCACTCCCCCATCTCGCGTCACGGACGGGCGAGGATGGCGTAGGGGCGCGGAGGCTCGGGGGCTCGACGGCAATGGCGGCGGCGCGATAAATCAGGTGTGCGCGTGGCCTCTCTCTCTCTCTCTCTCTCTCTCTCTCTCTCTCTCTCTCTCTTTCTGTCCCTTCTTTTCGCTTGCGCTAACAATGGCAGGGGCGGAGACTGTCGTTTCCCATCTAAACCCGATAAAAAGGGGGGAAGGGGGAAGGCGAACCGCCCCCTCGTTTCTCGCAACCGCCGTCATCATGGGAACAGCCCGCACCTTCTCTCGCCACATCCCCACCGCACCGAGCTGTGGAGCTGCTACAGGAGCGACCCACCGAGAATCGCGCCCGCAGCAAAAAAGATAGAAAAGCCTCGGAGGTAAGCAGGAGAATGGGCCGGTGGTGCCTCGCGCAACCCATGTCCAACCCACGAGTTCTAAGGCTGGCCTAGTTGAGGGTTCACAGCCGCCCGAAAACAATTATGAGCCAGGGACGGGGGCAGATGGGCCCCAGCGGCCAGAACCCAGGCGCCCCCGCGCGCCGAAGCGCATCTCAACCCATGTCCGAGTCCTGATTTGGGATTGACCCGTGGTTTTCCCCGGAGGGGAGGCATCGAGCCGCTGGAGTCGGTCGAACGACTCCAGTAACATGAGCGGGTCGACCATCAGAAGCTTTGAGGGTGATCACCAGCTGATCCATCTCGGCTCCCTAGCGAAAGGGAACCGGACCCTCACTCGGACCAACCTGTTAACAACTCACCGAGCACTAGGCTCTCGACCAACGAGGAAAAGTCTGGCCGTGTCCAGCCCTCTTGTCCTAACGAAGGGGTGCGCGAAGGGAGTCGATGCAAAGACGGGCCGACCCTTCTCCACCGCCACCTCGAGGGCGGAGGGAGTCATGGGTTCCAGAACCCGCAGGAAGGCCGACGGGGCTGCGCTTGGTGTCAAGCCATAGGGGTCGGCGATGGCCGACCCTCTGCCAGATGAGCAAAAAGTATGGGCTTCGAAGCCATATAAAAACGGGGGGGCGGTCAAGCTGGCTGGCTGCCTGGCTTGTCGCAATCACCCAGTGCGAGTCACGCCAAGGCAAAAGCGATACACCCGAGCGATCGCCGAACAAGGAGGGAAGCGGACCATTCGCTGGACCCTCTGAGCGAATCTCTGATCCACCCAGAGGCTCGGGGGCTACACCCACTGGGTGCGCTCGCCCGCACCCACCAGAGTGCCGAAAATGGGCTCCGCTTAGTAAGGTCAAAATCAAAGAGACCGCCTGCAGGATCGAAAGCAGAACCCCCTAAGCAAATCCCCGATTCACTCAGGGGCTCGGGGGCTACACCAAGTGGGTGCGCTCGTGCGCACCCACCTAAGCCACCTAACGGCTAAACTCTACCAACGCTAGCTCCTACCAGCCGAAGGGAAAACAAAACCCCCTCGCGGTTACCATGTAACCGAGAGGGGGTTGGGGGCTATTGCTGGGGGAGAATAGAACGGATGCTCTTAGACCCCGGGATCAAAAACCTCACCCATCGGAGAATACTAGAGTGACCCGCGAATGGCCCATGGGTGGCCAACGAACCATCAACAAACGGCCCAACGGTCCAGGGGCGGGGGCCATCCTGCGAGCACGTCCTGCCGAGGAAAATCCGCCTCGCCCGACCCTCCACGGAGGGGGTCCGGGGGCTCCGCCTCGCCCGACCCTCCGCAGAGGGGGTCGGGACCTGACCAGCGCCTCGAATCATCCGTAATCCGACGAGACCACAAACCTACCCTGAGGGAGCCGTCTCCCAGTCAAAGGGATGATACGAATGGTCGCATCAGGGTGAAGAACGAGGCAAAGCGACTGTTCGGGACGTGCTCTGAACAGTGCCGCTCCGGCAGCCGCAGCATAGGGAAAGGCCCTCCAACCACTCCTACTGTGAGCAGCGCCAGAGAGTACAATGACCACAGCAACCAAAGGACCTAGGACGGACGTGCGCCAGGATCGACGTACGTTCCCCGACGACGATGTCACCTCACACAGGACGGCATGGGGAGCGCTCCACGCTCTGCACAGGCTGAGGAACAGGAGACGGACATCCCCCGTCGGAGTCAAGGGCCCCACGCCACGACGACGGGGAGTCGGGAACATTTAGCCTCCCGACTTATCATCTCTCTCTCTCTCTCTCTCTCTCTCTCTCTCTCTCTCTCGTTTTGTAACCGACCCCTTTCCCTCATTGAAGGATAAAAGCGGCGGAAAGGGGCCCGAGCAGGGGGACAATTAGACGACACACCCACACACACACATTCACCCACGCACGAACACAGAGACTTGGGAGCCCGTCTCCCTCTCTCGCCTGTTTGTAACCCCTACTATGAATTGAGTGCAAGAACACGAATTGCTCGAACTGGACGTAGGGACATTCAGCCCGAACTAGCATAAATTTCGTGTCTTCCCTTGCATTACCATCCGGACCGTGACGCGCATACAAATATACTAGCCGGTGATTTGATACACCGACACCATGGCACCGGCCCCAGCCACCATAGCACTGGCCCCCGCCACCACAGCATTGGTCCCGGCCCCGCCACCTAGCCTCCGCCGCCGGCGGATGGACCCCACGGATCCGCATGGGCAGCGGCGGCTGCAGCTGTGGGAGGGGCGGATCGAGAGGCCCGCCGCCAAGTCGAAGCGTTGTCCCGGCCGTCGAGCGCTGTGCCTCCAACGACAGCCTCCCTGCGCTCCCTCGCGCAGCCCCCGCCGCGCCCGGCCGCGGCACCATCTGGGCCGCCGAGCTCCCCCCCCCCCCCCCTCCTCCCACAGCGGCGCTCGCGGCCCACCTGGGGGTGAGAGCTTCGCCGTAGTCGTCCTACGGAGCTGCGCAGGCTTCCGACAGCTTCCTCCGATGGCGGCGAGGGCAGGGGAGGGATGGATGACGGTGGCGGAAGCTAGGGTTTCCTGCCGTCGGAGTCGCCCGTGCGGGTGGGCGACGCGGAGGCCTCGTGTGACCCTCTCTCATTCTAGATTTCCTTTTTGCATGAAATGTTCACCTCTGACGCCTTTCATCGTAGTAAAAGGGATGAAGCATCTCTTTGATAATATAAAAAATAATAAATAAACAGTTTAACACCATAAGGCGTCACTCAAATTATAGGGAATGCTGTGAAAATTGTGAGTCACTCTAACGGATAACGCCACTCTAATAGAATTATTTTCATTTCCTTTGAAGAAGAAATAATTCTTCTTTTTCGATCTTGAGGGCGAAAAGAAAGGAATATTCTAACAAGGACTATCATGTCCTGAACGTAATCACAATTTTTCATAGCACTCTACCTATAATTTGAGTCCAAGTTACAGACACCTTGGCAGGTCTTTGCCGTGCTGGAAGAGTGGAGAAGAGAAGTTAAGATGCAAATGACCCTTTACTCCGGCCTCGAGAACAACAAGTTGAGTGTGGCAAAAAAAATTAAAGACACCCAACTTGTCCTTCCGCTGTCAAAACTCGCCCATCACAATGATCGTGGCATTGCACATGGCCAAATTGGAGTCTTGGTGACCATAAAAAAAATTGGAGTCTTGGTCCGGATTTAACTTGCCGCTCCTCTGTCCAAATTGGAGGTTTGCTTCTCTCCAAAAGAAGAAAAAAAATGGAGGCTTGGTCAGCAGAAGATGTGGCGGGCGACCGTGGCGTGCCGAGTCACCTGTTAGGAGAGAAGTTGGAAGAGTGAGGTGACCTTTGCCTCTCGAGAGCGGCAAGTGAGCTACCCTCGTCGTGTGGCCGGAACTTGATCTCCCGTCTTCCTCCTCCCTCGCTTACCAATGGCTGGCCGGCACGCGCAGACCAAGCGCCGGTGATAATTAGTAAGCCGCAACAACAGCCGCGCCGATATCGAGTTCTGCCGCTGTCGGGTGCGGGCCTGCGCCTCCCCCGGGGCTGACGACGTGGCCGGCTGCGACAGATCGACATGTACTACGCCTGGCCGCGCGGGTGGGGCTTGAACGCCATCCGCGACCAGCTCTCCGCCGCCGCCGCCGCCGGCCCGCTGCTGGACGTGCAGTGGGCCAACGGCACCTCCTACCTGTTCGACGCCGCGTCCTGCCGCACGTTCCGCTTCGCCGTCGGCCTCCTGCCGCCCGACTGGAAGGCCCGCGGCGCCGCCTACCTGCGCCGCGACCGCGTCAACGGATTCGACTGCCACGTCCGGTCCAACTTCCTCTTCGCCCGGGACTACGAGGACGCCGCCACCGGCCGCCCCGTCGCCTGGATCGCCGGCGGTGCGTTTGCTATTGCCGTCTGGAACTCTGAATTTCCTCAGTTCTTCAGCTGGAGTGATGGTGATGGCTTGTGCGGTCTTGCTTGGCAGGGATGGAGCGGCATGTGCTGAGCTTTGAGGAGGGTGGAGTGCTGCAGGACTCCTTCAAGTTTCAGACGCCGGCGTACTGCTTCAATGGAAGCAACGCGGACGCCCCTGCTTCTCCTCCTTGAGGTCAGGTTCGCCGGGCCTATGGCCCCGGCTGCAGCTGCATCTTTCACCAGTGAGCTCTCTTGAAGTGTCGGTGATTTGACTGAAGAGAGGGTTCTGCAAAGTGGATGTGGTATACTACTGTATTCTTTGTTTTTTTTATATTAGTATAGACGCACGTGCAACAGGCACATTATTTTAAAAATCTGATTAGCTTTTAATGTGACCTTATTTGTACCAATAAGACTAATAAAAATGAACATGCCCCAACATGATGTGTTAGTGAGAGAAAAAAATACTTTTAGGGAAAAACATCCTCAACATATGATTTCTACGGGTCTGCATTCCTTCCCACCTCTCTCGATCATGACAGGGTTTGATCTGGATAATATTCTTTTCAATAATAATTCTACACATACAAATAATACAATTCATTAGATTATTGTGTTCTATCAATAGCTATGGGACCCACTTATCAGTACGCGGGACCCCATGCCAGTCTCCCTCGCATGTACTTCTTCTTCCTCCTCTCTTTGACGCGGCTATTCTTCCCTACCGCATTAAACACATCTCTCTGCATCTTGCTTCTCCCACCGAGCAAGAAGGCAAGAAGCTAGCGGCTGCAGCTAGCGTCTTCCCGTCTAATTTTTCTGCGCTCCCTATCAAACCAAGCAGTTGTTGGACACCATCTCTTCCATTGAGCAGACTGCAGTTGCATGACAAGCTTCTGTTCTTCCCCAAATCAACTCCGCTGAAGAATCGATCCCTGTCCACAACTGCAATTCCTCAATCTCAACCAAGAACCAGCACAGCCTCGCTGCGCGCCTCTCTGCTAGCACTTCGAATTCGCGTATCACCCCACTGGGATCGGCCACCAGCATCATCCCGATTCGCTCCGCCACCAGGAGCTATTGCGCCGCGAGCTATCCCCGCCTCCCAAATCCTGCACTCGCACTTTGCTCGCCGGAGCTCGATTCGCTCCCGAGGATCCCGCGGCCGGTTGGGAGGGGCGGGTGGCTAGGCGCGTTCGGGTAGCACCACGTAAGAATGGATCTAAAGTGACGCGTATAAAAGTGACGAGTTAGCGTTGCCCGTCATCTATACGATAAAAGTGACTGCATAAAGACAATACGCGTCACCTATATATCCCTCAGGCAGATGGTCCGTCACCTTTTGAGTGCAACAACTATTACGCGTACCTATAACAACAACATAGGTGATGTGTCTTGTTAAAACGCGTCACCTATAAGTATCATACACGTGACGGGCTATGACAAGTAAAAGATGACGGGCATTGATGTTGCACATTATCTTTGTGAATTTTGTACAAACTTTTGATATTTTCATAATTTTTTTCTCGAACTTTGATGACGATAAACTTTATATTAAAATTATAGTACTCGACGAGATCTACAACTTTGTAGTTTAAAAGTTTTTCATTTGACATAGTTTAGGCAAAAAAAATTTCATTATAAGATTTTGACTCCCTAATTGAACATGCGATTTTTGAAAATTTTAAATGGTCTTGGATGAGAAAATAGTCTATACAAAAGTTGTAGATAACGAACCGATCTACAACTTTGTATTTGTACATTTTTTCATTTGAGGTCGTTTTGGCACCAAAATATGCAATACAAGTTTTAGATTTTTTAAAAAATAGAAATTTCAAAATTCACAAATGACCTCGGATGGAGAATTGGTATATATGAAAGTTGTAGATCTTGACCTAATCTACACCTTTGTAGTTGACAAGATTTTCATTTGAAGTCGTTATGGTTACCAAATGATCATTACAAGATAGTTTCAAGTCATGTCAAAAAGAAAATATTTCCTCTTCTATCACATATGATAGTGTAGCCTGGTGGTAAAGGAGGGGTCGCGCGAGGCACAGTTCGTGGGTTCAAATCCTGATAACGGTGGAAAAAATCACGCGCGCGCATATTCGTGCAAAAAATCGCGCGACTTGTGACTTTTATTCACACTGAAAATATTTATTTTAACACGCAAAAGAATTATGCTCGTCACCTATGTGTTGATATAAGTGACGGGCTAAGACTACCATAGGTGACGGTAGCTCGTCACCTTTGTGGGACATAGGTGACGCTTTTGAGTAGTTATTAGTGACGTGATAAAAGTGACGGACATAACGTCCGTCACCTTAGCGCGATGATGCCCGTCATTGTAGGGCTTTTTTTACATAGTGTAGAGAACGATTGAGAGAGGGAGGGAGTATGGCGACCGGCCAGCCGGTAGGGAGAAGCGCGGCGCGGTAGTCGCGCGTGAAGAGTCGGCGGGTAAGCCAATGGATCGGTGAAAAAAAATTTGTTTTTGGCAGAAACATCCCCTATCATGCGATTTTTATGGGTCTACCTCTCCTCCCACCTCCCTCGGTCCCGACAGGCGGACCCGGCGTGAGGGGTACGGTAGGCCTAATTCGGGTGAGAAACTTTTTCAATTGTTTAGGATCTTTATAGTATAGATAGATGAACTATTGTATTCTTTCCGTTTGTATATAACGAGACGAGTGCGAACTAGCGTTAGCTCGGTTGGTGGGAGTACTGAAGCGGAAACGATCGGGATTTTGACTCCCGGTTTGAAAAAAAAAACTCCTCACTTGTCCCATATCCAAAGCATAGTTGGGGTCTGGCCCTTCTCACAAGTAACAGACCACTATGTACGGGTGAGACGGGATTTGGGGGTTTTATAACATGCGTGAGAAGATCTTTTTCTTAGTGTAATGCCGTCATTGGCATAGCCAGCGGGTGGCACGTGTACGGTGAGGCATACCCTAGGATTAGGGATGCAAATGGATACCCAATGGTATTTTCTGGGTTAACTAAATAATTATGATATCATGCCATTCTAGTTTATTTCTCAAATTAATTACGCACAATACCATTCTAGTTTATTTTATCAAGATTTTGGGTCGACCCAATGACCCAAAATCAATATAACTTGCATCCCTACCAAGGATGGTGCAAGCGTAGCTGCCTCCTCCTCCGGGCGGACCTGTATTCCTAGTCTTTTCGTCTAGGAAGCTGGAGTCTGTCACACCCTAAAATATTTGATTTTAGTATGTGAATATATTTTCGAATGTGTTCATCCATTTTAGAGTTTTTTGAGAATTTTCAGATTTTTTCTAGTAATTATTCTCATTTTCTCCAAAGCAAAAACATATTTATTGGAACTCTCTAAAATCTTTTGACGAGCTCCAAATATTTTATTTGGACTCCATATGTGCCACTGGAATTCTTCGTAGAATTTTTGGATCTTTAGGATATAATTTTAGGGTTTAAAATATTTATCTAGACTTTTCTAGATTTATTTTAGATCTAAAAATATATATTATAGACAAATAAAATCCTTTTTTCTTTTCTTCTCGGTCTGAATCCAACTCATTTTGCCCCATCGAATTCCCCGTTCTCTAATATCTCTTCCCAATCAAATCACGATCGAAACGAAGTCGTATATCGGCGCCGGTGTTTTCGACGATGCTCCGATGTCGTATATCTGCTTCACGGCCGCGAGACCCTAAACTGAACCCCCCAACAGCCCAGCCCGATCCCTCTCTCTCTCTATCTTTTCACTGTTTCGTGCTCTCGGCTTGTTTTCGTGTTCAGCCCCAACCGAACCTGCTCGGACGGCCAATGTTCAGCTCTCGGCCCATTAACGAACCCGTTTCGGCCCAGTCCATCTTCACCTGCGAGCTGGTCAGCCCACCAGCAACCAGCCTCGATCGAGTCTGGGTGCTACACGGCCCCGACGCCTCCTTGGCGTCCGTGCCACGCCGAGCCAGGGCGCTCGCCCTGTAAAATCTGCGAGAGGCCGATTCCTCGCTTCTCCCGATTCCTCCTCCGCCGGCCCTAGCCTCCTCGACCCCCACGCCCCAGGCGTCGCCCCTCTCCCGAGCGCCTCCACCCAGCGTGCCCAGCGCCGCCAGGAATCGCTGCAGCACCCCCATCAGGCCGAGCGCTAAGGCCTCCCCCGTCCTCCAGCGTGCTAGCTGCCGCCGCAGCTCTACCTCGCGAAGCACTCCACCTCCCTGCGCCCCAGCCGCCACCGCTGCTTCCCCCTCGCGGCCTCCCACGTTCTGCTCGCGAGATACCAGGGGCCATGCGCCCAGGACTTCGCCACGGCCCCCTGCTGCCTGCGGCCCTTGCACCACGCGCCAGCAGGTCGTACCGACCCTCCTGCATCGCCTCTACCAAGCGCCGGCGCCGAGGACTGCTCGCCTGTTCCGAGCAGTGCGCCGGCGTCTCCGGCCAAATCCGACTGAATCCATCCGTCTCCACCATGGGTAAGAGGTAAATCTGATTCCCCTTGATCTCCTCTTTCTTTTCCCCCAAGTCCCATGCCTTCTCATGCCCTAGAACTCCGGGAATTCATGCTACAGCACCCGCCGGCACCATGGGAGCTCTGTTTCGAGCTTTTGTAGATTAGTCCCTGGAGAAACATGCAATTTCTGCTGCTTTCTTTGTGTCTTGAAAAATCTGCAGAAAACCTCCTGGAAGTTTATATCTGTTAATCCAAACCCAGCCCCTGATCTTTTCAGATCTAACCCTATCTTTTCTCTAATTTGCGAGAATAGTTTAATGTATGTTGGAGATCTTCCCCGCTAGCCCCTGAAGTCTATGTTTAATGAAGTATATATCTCTGCAACCTTGTTTTCTTTCATAGAATCGCCGTTTTAGGTTCGTTTCGACCCGTTCTTTTTGCGTTAGTCTTGTTTTAGCTTAACCTTTAGTTTGATAGCGTCGTTGTATCGTAGTTCCTATTTTAAAAATAAATATAGATTTAATTTGATTAATGTTCTCTCATTTAGTTTTTCTAATTAAAATCCAATTAGATGTTTTACTCCGATTTTCATAATTAATGTTAACTTGATTAATACCAACATAAATTTGTTTTAAATATAATTTGTTAGTCCAACACGAAACATATAAAGTTATGTGTTTAGATGTTCTCACATGTTTCTTTCAAACTAATTATTTAAATAATATAATTTATACATAGACAATCATAAATAAAATATGACTAAGTTCTACTTCGCTTTTATAAATGCAAATATAATATGAGTTAATTATAATCAGGGATATTCTCTTTTGAATATCTTTTACATTTATTTTTCAATTAAAATAAATAAAGCTTATAGTTCTTTTATTTTCCTCTATAATATAAATCTTTCGATAGTAGTTTCTTTTCAACCCTAGCTTCGTTTTCCGCATTTTTTGCGCTCTCGTGATCGTAGCAACGAGCCCTCTCCTTTAGTAAAGCTTTTTTTGTTTGGTGTATTGTTCTTAGCTGTACTTGTTTGCTGTTTTGTATGTTTGTACTCGATGTTTGCATCGAGTAGAAGGATCGTTGTTGAAGCTTCAAGATCAAGAATTCCAAGTGGGCAAGAACTGAAGAGCAGTAAGAGTAGCTTTTTATTGGTGAAAGGCAAGTGACCCTAACCATCCTTCTATCTATGCTTATTTATAAGAATATTATAAATTAATTGGAACATAGAGAACCACCGAAGAAAACAGTGCAACCACAATACTATATGGCTCTGGTCTTGGCTAATTAATTAGAAACTCTGTCTTGTAATGATCTTATCGAAAGGGCAAGAGATGAGTGCGTAAGATGGGGTATAGCTCGGTCCTCTTGGGGTGGTAGCCTTTGCTAAGGTACTGACCATTAGGGAGGGTTATGACCATTGCGGCCTGAAACCTTTGTGGATTGTCACAAGTTAGGGAATCTTTGTAAAGGGCTCGTAGCATCCCTATGCAATCACACCTCGGAAGTGTGGTATTGTGCCTAGCTAGCACAACATGGTTGGGTCCAAAGTTCTTCTGAACTTTTACACGAATTGTGGGTAAAGTGTACAACCTCTGCAGAGTGTTAAAAACTGATATATCAGCCGTGCTCATGGTTAAGGGCGGCTTGGACTCTCACATGATTAACTTAACTTAAAGATGGACATAAATCACTTTCTGGTTATTTCTTGTGGCCTTGCTGAGTACCAACCATAAGTGTACTCACCCTTGCTTACTGCTGCTCAGAAGAAGAAGATGTGAAGTCTCTTGAAGATGATGCTGAGTTCTAGGCGTACGCGACTGGGTTCTGCTATGGGCCAGACCCATCATCACATTAGTTAGGCACTTAGGCATATAGGCATTAAAGTGGTGAGCAGCTCTGCAATTTGTAGCATGTTTCATGCATGGTTTTTCCTACATTCGTAACCCTAACTTTTCTTTACTGCGATCTAATTTCTTAGCAAGTTGTTGTTAGATGTTACCATGATTTAGTTCAATTGATGTAGCTTGTAGATGTATACAGTAGAAATTTGGAATGTATTGCATTGGTCAATTACTCACGCATTTAGTTCAATTGATTTAGTTATTTGTTATTTAAGCTTGTATTATTTATATTACAAACGATTAGTAAGCTATTTTGAACTATTTGTATTGTAATTTAAGATTTATTATACCATTTAGTAGTTATGTACTGTATTGCAGGTAATACAGGGTAATTTTTATGAACTTTACCGAATTGCTAAATGGATTTTACCGATTTGCATATGAAAATTTTGGTTTGGCATATCCCATGCAAAAATCCTACCTCCACCACTAAATGCCGTGGGTCTCGCCCCGCAAGTCCAGTTCTACAATGAGATAAGTGCGTGTCGGAAATAGTACACATGGATATATGTGTTATGTAAAGGAAAATAAGACTACTTAAATTTGTGTCCCTCGCTACATTCTAGTCGCCTGTGATTCGCATGTAATTGCTTTCTTCTCATTATCTTGATGCTCTTACTTTCTAGTATTCATAGTTTCTATTTTTGTTTTGTGGTTAGTTTGATCCCCTGTCAAATTTCTAGACATCCCAAGCCTCTGACAAATACCTTACTTTTTGCGATGAAATTATTGATACAATAGGTTTACTTTTTGCGATGAAATTATTGATACAAGAGATTTCTGTAGTTTTACTTTTTACGATGAAATTATTGATACAAGAGATTTCTGTAGTTTTACTTTTTACGATGAAATTATTGATACAAGAGATTTCTGTAGGTTCCACAAAAAGGTTCATTATGTGTGGACACAGATTGACACCAAATTTACTTGTTAAAATGATTTGTGGTCACAAAAAAGAATGTATTTGTGATGACAATGAAATATAGTGATGAAACTTTGCTCTATTTTTTTTTTGAGGGGGTTTGCTCACTAATTTTTACTCTCCAGTGGCCATATATGATAATAAATGTAATGATAAATTGTCATAAAAAAAACTCCAGCCCACTCGAGAATGATGCGTGGACACTCCTGTGTGTGGCCAAAAATGGAAGACACTCTGGGGTCCATCAATGGCGTATCTGCCAGCCGGCTCCGGTGCGCCAAGTCTCTTGCCGCCTGTCCGACTGTCCAAGGTTGGACACACACCACAATCACAAAAAGGTTAAACGTCTTCGTCCTCCCTCGCTCACAAGTCACACTCTCACACCTATAAGCTCTGTACCTTCGGCTGATCGGCGCGCACAGACCAAGCGTCGGTGATAAGCCCGGATAAGCCCGCCGATGTGGCCTCTCCTGCTACTCCCGTTCCTCCTCACCGCCGCGGCCAATGCGTCCGCCGCCGATGCCGAGCCTCCGCCGGCGGCGGCGATGGCGCCGTGGCCGGAGCAGTTCCACGCGGTGGTCGTCACCAACCTGACCGCGCGCGGCGGGCGGCTGGAGGTGATCGACCTCTACTACGACTGGCCCCGCGGGCGCGACCTGAACCTCGTCCGCCTCCAGCTCCCCGACGGCGGCGAGCCGCCGCTCCGGAACGTGGAGTGGGCCAACGGCACCGCCTACCTGTTCGACGCCGCGTCCTGCCGCACCTTCCAGTTCGCCGTCGGCCTCCTGCCGCCCGACTGGAAGGCCCGCGGCGCCGCCTACCTGGGCCGCGCGCGCGTCGACGGCTTCGACTGCCACGTCTGGTCCAACCTCCTCTTCGCCCGCTACTACGAGGACGTCGCCACCGGCCGCCCCGTCGCCTGGAATTTCATCGGTGAACTTTTCTCTGCTACCTGCACTGCAGATCCTGTCTCGTGATCTTGTCTCTCCTCCATGGATCAGAGTTGTGATGGCTTCGTTTCGCAGGGATGGAGCGCCATGTGCTGAGCTTCGAGCCGGGGGAAGTGCTGGAGGACTCGTCCATGTGGCAGGCGCCGGCTTACTGCTTCGATGGCAACAATGGCGGCGGCGACGCAGGTGGAGTTGACGGCCAGGGAAGCAGGGCCGATCTAGTAAACAGCATGATCAGGTTCGCCGGGGCTCCGGCTGCCGCTGCATCGTTTGACCAGTGAGCTCTCTTGAAGTCTTGTGGCTTGATGATTGACTGAAGAGAGACTTTCTACGGTGACACCTGTTTGAAGGAGAATCGTTTTATACGCTTTCTATAAAAGCTGAGTGAACCCTTTTTCAAAAAAAAACCTGTTTGAAGGAGAATGTCAATATTGTTTCAAAAAAAAGGAGAATGTCAAGAAGTTTTGTCCAAATTCCAAAGTACACCTACATTCTTTCCGCTTGTACGGATATGGTATTTAGACAATGTGGTTTTGATGACTTGCCACTCAGAATGCTTCATCGGTGATGCCCAAAAGGATGGCATTTTGACGATTTTCGACATTTTAACTCTGTTGTATCAGTTTATTTTCTTTTTACCCCCCATATTTCCATTTGAAGACACTTATGCTCACCAGATCCAGCACTAGTGTTCTTGAGGCTTGGACAATTTCATACGCAGATGTATTAGCTACAGGAGAACAAACAGCAACAGTAGCTATGGTTCCCGCAACAACGACACATGCTCTTTTGGATGTCCAAATGATGATGGAGGGAGACTACTATAATCATAAGTGATGATAAAATCGCAGATGACTGTCAATTTATTTCTGAACTATACGCAACTCATTGTTCCTTAATATGTTTTTCTAATTGTTTTGTGTTAGTTGTCTAGAGCATTTTTCTATTTTTTATGTGGTTGCAATGTTCATGCTGAAATATAGTGTGCCATGTTACTTGGGTGTCTGACCATCAGCATTTTTTCATGGAGGAAATATTTGTCCCAACCCAAACAGTTGAGCCTAATACAAAAATATGGAAGAGGGAACCTTTTAAGTGCCATTTTGGTGGATCTATTAATGTTTCAATTGGTAAATCATCAAAGCTATATGGTCTAGTTGAAGTATTTTTCCTACCTCACAGCCACAAATTTGTTGGTAGCTATTGAATTAGCAAACCATTAGTCTCGGAACAACCTTTTTGACCCAACCAAATAAAGTTATATTTTCCCTCTCCTTGGAACTATGATTATCTACGGATTTAACTCTTTCTTTCTTGTCTGCAAAAATGAAGTGCATTTAAGCTACAATAATTTCTTAAGTATGCTATTATACATAATTTGTTTAGAATTTATATGGAACCCCTTCCATTAGTCTAAAAAAGAAAGAGCCTCTTAAATTCTTTACCGTACTGAAAAGATATTTAATTCTGATCATATCTAAAGACAATAATAAAGCGACTAATTAAAAGTGTACTTCACTATATGTGTGGTACATGGTTCCGGAGAACCAGAAAGTTGGTAAACCATGGACTCCACTAGGGGCATAAACTCATCCAATTCTACTAAAGGCCTGTAACCTGGTTACAAGAGTCTTAGTAACACCTAACACCTTAGGTCCTGGTTCGACTTCTCGTGCGAGCGAATTTTTTAGGATTTAACGGCGTTTGTGCTTTCAGTGGTAGGCGATGCTCCGTCGACAGCGAGGCGCCTGTGGCAACTTCGCGAGGATTTGTCGGCTCAGTTTCCGAAGATGCTAACAGGGGTAGGGTTAGCGTTCGTACGTTCATAGGTGTGAGTGTGCATACGTCGCAAGTGTTTGAGTTGTACATTGTAATCTTTAACAAAACATCCAATCCTATTTTACAACTTTGCCACTGGTGATGGACCAGTGGGCCCCACTTTGCAGACCGCTTCCTTCCCCACTCGGCCACTCCAGCTTCGATTGGTCGGTAAGCACTCGCCAAGCGATAAGCTCGGAGTAAGCCGCAACAACCGCCGATGTCGCCGCCGCCGCCTCTAATGCTTCTCCCGCTCCTCCTCCTCGCCGCCGGATCCTTCGCTGCGGGCAACGCCAAGGCCACACCGCCGTCCGCCGCCGCGGCGGCAGGCGCCGGTGCCCCCGCCCCGGTGCCGACGCCGTGGCCGGAGCAGTTCCACGCGGTGGTCTTCACCAACCTCACCGAGAGCGGCGGCCGGCTGCAGCTGATCGACCTCTACTACGACTGGCCCAAGGGCCGCAACCTCAACCTCATCCACAACCAGCTCTCCGGCGACCCGACCTACGACGTCGAGTGGACCAACGGCACCTCCTACTACTTCGACTCGGGCTCCTGCCGCACCATACGGTTTCCCGTGGGGATCCTGCCGCCGGACTGGCTCGCCGACGGCGCCGTGTACCTCGGCCGCGAGCACGTCGACGGCTTCGACTGCCACGTGTGGACAAAGGTCGATTTCATCTGGTACTACGAGGAAGTCGCCACCGGCCGCCCCGTCCGCTGGAATTTCTTCAATGGTAGCTACCACCTGCAAATTCCATCTAGAAATTATTTCACTTGTTGATTCAGCGCCACAGATTACCAGTCCAGTGCCTTGACTTTGACAATGTGTACAGTTCTGCTCGGCACTTTGTAGGGATGCAGTCTGAAAATTCCAACTTTATAAAAAAAGTTTTTTCCTTGATGCAGCAGTAGTATGACATATCTGTAGTTTCGTTGTGCGGGATGCAGTCTGAAATTCCCCCAATTGTTTTGTTTCTTGATCTGAACACTTGGCACTCTGCTTTTCTTTCTGCAGTCTAACATTTCTGCATTCTTCAGTAACTGATTCATTCAGCAGTACACAGTTCTGTGATTTTTTTAGTACACAGATGCATCTGGAATCCTCCGATTCCCCAGTTTCTTGATTGGGATCGGCGGATTGCTACTAATATAGTCGTTATGCTTGCCTCATTGCAATCTCTGCTTTTCTGAACGAGAATTTCTTGATTGCAGTATCATTTTCTCCACTTGTGCAGATACTTGGTTGATGCAGCAGTATGACCATTTCTATGCTCGTATTTCCCAGGGATGCAGCAGCATGTGATGAGCTTTGAGGTGGGAGGAGTGCTGGAAGACTCCAAGTGGCAGGCTCCTCCTTACTGCTTCAATGGTGACAATGCCGACACTGCCACTCTGGCTGCAGATGGAGCTGATGTGATGAACAGCCTGATGAGGTTCGTGGGGGGCTCCAGCTGCAGCTATAGCTGCATCGCTTGACCAGTGAGAGATTTTTGATGATTGGCTGATGAGAGGATCTCCCAACGGCGATATGCTGATCCATTCTGCTCCGTCAATCACACTGTTCTTCTTGAACACTGTTGCTTTGTGTAGTAACAGCCATTCCACGTCATGGTAATTTGATGAGTCGTTGGCACTATTATCTTTTTCGAGGATGTAAGATCCATGATCAGTACTAAATTTGTACAAAAAATGGAAATAATGGTACTATTTTCTCTGAATTTGACTATTGCATGATTGAACATATGTTACTTGTACCGTGAATGTGAGTCCATGACTGAAATCTGTGGACAGAACAGTCATGCCTGCAACACACTGAAGAAAGGTAGAACTCACATGTGCAGAACGTTGTGCTCAATCATGTGCTGAACGTTGCCTAGGCAGGATGCTCAAAAAAAAAACGTTGCCTAGGCAAGTAGTTTTTCACGTGCAATAAACCAAAGAAAAAGGGAAAATCCTAAAAAAGAAGGGAAAAAAGAAAGATAAATGGGCTACATTTTCTTGCTTGATCCACTATCTGAGTAGGCCCAACAAGCCCATGTCTGCAGCCATCCATGATCAGTACTAAATTTGTTTCTGAAAATCGGAAACAATTGTACTATGTGATGAACATGCGACTCCGAATGACCAAATTCGACTGTACAGTTGTAGCATGAATCAGTCATGAGTTTGAAGTTTCTCAGCTTCGTTCAAAAAAATGAATAAATTCGTTCATGACTGAAATAAGCTGCTTGCCTATCTGTAGACAGAGAGGCACAGAGGCAACAGTCATGCCTGAAACACAATGCACAAAGGTAGAGCCAAACGTGGTAAAAAGGAACAGAGAAGGGTAAATTTCTACGTACTCAGCAAATCGAACTTGTATTTCACCTTTGGGCGTACGTACAGTACTTTACCAAATGTCCTTATCTGACTTCGACTGGAGTGTGTCGTGACTTTAAAAAGTCAACAACACGTTGCAGTGGACTGAAACACATTCAAAAAACGTGATGCCAATTCAATGTGGAACCTGCTGAAATTCGCGCACAGAACACACGCTCTCGGTCGATAAAAATGAGAAACACATGTACATGTACTATTAATAATTTTTTTCGAAAGAGTCTGTAGCCTAGTGATTATAAGAGCCTCAGTAACAATTCAGATCCTGTGTTCGACTTCTCGTGGGAGCGAATTTTCTAGAATTTAACGGCGTTTGTACTTTTAATGATAGGCGTTTGTACGTGGTGAGTGTGCATGTATTGTGAGTGTCTGAGTTGTACTGGCTATTTTTTTTAAAAAAAAAGAGCCTGGATGTACGAACTATCTAGAACATGCTTTTAGAAAAAGTACATTTGCTTTACTCCCAATTTAAAACACGCGAAACAAAAAAAATCTATTAAATTTCGTGCAGGTCGCATGCATGCTACACATACTACTAAGTGTATTAACATTTAAATTTCCCCGAAAAGAAAATACAAATAGCAAAGACACAATTAGTGTTAATTAAATACAAGTCGTCTGTTATAAATCTAATCCCCTCTGGTCCCTTCCAATCCGAGATTAACCGAACAAGTCTTATTGAGCAGACCATGGACCTGTTTGGATACATGGAGCTAATTATTAGCCCCCACATTTTAGCCATGAATTAGCCGCCATGCATCCAAACAGGTGGGCTAATTTTGGGCTAAAGTAAATTAACCCCCCCCCCCCCCCCCCCAAAAAAAAATCCTTAGCCCCTTCAAGGTATGCTAATGGAGCTAATTCTATGTGGGATCCACAGAAAGATGAGTGTCCACACACATCCCCAAACATTAGCCCTCAAAATTAGCCCATGAATCCAAACAATACACCTTAGACTAATCTTTAGCCTACCAATTCAAAGCTCAATATTAACCCTTAAAATTAGCCCTAGGCTAATGTTCCAAACAGGGCCCATGTCGAATTCAACATTGCATTCACTTGGATCGACATAATGGTCGGCGTCCATGGAATGACCACCACATGCAAAGCTTTAGCCTCGCCGGCGCTGAATCATCAAGCCTAAATATAATAATATGATAATGCCGGTTTATTTACTAATGCTTGACTAATGACTCTTTCAGTTAAATCGACTATTATTACCAGGTTGATTCATAGCTACTAGTACTGCCCAGGAAGGTAGAGTCCAACCACTTGATGTGTTGTGGAGTCCGAAATGTCCATGTAGACTCCGTCTAGTCGTAACTCTTTAATAAGGAACGTGTTTATCGGGTTGTCTAATGTCAACCACTCGAAATTTCGGTTACAAGCTAGGATTTATGTGTCGGGTTTGAATATTTGAAAATGGTATGAGCAAACTTGTATTGAAAAAAAAGTCATGACCAAGTAAAGTTGTCTTCATGGATATCGTGACCAATAATTAACTGTGCAAATACTGCATAAAAATCTCAGAAACAAAAAAAATTTGGGAATAATTTCTACTACATGACTTAATTTGGTGGAGGGCTTGATGACATCAAGCATTTGACAATTGTGAGCTCTGGCGGCTTATATGGCACAGAATCTATTATTCTCTCTCTATATATATAGTATACACTTGACTTTCTACTAATGGCTGCAATAATAGATCCATGCATGCGCTTCGCTGGTTTTTCCACGTTCACATAACACTTGAGGAATGATAAACAAATAATACCATAACGGCGACTTAGCTTGTCTCACTGTGGGTTTGATTCAAAGCATGCACAAGAAAACGTCGTATAGTGCGTCTGGGTGCGTGTTCAAGAGTCAAAACCTTGTGCATGGAAAATCAATCGCACGTGCATGAAACTAATTAATGATCTTCCCTTGAAGAGGGAGTGTGTTGAATTAGGTCTAGCGCTATAGCCATATATATACCACACCATACTTTTACAGATGCACATAATTAAATCAAATTAACTATATTTTTTTTCACGAACGTGCCTGAGTACGTGTTTCATTAATAGAAAAATTTAACTATGTTTTCCCTTTTTGAAACTCATCGAATATATATTATTCTAGGAGAATATATATTGGCTATCACACACACACACACACATATATATATGTATAGTTATCTTTGTGTGACTGTAGTAGGAGCCAATACTCGGGTGTTGGGTAGACTGACCCTTAAAAAACACAAACTTTTTTTTTCTAAAAGAAAGTTGCATGGGTAGTTCTGAAGCCAATATTCACGTGCGGGCCGGGGAAACAGCCTCTAAATTAAATCCCGCCATCTTTTCTGATCGATTCATATTCAACTCACATGTTTGTTGACAATTGCCAGATCAGCTTTTGCAAGGAACATGCATCTGAATGACCATATGGATCAGCCGTCCACCCCCTCTCTAAGCATCCATGCCTTTGAAGTGCAAGCTGCTGATTACTTTAGTTTCATCCATTAATATAAATTAGAATAATTTACTAATCTTTAAGCATATTGATTGAGCGCTATAGCCGCAGATAATGATGTTGGAAAACGATCGTATATGTAAGCAAGTCAACTGTCAACATGCATGCATGACTACCTACAATAATCCTACGGAACTTTTAGGCATCCTTCCAGCATGCAGCTGGAGAAGAAGAATTCTCCAGTCAAACCATGCGTTACCAAAATATCTCACCCCCAGATAATTTTGGCTAGTACTGTACAAATAATACTACAATTGTAGCTGAAATGTAAAGGAGTTATTAGTAGGAACTACTATTGGATGTGATTAAATCATATCGTATCATCGTGCAGCATGTGATTTTGACTGAAAGGGTCAATGCAAGCGGATGGATTAACACACATTTGATTAAAAACTTATTACGTACACGTCAGTATCACCCAAATACTTGAAGATACTGATCTTTATCCTTTATTTACAGGTAATGACTGAAAGGTTGCTACAGTTAACAACTTGATAGTTTAGGTACGTTCAATTCTAGTTGTTTATTAAACTTCCTCCTAGATATGAAAACTATAATTCCATCTACTGGTTTGTCCTAAGCCAAACTTATTTTAAACTAGCTACTATATCTATTGAAATGCATTATCTTAAATGAAAAATAGTTACTTTTGTAGTGTATATTACTTTACTAAAGTACTTTTCAAATTTCATACTGAAATCATAATATATAAACTTTTAGGTAGAAAAAATGACTCGGGGCAAATATAGATAGACCCATATTTGTGACTAGAGGAAGTACCATTAGTCCGAAAATCATGTTTACTGTCGAAGAGCGTGCATATATGCTAAAAAGAATAATGATGGAGAAAGTTACGGTCATAGCTATTAGGCAACGCCACATTTCAGGTATCTTGATGAGTTGAATCGATGAATGGGGAATGCTTCGATTAGGAAATAACGCAATATTGACATTTCTGATTAAGGATTTTTTTTTGGCCATTACCATTAGCCAAGAAGGGTTGTAGTTATATATGGAAGCTTCCCGAGTGTAAAGTGAAGACACATGATGAACGGTCTTCTCATATGCTTCAGAACCTACTAGGGCATATTTGTAGGCCAATCTTAAACTAAGGAGCTAGCTGCAATTTTGATTGACATTAAATTACAAATTTCTAATATCTGATGCATTTTAGCTATAATTTCTTATCAGGATATTTAGATAGGATATTACAGTATTAATTAAACTATTCTACTAAGACAAATAGGCTAATAGGTTCCTTATTGGCACTTATATAGGCATTATGTCCACGCACTGTTGTTGTTTTCATTCTTTTCATTAATAAAAAGGACAATACAAACTTGTAGTACGGAAGGGAAAAATACAAACAGCAACAAAAAATGAAGAAGACACTGGGTACGCCTTGACACAACTAACAAGCAACAGAACAGAGGCGGATCTAGTGGTGGGTCTAGAGGGGCTCGAGCCCCTTCTACCCCCAGGAATCCCATGGAGCCCCCCCTAAGCCCCTCCTACAAATTTGAGGAGGAAGAAGGAAGGAAGGGGAGGTGGGAGGAGGAATAAGAAGAGGAGAGCTCCTCCTGAGCTCAATCCTACATCCGCCACTGCAAACAGAACACCTACATGCACACGTCAAACCCACACAAGAGCTTGCATTCGACTGGATCAATGAATGAACAAACAATTTAGGTGAGGATGAACACAAAAATCAAAGAACAAAGTTCAAGTTGGCCCTACATAGATACAACCATTGCATTATTCATTTTTCCTAAATTTGTTTCTTTCACACACGTCCATTTCCTAACATGATTATTGTCACCAGTGGTTCATATATTTCTTTAAAGCTGAGTAGCTGTTGGAGTAAATGACAAATGAGTTGCTCCAATGGAAGGATCTACACCTTCCTAGTCTTGTGGTCAAAAGGATCAGCTCATATATATGTATGAATGAACCCTGCTATGCATAGTATATATAGAAGTACTTACCAATCACACCAAAACAAAAAAACAAAACATTTTAGATTAGTTTATACTCCAACCGAGTTGCCGGATGACCACCAGGGCACCTATATATGTCACAGGGAAAGTTGAAAAATAGTTGCATGTATTATCACAATCTGATGATACAATCTGAGGACATGCTTGATTCTAGACATTAATCCCATCAGAACTACAGCGTAATTAGCGTCTATCGAAACCATGTTGCTAATTTAGTTTTGAAGCAAGGCAGGGATTATTCTTGGCTTCTTGCTACGCGTGATGTTTTCTATATATGCATGGCGCAGTCCAGGAGACTACAATACAAGTAGTTCACAAGACGGTTCTAGAGATGTCAGTACCGCTAAGAACAAGAGATAGGAACATGAGTGTTGTTAAACTCTACGCCTAACATTTTTCTTACGGATCCCGTCCAAAAACTGGAATCTATGGGCAAACTACAAACGTTCACCTTTTGATTCTCGTATGTCCGTATCCACATGCATGCTGCATTCAGAAGTACCGAAGGTGATCAATTCTTTATGCATAAGTAAAACCATCTGTGATGAATTACATCCTAATAAATGACTAAATTAAAATAAAGGGCTGGAGCAGTAGTGATCTTTTGCATATGAATGTCAGGTAGGGTAAAGCCAATGCTACGAATGATCGAGAGCAACAGAGCGATGATTCCCATGTGTGCTGGACCAGATCCCTGCTTTGTCTTGGCCGTAAAAGTTTTCTTACAAGTTTTGGTCGCAAACTCGATAAGGGCATGGGTGTTGGATCTTGGACAGAGATGCTAATATTTTGGGTAAAGCATGCTAGCTAGCTTCCTTTTGTTTTTTGGCATGAAACATTTCATTTCCTCTGTTTACGTATATCACTTCTAATACAGGAGAAAAACTCCATGTGAACAAAACTAAATATAGAAGTGGATCATAAGTTATTTTTCAATACAACCCAAAAACTCAATGATCGTAGTGCATGATTCATGCATATTGGCTTCATATGAAAAGTAGCTACAAATGCAATTCATATGCAAAGTCCATCGCAAAGTCCAGCGAATAAAACTTGGTACACCGAACTTTTTCAGTTAATTTCTTTTCATACTTGGGTCTTTCAAAAAAAGAGAGAGTTAAGGTATAAGATAGTATTCTTCCCAATCTGTTGATATAAAAAGGTGCAGATATAAATTATCGATATATTTTTTCATCGTCGAATTTTCCATTAATTTATCCTAATTAGTAAGAGGAAAGTATTTGATCACTATGATTATTACATATGTATATTATTCAGTGTTATTATATATGTAGTAGTAGCATGGTCACGATCACTCATTTGTCTCATGTCGCCGCGCCTGATAAGGATGAAGAAACCTGCTGGGACGTCCTTGATCGATGTCGTGATCACTGAGGCTGATCAGAAAAATTTCTTATGTCTTTATTCAACTAATAATTTCTTATGTACGTTCAGCTTGCACACGCCAGTCCACTTTCTAATGGATAACTACGTAAAATCCAGTGCTTGGTACTGTAACCTCCTTAATACCTCCGTCCACTCAAAATATGCTAATTAGTTTATCATATATTTCTCAAAAAAACCTTATTAGTACCGTACATATTCATGGTTGATATTGAAATAAGAGTAGCATATTGAATCGTGAACCGACAGCAATACATTACTACAGCCACACATGGCAAACGTCATTTGTCATATATATAGTTTTCTTTCAGAACTACTACAAACACAGATGCTCACGTGCAAGCATACAATTAACTATTTACTTAAGTTAAGTAAAATGCTTATATACTAGAGCAAATTTTCTGTATGCTATTAAGAAATACAACTCATCCTTTATGTGCCATAGGAAATTAGCACGTCCCTTATATGCCATCGTTTATAATTTTTCATCCCCTCCATGCCATTACCGTCAAATTACTGCGTCAAACTTTTACTCTTGAGACATTTTTACCCCTCCTCCCAAACTAACAGCACCAAACCGATCAAAATAAGACACCCGCGCCCCACCCCAAATCTCGCGACGCGCGACCCACCCACCCTAGCCCCCGGCGGCCCGCCGCCGGCCTGCTCCTGCGCCGCCGCCTTCCTGCTCCTGCACCTGCGCAGGGCCGCGCGGCCGGCTGGGAGCAAGGGGCGAGAGCCGTGCGTGCCGGCGGGGAGCCGGGGCTCCGAGGGTGGAGGGCCCGGAGGCTGGCGCAATGGGGGCCGCGCAGCGTCGCGGCGGAGGGCGCGCGCGGGGGCCGTGGCAGGGGGCGCGGCGGCCGGCGCGACGGGGGTCGCGGCAGGGGCGCGCGCGGACCGCGGTCGGGGGCGCGGCAGCCGGCGCGACCGGGGCACAGCGGAGGGAACGGCGCGGGCCACGGCGAAGGGCGTGCAGGCCGCGGCAGGTGGCGCGGCAGAGGCTGCGGCAGCGCGGGGTCGAGCGTCGGCAGCCGCGCCGCTCGGTTGAACGTGGGTCCCACACGTCAGTGGTAGGAGAGAGAGCAAGGGATTAACTGCTCGGTTTGTGTTTTTTGACGGCAATGGCATGGAGATGGTGGAAAATTAGAAATGATGGCACAGAGGGGTTATGCTAATTTTTAATGGCACATAGGGGATGGATTATATTTTCCAATAGCATACAGGGAATTTGCTCTATATACTACTCCCAACAGCCAAAAAAAAATTATCATTTTAAACATCAACATGATATAAATAATATTAATTCTAACAAGTTCTAGAAGCGCAGTAAAATTTTATTATTAGGAATATACTTTTTTGATAAATGTACTTATATATCACTTGTTTTATGGTTAATATATTACTTTTAAATATCCAAACTCAACTCATAAAGATAATTTCTAACTGAAATTCAAAATATGTAGTTAATCCGTAGCTAATCTAATACACAACTTATATATGATTGTGGGATAACCATCAACTCAAAAAACAAATGTTTTAACCTTAAACCACAGACCACTGTATTTTTGCCGGTGCGTGTTTATCGTGAGAAATTCTCGTGAGGCGCGAGAAGTCGCCTCGCGCTAGCCACACGACTCCACGTATGCTGTATGCATGCCTTTATACGTGGCACTTACCGGCCACACGTGGGCCCTTAGTTTCGCACGCACGCTCCACGTCACCGGTTTGTTGGTCTTGCTTGCTCGCCCAGGCTACATGACCCATTCTTGAGTTCTTCATCTTTTGGTGCACGTACAATGCATCGTATGACTTCTTCATTCAGCTGCAAGGTTGATGTTGGTTTGAATGTGGACATGGACAATAAAATGTGTGACTTAAAATTTTTATAGCACTTCTTCTATTTTTATTTACATATTTATCCTAAATTCAATTTGATTAACTTTAACCTAATTTATAAAAAAAAATAATATTTAAAATATCAAATTTATTTCATTGAATCCATCATGACACATATATTGGGTAATATAGTTATTGATATATTTTTCTATAGACTTTATCAAAGTTATCTAAATTTAACTTAAGACATACCTAATACGATATGTAAATAAAAACACAGGGAGTAGTATACTGTGAGAATATTTTTCAAGAAATTTTTTTTATGCGTCATCGTCAATATCATGTTAAAATGTTTAACTTCAACCCTTGAGTAATAGTTATTACTAATATATTGACAAAGGATTATTAGTAAATCAAAGGTTGTAAATAAAAGAAAATGCAACGGTTTATCACACATGGATCATAATAGGATAAGTGGTATGGAAATGGGTTAGGTTTATTTGTCGTCGTTCTTATTTATGGATACAGTAGTTTTGTGCTAAATACTACTTTCTCCATCTCAAATTATTAGTCGTGCTAAATACTACTCCCTCCATCTTAAATTATTAGTCATTTTGACTTTTCTAGATGTATAGTTTTTGCTATGCATCTAAATAAATATTATGTCTAGTAAAATTGATATATCTAGAAAAGCTAAAATAACTAATAATTTGAACGGAGGGAGTAGTACGAAAAGAACACGAATTAAAAGAACGTGGATCCGTCGCAATAATGTTTGTTTATCACTGTGAAATCGACTCGCGATGCGTCGGCGGATCATATATTTTGCTTGCTCGTTCAGTCCATCAACCGAACTTCCCAAATCCCAATGAATTGATGCCAGGTCGCACGCACATGACATCGTATCACACCGGTTCCGATATCATCCGCTATCTGATATTATTCGCGAGCCATGCAGAACGGATCTAATAAACTATACATGCTAGTTGACTCGAATTTATTTTATCTTGATAAAGTTGCTGAATTTTGGGCATCACTTGTACTACAAGTGCAGTGTGTAGACCTGATCATTTGTCGTATCGGATCAGATTCGGATCGGATTAGGTTCGGCCCATTGATTTTTCCTTTAGCCCGTGCTCGGTTCAACCCGACCATCGGGCTAGATTTTTCAGACCGAGCCCGATCCGGCACGTGGTCGGGTTGAGTTTGGATTTGAGTGGGGTCGGGTAAAACCTGAATTTTCATGTGTAATTTTTAGGTTGGGTTCGGTTTTGGGATTTCGGATCAAAAATTTTCGCCCGTACCCGGCCCGATTTTTATGACGGGTCGAAAATTTCAGCCCGAGCCTGACCCATACATTTGTCGGGTCGGGTTGGGCGGCCCATGATCAGGTCTGTGTGTGTGGACCGCTTTTGTTTTGTGAGTGCAGGGTGAATCAGACTTTCTACACTCTTGCTCGGCTGAGTTTAATCACGCTTTACTGTAGATAGAGAATTGAAGCCCAGTAACTAGCAGCCGTCGCTCAATTCTTGAGCTGGGTCCGCCCCTGTCAGGGTACTCTCTCTCTCTCTCTCTCTCTGAACCCAAAACCCTGATGCTACTATGGACAAAGAGATCACTAAATATGCATGTACAGACCCCAAATCAGGGCCATTGAGCTTGCAGTCTGAACAAAGTTGCATGCATGCCCAAAACGTTATCTGAAAAGAACAAAAAAAAGGTGAAAGATCACAATGCTGATCAGCTTATATAACTTCTAAACTAAAAGCGATAACCAGAACAACGTACATGACCAACAACAATAGGAACCTGCCCCCCCCCCCCTTCCTCCGCGGCGACTCGGACGGGTACGCGTCCCCTGCCGCCGCCGCCTCCTTCCAGCCTCACTTGCCCCTCGCTGCCGCCGGGAGTCCGCGCGGCTGCTAGGATGGCGGTGGCGGGGCTCATTTTTCTCGTCACCGCTGCGCCGTTGCCCCTCCACGCCGTCCTACACGCCGCTACAGCCGTGTCCCCCCTTGCCCTGCCCCCCTTCACTGATCCAGGCCCAACAGCAGGTTGTGGCGGCGTCGGGCTCCTCCTTCCCCAGATCCGGGTGGGGCCCCATCTGCGCCGCCATGGCCCTGGCCCCGTCCCCCTCCTCCGGCACAAGGGCCACACACCCGTCGTCTTCGAGCGCACCGGCGACGTCGGGGGCACCTGGATCTACGAAGGGCCACTTCGCCGGGTGCACAGTGGTGGCGGCATGGGGGTGGTGGCGGCGGCCACCACAGACGAGCCGGGCGAAGTGAAGAAGCAGCGGCAGCGAGGGTGCGGGGTACCGGAGAGCGTCGGCGTGGTGGTTGCGCGATCTGCGGTGAGGATTGCGTTCTGCAGGGGCTGCGCCAAACTGGTGAGCCCGACAGTGGTGAGACATGTGGTGCCGGCGTGCTCAGGCTACCACGGTGCCGGCAGGAGGGGTCGGGAGGTTGATGCCTTGATATCCCCTTCACGCTATGAGGCAGGAGGTAGACAGATTTCTTGCAGCGGTGATGGTATGGTCGCGCAGAAGCAACAAGCGAAAGCTTTACCCGGCTGTTCATGTCGGTGTCAGCAACAACGGCGCCGTTGGGTGTCGTTTCCCTCCCTTGAGGCGTTGGTTGTGATGCTCTCTGCAAGGTCAGGGACCTTCTAGGTGAAAACTCTATTCCGCCTCGTCGGATGGGCGACGACAGCATCATCGACGTCGCGACCTTCTTGAAGGCGTCGCCATGGAAGTCCTTTGGCTCGACGTTCATTACCCATGGCGGAATCTGTTGTATGAGAGATAGAAGACAAGTATTTCAAGTCCGACATCAAGTTTCTAAGCAGATGAAAGATGATGGACTGAAGTTGGATCAAGACAATGCAAGATCGATGCATGGACGAAGAAGAAGAACGAAGCTTAGTCTTCTTTTTTTTCTTTTCTTTGTCTTAGAGTTTTCCTTCTTGTATTTTTTAGCTCCTCAATGGTGAGGATTAGAGTCTAAGTACTCTTTGTAACCTTTGGTTGTATATATCCACAACGTGGATATAAAAGGCCGAACTTTATCCTTAGTCTAAAAAGAAAAGATCAACATACATACATCACCGTACAAGTGTGTACAGCATACGTATCACTTTCCAGGCTCCATAGATACATGCACTTAAGGTATACGTGCACAAATACGTATATATAAAATTATGAATGGACCAAGACCAGATGGTCCAGTCGTCCAACCAAGGGACATACGCGTATCTTTGCATAGCCACACGTACGGTCACGTGAATAGCGTTTAGCACATACACACAGTGATGACACACATGTGTTGATGAGCTCGTGACGTCTTGCATTGCTTGCAGGCCCTGACCTCGGCTTTTTCTCGATTCGAGGCTTTTTCCATGTATGGCCTGGCTCGGTTCTTGTGGCCACGGCGAAGCCGACATGCATGCTATCAAGCTCGCATCTCGACCGGCCAGAACGTGTGGAGGAGATCAACATGCAGTTCTGGAGCTCGATCGATCTCACCTACAAAACTAGAACTAACACGTTAATTAATAAGCAGCTTGTTCAGAGAGGATGCGATTACGATGGAGAGGTGTCTCTGTCTGTCTGCTTCCGTGTGAGTGTGTCTTGGTTTTTCTGCGCAGTACTTGGTGTAGGAATGCCTATATATACACTGGAAGCACACGGCATCACGTGAAATTAAAGTTTGGTGTCCCGAGGAGAGAACACCACCACAGGACCACCATCAGTGATTGCACAGTCAGTTTTCCACTGTACTTGCTTATTGGGCCCCAATCATAAGCCCTAGAGTCCTTGGAGAGAATAATTTCACAATTTCTTCATCAGTTTTTTACGTGTAATTACTATATATATATATAGAGAAGTCAAAACGACTAATAATTTAGGACGAACAAATAATAAATTACGAGCATCTTTAAGCTTTCTGTTTCCTCGTTCCTCCAACCTTACATGAGTAACTGCTGTATTTGCCTTAGTCCTTTGCAAGGCTCGTTGTGCCATCACGTGCGGTATCCATGCCTGCATGTGTCGCTACCAGTACCAGACACTGCTCATCACGGTCCATCTCTGTCGAGCTGAGAGCGTCAAGTGCGTACACAGTAGGCTGTTGCAGTAAAAAAAAAAGTTGCTGCGACAGATGCTGCCGTGCCTCCGACTGCACACGATCTGAAGATGAGCTCAACGCCAAATCTATCCAAGTTGTTCCGAGTTCGATGTCGCACGTGATCCACGTGGAACCAGTCGTCGATCGAGATGATAACGTGACATGCATCTCTTGCTAGTAGCCAATATGCAACGTACAATATCAAAATTGTTGCAGACACGTCTGACCCACAATTTTTGTTTTATGTTGCGCAAAGCTACCACTTTCTATCACTGGGATGTCACCCGTCACTGACGTTGTGGACCCGCCCATCAGCTCTAGTCTCATGTGAGCACCACCTTCCCGTTTCCAAGCATTCATCATTGCCACTGAGACTGACATAAGTTCAGTGAGAAAGTTGTAGTTTAATGAAATCTAGCTAGTATCAAAATAGATGAAATTTTCTAAAATAACACTCAAAATTAAAGTTGTAGTTTACAACATATAGTAAAAAAATTTGATCTAAAAATGTACTCTTGTTTATTATTTTTGTAAAGCATAGTACAGGCGTAGACATGGACTCTAAGGTTTCATTTTGCTGTTTCCAAAAGTACCATATCAACAAAACACAAATGAAATCACATATGAAACTCACTCCACAATGCATTGTTTCATGTTTGCTATTTCATAGTAGGCTCTCATCACATTTAATCCTAAGACTTATCAAGAGTTGAAAACCGTGGATATATGATTTCATCTAGATGAAACTTATTTCATCTCTATCATCATTAATCTAGTGCCACATCATCTAAAATGGTGATATGGCACCCTATTTAAAGTGCATGAAACTCTCATAAAACCTCCACGGGGAATGGCCTAATATTCAACCACGTACGCATGCATGCACGGACTACCTCTACAATTAATAAGCACTTCGAAAATAAGCGGTCTAGTTACGTTTTACGAAGTCACCATAGACACATCGTTATCAACAGAAACTAACCAACTAATTAAGCTGCTCGTTTCGCTTCTCTAGCCATGTGAAGATGAGTCAAAATTATTGATTCGCAAAAAAAAAGGATGAGTCAAATTACATTGATTTTCAGGATATATAAACTAATTATGCTAGTAGACCATCATATCATGTAAACCATACGGTCGTCCTCAGATGTTTTCCGGCCGGACTCGATCAAAATGTTCTCCAGGAATTCATGAAATAAGCTCTGACCCTGCTGCTTAGCCCAGGAGCAAGAAATGATAACGGGAGCCGATCGAAGGACCCTGGAACTTTCTGAAACGAGCCCATATACAGCAAGATAACGAACCGCATCCCGTGGACTCGGACCCGTCTACGGAGGAATCAGGCAGTGCACGCCTCTGACCAAGAGCGTCTTCTTCCCTGCAGGGTCTCTGCGTGCCGGGCCGAGTCAGGACATGTGCTTGGAAATCAAGAGCGTGCTGTACTTGGACCGAACCCCAAGTGAGGATTTTCAAGGCACGCCGTGTACTTGTACTACTAAATCACCTGTTGGGTTTGAAGATTTTTTTTTCTTTTTGAAGAACGCGATTGAAAATCGTACACAGGGGTTTGAAGATTGCTCACTAAGCTTGCATTATTGGATAATGCTAGCTAATAATAATAAACTGCTACTCCATCCCACAATAATAGTTCGACGTATCTATACAACATGTGCGTAACTACGAAACCAAGTTATCCAACGGTGTTTTCTGATTCAGCTAATTAATTACAATGGTACGCTACTCTAATTTATTTTTCTCTAAATTAATTATGCAGAAAATATCATTCTAGCTAAATTTATTAGTTTATTGGATCGACAATGACTCGAAATATTTATAACTTACATCTCTTTCTGCACCTTTGGATATGCATCAAGATTCCTGCAGTTTGTCTGTCGGCCAGCGCAGCGCTACTAGTGTACTATACTAGCACTTATTCTCGCGAGATGCAGTTTCCTTCTCGTTTTCCCCTTACTTTTTTTCTTCCTCCGGTCGGTTATTAATCGCTCGCTCATGACGTCACTCGCCTTCCGCGGGCCTATATTAACCCGCCTCTCCCCCTGCTTCCCCTTCACGGCTCCACTCCTTCCTTCCTCTTCCCATCTCTCGCCCCAGCACGGAGTCGCCGTCGAGAGCGAGCGAGCGAGCGAGCTACACGAGGGCTTCCTACAACCGCAGCAGCCAATCACAGCTAGCTGTAGCACCGACCTGCATTCTTGCACGCTAGCTACACCCGGACTCCAATGGCGCTCCAGGCATCGACGCCTTCCGTGTTCCGCGCGGTCCCGGCCACCGCCCACGCTCCCTGCCGTTGGCAGGTACGGCCGCTGGCCCGTGAAGCGGAGAACGACGCTCTGCTTCATTCTTTCCCGTAGAAATGGAATCTTTTTTGCACTGATGCATGCGGCGGCGCTGATGTACGAGGATTGTTTCGGATCTGTGTCTGCAGTTCCAGGTGCGCGCGAGCGCGGCGGCCCAGAGCGCCGGCGGCAGCAGCGTCGGCGCCGACGGGAAGATGGTGGTCCCCAAGGAGCCGAGGCCGAGCTCGACCCCGTGGAAGGTGGAGTTCTCCGGCGAGAAGCCGGCGACGCCGCTGCTCGACACGGTGAACTACCCGGTCCACATGAAGAACCTCTCCACCCCGGAGCTGGAGCAGCTGGCGGCGGAGCTCCGCGCGGAGATCGTGCACACCGTGTCCAAGACCGGCGGCCACCTGAGCTCCAGCCTCGGCGTGGTGGAACTCGCCGTGGCGCTGCACCACGTGTTCGACACCCCCGAGGACAAGATCATCTGGGACGTCGGCCACCAGGCGTACCCGCACAAGATCCTCACGGGCCGGCGCTCCCGGATGCACACCATCCGTCAGACCTCCGGGCTGGCGGGCTTCCCCAAGCGCGACGAGAGCGCGCACGACGCGTTCGGCGCCGGCCACAGCTCCACCAGCATCTCGGCGGGGCTGGGCATGGCCGTCGCGCGGGACCTCCTGGGCCGCAAAAACCACGTCATCTCCGTCATCGGCGACGGCGCCATGACCGCCGGCCAGGCCTACGAGGCCATGAACAACTCGGGCTACCTCGACTCCAACATGATCGTCGTCCTCAACGACAACAAGCAGGTGTCCCTCCCCACCGCCACGCTCGACGGGCCGTCCAAGCCTGTCGGCGCGCTCAGCCGCGCGCTCACCAAGCTCCAGTCCAGCACCAAGTTCCGCCGCCTCCGCGAGGCCGCCAAGTCCGTCACCAAGCAGATCGGCGGGCCGACGCACGAGGTCGCCTCCAAGGTCGACGAGTACGCGCGCGGCATGATCAGCGCCTCGGGCTCCTCGCTCTTCGAGGAGCTCGGGCTTTACTACATCGGCCCCGTCGACGGCCACAACGTCGAGGACCTCGTCACCATCTTCGAGAAGGTGAAGTCGATGCCGGCGCCGGGGCCCGTGCTCATCCACATCGTGACGGAGAAGGGCAAGGGGTACCCGCCGGCGGAGGCGGCGGCCGACAGGATGCACGGCGTCGTCCGTTTCGACCCGTCGACGGGGAAGCAGTTCAAGTCCAAGACCCCGACGCTGTCGTACACGCAGTACTTCGCCGAGTCGCTGATCCGGGAGGCGGAGGCCGACGACAAGGTGGTGGCCATCCACGCCGCCATGGGCGGCGGCACGGGGCTCAACTACTTCCAGAAGCGGTTCCCGGAGCGGTGCTTCGACGTCGGCATCGCGGAGCAGCACGCCGTGACGTTCGCGGCGGGGCTCGCCACCGAGGGGCTCAAGCCCTTCTGCGCCATCTACTCCTCCTTCCTCCAGCGCGGCTACGACCAGGTAGTGCACGACGTCGACCTACAGAAGCTGCCGGTGCGCTTCGCGCTCGACCGCGCGGGGCTCGTCGGCGCCGACGGGCCCACCCACTGCGGCGCCTTCGACGTCGCATACATGGCGTGCCTCCCCAACATGGTGGTCATGGCGCCCGCCGACGAGGCCGAGCTGATGCACATGGTCGCCACCGCCGCCGCCATCGACGACCGGCCCAGCTGCTTCCGCTTCCCGCGCGGCAACGGCATTGGCGCCGCCCTCCCGCCAAACAACAAGGGAACGCCCCTTGAGGTCGGCAAGGGCCGGGTGCTCGTCGGCGGCACCCGGGTGGCGCTCCTCGGGTACGGCACCATGGTGCAGGCCTGCGTCAAGGCCGCCGAGGCGCTCAAGGAGCACGACGTGTACGTGACCGTGGCCGACGCTCGGTTCTGCAAGCCGCTGGACACGGAGCTGGTCAGGGACCTCGCCGCCGAGCACGAGGTGCTCATCACCGCCGAGGAGGGCTCCATCGGCGGGTTCGGCTCGCACGTCGCCCACTACCTCAGCCTGGCCGGCCTCCTCGACGGGAACCTCAAAGTAAGTAGTCCACATCAGCAAAAGCTTATTCGTCATTTACAGTTTAAAACCGGACGAAACTCAAAATTCATTTTTATTCGATAGCTTAGGATCCGACGTATTGGTTGGCGTATGAAACTCAATATTTATTTTTACGCGACAGCTCACGATTGACAAGAATATATATTATCATGTTCATCGCAATGCAAATTATCGACAAGGTCTGTCTCTATGCAAATTATTGCTATTCTAACCATTTTCTTGTGGTCTTTGCAGCTGAGATCCATGTTCCTGCCGGACCGGTACATCGACCACGGCGCGCCGCAGGACCAGATCGAGGAGGCGGGGCTGTCGCCGCGGCACATCGCCGCCACCGTGCTGTCCCTGCTGGGGAGGCCATTGGAGGCCATGCAGCTCAAGTGAACGACCACCATTGTTCAGTTTCTTCATGACCTTTGAACACACACACACACACCATCACCAACAGCAGATAAATAAAATTAAAGCAAATAGAAATGAGTGAGTTCAAATGTGGACGTCTTCATGCCGGTGTCGTCTGCTCCCTCCATCCCTGACCTTAGAATGAATCGATCCCATGCTCACATGGATCTGTCTCAAGGCTAGTAGTCCTAGACAGAAGGTGCCAAGGCAAGGCCATGCCCCATGTGTGTACGTGATCCTTGGCATGGTGCAATGCTTCCGAACGCAAGAGGATAAGGGGTGGTGAAGCCGTGAAAGGAGGGCATCGCCATGCTTTGATTCCTGGAGCAGTGAGGTGGATTGCCATCCTCGCTGCCGCCAGCTGCTGACCATTTTGTCAGTGACACAGGCAGCATGGCCCCACATGCCAGCTGATGTTGTTGCTAGCTTCTTCTTCTTTTTTTTTTTACTTTTTGTATAGGATGCATGCATGAGACGACAAGCATATGTAAACAGCTCGAAAACAATGTAATTGTACGTGTCCAGTGCTTTATATATACCTATATATACGGCTATACATGTATGTATAACACAAAGAAAAGATGTGTGGGTGGTTCCTGTCTCTGCTGAGAAAGATGGATGAGCACTCGCTTGTCCGGTGAGAAAGAGTCAGTGCCATGTGAGTTGTGATCTCCTCCCGTTGGGTTTTGTCCTGGTGCTATCCTGAAGCCCATGGAATCATGCCAGTGGAGGGGGGTAGCATCTGGGGGTGTGTCGTTGAGTGAACAACAACATGTAGCAGGATATTCCCAGGTGCCTGGTTTTTCTATAAGATCTTGTCTGGACTCTCCAGTAATTGCGAAGTAAGTTGCAGTAGTGCAGAGATTCTCTATGCTAGTGAAGCCATGGCCGCAGTCTGTGGATAAATTAAAGTTTATGTGGAAAGGTTTCTGATGTAATGGATGATCAGGTGCCAATGTCAGCAGATAGTTACAAATGAGTAGCATATGCTACGACTCATAAAGAAATGAAGCTCACACTCACATGGAACAGCCGAACAGGCCTAAAGCAAGCAGACACTAGGAGTGCAAAAATAGCAAGTACTGAATAGGAGGGTTCAGAAAACATGTCCAAGCAGAAGTTTTAAGATGTGATGTTAATGTGTTTTGTCAGAAATGGTGCCCTCAGCTTGTGAGATTTAGGCTAGACTGCTGAGCATACATTCAATCAAATGACAATAACATTTCAGTAAACAGTATAAGAGAAAAGGATTTACACATCTCAGTATGCATGATGATGTAATGATGGGGGTTTTTTGAAAAAAAAAGTGGATTATAAATACAATGGACATGCATGAACATTGAGGCATCCAATGCTCCCTTTGCATTTTGCTTTAGTTTCATAGGTGTGAATCTGAAATGCCAAGCACAGGCAAAAAAATTCAAATGACAATGATAGCTACAGAAGTTCAGTAAACTACAGTATTCATACATGAAGTAAAAGAACAAAACAATCACTTCACAAAAAAAAAGTCTCAGTCATCGTTCCACTACACCACGTGGAAGACTGCAGAAAGAAAGAAGCATGTGCCATACTCTGCCATGCAAATGGTTGGTAAGAAGTAAAAAAACAAATGCGCACAAATATATAGCCACCTTGGTCTGAAGCCAACACCGAAACATTTCTAAGACGATCTAGGGAATAGTACGCGTCGATTACGTCTTCTGAATAGCCTGATTGTTTCATGTAAATTATACTGAAAACCACACGTTAAAAGATGTAAATTTCTGAGGCTGTAGCTGCAGACTTTGACAATTCTAGGAAAGGGGACAAAAAAAGGGAACATGAAGTCACCATTCCACAGCATGAGTTCCCCAATGATCAGACTTTTGAATTAAGGCGGCTTCGCTCTTTGCATTGCACACTTGGAGTTCTCATGGAGACCTGAGAGTTTGAAACGCACTGACCAGCGACCACTAACCCGGACTACTTTCCAAGCACCGTGAATGTAGAAAAAACTCACATGCTTTGAATTCACGTACACATTCTGAAAAACATTGGAGAAATCCTGCCAGCCACAGGTAGCATTCATCTGCATCTGCTTACTTACTACTACCGTTAGCCGAATTATTCCCCATTCGTCGACGAAGGCGGCACGGAAGATTCAGAAACACCTCAAGCTGCACCATGAGGGGAATGGCGATTCCATGCCAAAGTTCTCTCTGACGTCTCATGGCTTGGAAAGAGAGATCGAGCAACAGGCTGCGCCCAGGGCAGGCTAGCTCTGACGATAAGTACTCATTCAGAATCATTCAGTTAAAATAACTGAATAGCTATGTTAGAGAGGAAGTGGTCGAGACTGTTGACTCGAGCATTGGAGCATTCCTCAACACCACATGGGGGCCGCCGTCAAAGCATTTCATGAGCAAGTTCTGGTGGCGACAAATCCGAGCTGGCAAACACGAAAGCGAAGTAGGAAGGCACTGATAGGTAGCAGTAACTGGTCCGGGTACGGCACAGCATGACAGTAACGGCTGCTGAATCGGCAGTGTTTCCATGCACATGTTGTACGGGATCTCCGAATGACTTCGATCAGAGAGATCGACTTTCAGAATCAGAAGGAACACGTGCTTTGAAACGATGAAGTGTTTGTGAGAAAACAGAGCAAAACTTGAACCAGAAACAGCTAGCCCTTCTGACAGATTTTTGCACACTGAAGTTGAATTCCTCATTTTGACATTTCGACACTTCTGTTGTGTGTTTCTGAATTTCCACAACAAATTTGGTGTTGCGAAGCAAATTCGGTAAGAAAATATGCCTTGTATAGGGATACCACCTTAAAACTAAAATTTTATTGTTATTGCTATCATCATCTTCATCATCATTAAAACGGAATGGGCCGTCTTAATCAACACGGTGCACGATACAAATCACCCCCTATGTGGGCCGGCCACATTACGTTTGGGCCTTCAAGGATGGTGGCCTCTGTGGGCTTCAAATGGCTGGAAATGGTTTCGTGTTCCTTCATCCTGGATCCGCAATTGAACAATGCCTTTTCTTTTCCCTTTGATTCAGCATTGCTACCTCTTCAAAATGTGATGTTGAGGATGGAAAAGAAACTCCAATGCACCACAATCTAAAATTCTAAACAAAATGTACAAGTTTATTGATCAGGCCACATCAGACCATCTATCTCTACTGATCTCCTAATTAGCAGGTTGATCTCCTACCACTGATCTTGGCTGCCATTGATGAATCCCATGTGCATCTTGTTCATCCTCCTCCATGCCCTTGTACCTGTACCATTTCGCACACGCGAGGAACACGAAGAAGTTGACCGCGCCGACGAAGCCGATGACGAAGTAGAAGCAGTCGAGCTTCCCCCTGTTGGTCCTCGGCGAGCCACCCGTCGTCGCCGTCGCCGGAGCCGGCCGTCGCGTGCGGTGCACGATGGTGACCAGCAGCCCGCTGAGGTAGCTGGACAGCGCCAGGCCGCTGAACAGGAGCGAGCCGGCGACGCTGCGCATGTTCTCCAGGAACTGCTTGTAGTAGAACTCCATCTGGCTCACCTGGTTGAACGCCTCCGACAGGCCCAGCGCCGCCAGCTGCGGCACCAGCCAGAACACCGACATCGGGGACACGCGGCTCTCCGACATGGACCCGCCGCTCGCGGCGGCGTGCAACTCCGCGAGCTCGCACCGGCGCTGCTCCGCCATGCCGGAGATGAGCATGGCCACGACGGAGAGCACCATGCCCACGCCCATGCGCTGGAGCAGCGTGATGCCCTCTTCGCGGCCGGTGAGCCTGCGCAGCCACGGCAGCATGAGGCGGTCGTAGAAGGGGATCCACACCGTGAGCACCAGCATGGGGAAGATGGTGAACGACGCCGGCGGCACCTCGAAGCCCCGGGCGCCGCCGACGCGCCGGTCGGACTGCGCCGCCTGAAGGATGACGTAGGTGTTGGTCTGCGCGAACGCGACGTAGTAGACGATGCAGGTGCCCCACACGGGCAGGATGCGGAGGATGCACTTGGCCTCCTCCACCTGCTGCAGGCTGCACAGCCGCCACGGGTCCTTGGCGCCGCCGCTGGAGTCGTCGACCTCGCCCTTGGACTCCACCACGGCGGCCTTGTCGAGGAACCGGAACTGGTCGGTGTAGGGGAGCCTCGACACGAGCGCGCTCGCGTGGCGCGTCCGGAAGAGGGACGCGGCGGGGTCCGCGAGCGCCGGGGCGCGCCGCTTGCGGAACGCCGCGACGGTGACGCGGTGGACGCCGGCCAAGGGGACCCCCTCGGGGCGGACGCGGACGTAGAGCCCCGCGCCGGCGAAGAAGAGCGCGCAGGAGACGAACATGAGCGCGGCGGGGATGGCGAAGCCGATCCACCAGCTCACGTTGCTCTGCACGTAGATGATCCCCGTCGACGAGCCGCAGACGGCGATGGTCAGGGTGAAGTAGTACCAGTTGAAGAAGCTGTTGATGCCGCGGCGGCCGGACTCGGTGTGCGGGTTGAACTGGTCGGCGCCGAACGGCAGGCTGCACGGCCGGATGCCGCCCGCGCCCACCACGATGAACAGGAACGACAGCACCAGCACCGCGAACTGCCCCCTCGTCGCGCCCGCGCACTGCCCGCCATCGCCGGCGCACGGCAGCGGGTGCAGCGACGGCACGCCGGCCGTCAGCGTCAGGATGACCATGCCCTGTTGTCATCGAGAGACAGACAGAGAGAAATTCAAGAAACAATTCACCCTCAGCGAACTGCAAATCAAGTTCGTCGGCAATGCCGACGGCGGAGGACGGCGGGTGGCTTACGATGAGCGTGGCGACGCAGCCGATGCA
This sequence comes from Panicum miliaceum, assembly GCA_032594955.1. Classification (NCBI taxonomy): domain Eukaryota; kingdom Viridiplantae; phylum Streptophyta; class Magnoliopsida; order Poales; family Poaceae; genus Panicum; species Panicum miliaceum. The sequence goes on along the minus strand of CM064057.1, from coordinate 54,595,664 downwards.
CACGGTGGCGTAGCGGCGGAGGTAGAGGTCGGAGGCGAAGGCGCCGAAGACGGTGGCGAGGTTGGTGGTGCCGCTGAACGCGTTGAGCGCGATGGCGGCGCGGACGTTGCTCATGTGGAAGACGGAGGTGAGGTACACCATCAGGTTTGCCGCCGTGCCGATGCTGCCCAGCTTCTCGAACGTCTCGTTTCCGATCACGAACGGCATCGTCTTCCACCCCCGGTACCGGACCTCCCGCCCGGCGGCGTCCCGCGGCGCGGCAGAGTCCAGCGAGTCGTAGTGGCCCGCGCCGTCATCGTGGACCGCGAGGATGGTGTCGCCGGCGGGCGCCTCGGGGTGAACACCGGCGCCGGGGACGGAGGGGCGCGCCATCGCCGCTGTTCTTTGCCGCGGCGGCGGGACACGTGGCGGCGGGAGGCGGTGCTCGAATTTGTTGACCGTCCGAGGAGAGTGCGTCAAGGAATCTGGAGGTGGTTTTGGCGGTTACTACTTCTCAGCGGCGGTGGGGTCATCTGTCGCTGCAGGTGGGATCCGGACTGAGCCTTCCTGCCGGGATACGCCGTGTACTTTATACTTGGACACTGACAGGTGGGACTAATAAAAATGGAGAACCGTTTCGGCTGCACGAGCGTTGCTGCCAATTGATGCAACAACATTTCTGTAATTCTGTTCGGAAATGTTTCTGTAACCAACATTTTTTTTTGCGAAAGTAACCAACAATTTTTCAAGATAATGGTAGCTAATTATTTTAAGATAATGGTAGCTAATTTTTCTTTTTTGAGATAGCCTTGCTTGTGAGAGTACAAGTTGTAGCTTATTATGACACTATGACAGCATGTTCTGATTATTTTTTTATTAAATTTAGTTAGTTGATAACTCAATACGTACTTTAAGACGTGCAATGTTGAATTTTAATTACAGGTTTAAAAGAAAGAATTTTAAACATAAGTCATCTTTTTAAACTTTAAATGATACCATACATATGGCATAAATGAGCTCACGGTGTTCATTGATCAAATTCTTATTCTTTTTAATAAAACCCTTACTATTGGTAATAAAGATGGCAAAAAAAAACTCTAGTTGCACTACACTTTATGGGCATGAAGTGAGTACGTAGGGAGAAGGGGAAGAGTAGTGAAAGCAAGAATGAAAGAGAGAACAAAACATAGGAAACGAGAACAGAAATATATGTGCCCTTTTATGTAGAAAAGTTGAGTTTGGTGATGGCATTTTTAGCTTTATTATCAGTGAGGTAAAGAGCAACGACAAAATTAGAAACAACCAAATTCTAGTGATGCATATTCATTAAACATCCTCACCTACTCTGGTGACCACACAACAATAATGATGAAGAATTTGGTACCGACCGAATATTTCTTCTCCATCTCTGGGCACCGATTTCTCTTCCTTACATCTTCTTATGCTAATATTATCAAATAGCAACCAACAACACATTTGGCATCGATACAATCATACAATGGTGCCATGAGGCTATGAACCATTGCACTTAGGCAACCCTTTCTATATGGCGTTGCCCCCATCCATATCCGACCACTGCAATAGGTGCATGCTACCCTACCTTTTGGGTCTCATAGAGCTTAGATGGATTACTGATGGAGACAATCACCAACATGTTGACATGGTAATGCGTATTACATCATATTCCATCGAAGCGGGATCCTTTCTTAGCTATCCCAAATTGAAGACCACCAAATACGCCTAATTGCAAGGTATAGAGAGCTTGCTCGGTTAGGTTCTAAAATTTGCCCTGCTAATGATAAGGCAGATCAAAACATGGGCATTTTAAAATTTGTCTGCCAAAACCTAGCCAAGAATAGTCATTAGTTGGGTACCAAAATATGACATTCAAAATTTTGGCCACCAAATGATTCAATGCAAAAATACAAACATCAAAATAGGAAGTGCGTATGGGACAACCAAAATATGGCGAGCTGAACATTGCTGATTTGCCTAGAAAGTTCGGTGTGCCAAATTTTTGAAATTCAACCAAACAAGTGCCAAAATTTATGAGCTTTCTATAGTTTTGGTTTGGCAAATTTTGGAGCGCAACCAAACAAGCTCGAAGAACTAAACGCATATGACAATTTTGAAGGTAGAGTAAGTTGGTACCTTGACTAAACCAGCACGGCTCCTTCTGAAGGTCTCACTTTGATCTGAGTTGCGATGGCAACTAGAATTATTAGCATGTAAGTGCTCTAGAACAGAAGGACCCAATATTCTACATGGAGAGAGCAATACAGCGTTCCTTGCGTATAGGAATGGCAAGCCATAACTCAAAAGTCACTTTGTAGCACTGGATTTATATGGGTGTTTGGTGGAATAAAATTATTGAGTTCACATCCTATAGTGATGTATCAGTAGCAATAAATGTTTTCCCGATCTCAAAGATTTGACAATCTTGATGGTTTTTATATGAAACTATTCAAAGTCGCGCGACTAGGATGAAGGGGCAGAGCTACGTTCAAGGCTGTGGGTGCGGCTGCACCCACAAAAATTCCGTAAACACCTTTAATCCCTAGATTTTTACATGTCTACTTCAGTTACATACATGTATTATGAAGTACCGCACCTCCTATTTTTCTCTAGCTCCGCCCCTATGCACCTCATCACTAAAGGCTCCTGGCGCACCATTGATTATATGAAACAATTGATTTCCGAACCTTCATCTTATTCAGTTTTCAGTTGCACAAAAACTCGAATGTGCAAGGGGTCATCTTGGAAAGAAGGAATCAAATGCTTTGATTCATGGTAGCGCACCGTGCTGTGTTCATATCAGAAGTTACAAAAGATGGATAACATCCATTGACAGCACGTTAGAATCCCATCGCAGATTTTCATTAAAGCTCCTTCGACCATTTTCTGTTCAAAGGTCCAAGGTGCGAGGATGCAGTATTAGGTTTGTCATCTTCCAGGATTCCAACTTCAATAAAGCTATAGTTTCTTTTCCAACAATGGAGATTTTATGGGAAGAAATGAAGCCAAGTAGAAAGCTATGGCAGCCAACATCCAAAGAACATAGTTTGAGGTAACCATGATAGAAGAACCAAGAATATACATCGATTTACATAGAGCGGCTGGATCTAAGTTAACTGGATGACAATATTCTATCTTGGATATATATTAGCTATCATAAAACATAAATAAGCTTGCTCATAACTTTAATTCATGGGCTCTGATCCCAAGCAAATGCTGTGATCTCGCCTTGGGAGCTTCCACTTCTAATGCGAGCTATGTATTGCTTTACAGCATCATGGTTCACGTGAAAAATGAATTTCATGTTCCTTATCTGTAGGGCAAAAAAAAAAAGCTTGGTAAGAGTTCAAAATGCTACGCGTGTAACTTGCCAGTGAAACAAGCAGGGGACAAGAATTAGTTCGAAACAGAGCACTCTAACCTAGTCTACTTGTCATTGCATTATTTGTGAATCACACTTAAGATCTCCAAGTTCCAATTACTTTTCATGTTCAGATATGTTCACATGAGTCATGACTCGTGAGCAAAACAATAGAGAGGCATGAAGAAAAGGCGTCATAAACGGCAAACTTTGACTAAGTTTAGCAAATCGCTAATTTACTACACTTGAATACCACCAACTATTCAATATACTGGAAAAGGAAAGCATGAGGTCTCTTTCTGGCTTCGGCTCATTTCTCCACTATGCAGTTACATAAATAGGTGTACAGCATATCATGTGAGATATGAACTAATGAACCACAAATGAAGCAATAGCTAGTAAAGTAGCATATCATCTTCATTCAGCTAATTCGAAATAACTAGAATGCTTGAGTGCTTCAAAATAATGGCACAACAAAGCTGCAAAGGTTGATACAAATATGCATAATTAATTGCTTTACAACCTACAAGTTTTGCGGCTATATAACAAAAAGGGAGCCAGTACCTATAGTACTAAACAGGGCATTGATCTTGAGTACACTGTCGACATTTATCACCAAATGACGAATTGAATGAGGATGAAATTCTTAGCATACGAAAGAAAAGATTGGAAGACCATACCTCAAGTAAAGAGTCTGAAATTAAGCTGATACGTTTGTTACATGGTACTTCTTTGCTATTCACAAAAATTGAACACTTCCCAATATTTTTTATGTAGAAAGTTCCACCATCATCCATCTTGATAACTGTCTGTACATCAAAATACAGGATTAACAAACAGAAGGTGAGCAATAAGGGCGAGACAATAAACACACAAGGGCTAGCAGATAGCCCGAGCCAACTTATAACAGAAGGGGAGAAATCTTGAAAACATAACTAGATACTCCTTGCAGCATCAAAGCTTCATCAACCCAATATTTTAACTTTAGATAAGGCCCAAGTACCTGTCGATGGGATACTTTACTTGCATTTCCTTCCTTTCCCAAATCGATATCAACATGTACCTCTTCTGTTTCTCTCCCAAGAGTTACCTGCATTAGAAGGATCAAGCAAAATTTTAAAGATGGCAACATAATAAAGAAGCGCATTTCAAAACATATCAACTGCAGACAAAATATTTAACCTGCAGGGTGATATTTAATCTTGCTATTTAAAGACTACTAGAGAATTCAACAGGCAGAAAAGCAATTAGGTGTGTTTGACAACCAACAATTAAGTGATGTCTCTTGAAAAAACTAACATTTGGAAACAAATGGAGGTGCTTAAACACTTCAAGTTCCACAACAGAGAATACATCCATGGATTCATTTATATTAATTATTCCCTTTGTAGAAGAGTATGTAGCTCTGCCTATTGGTAGAAGTGTTAAGAAAAGTCCACCTCATAATAATTCTAATGATACTATTACCATGTGGCCAATCGAAACATTTTTCTACCTATTTATCTTTCTGCAAGTTAAAGCTAAGGAAGTTTGGACAATCAAGATCCAAAATGTCATGCATTTTTTAGTTAAGTTATAGGAGTATCATATTTACTGTAAGAGATGAAGGTTCAAATATAATGCTTAATATTACCTCAGGATCCCTTATGTAGCATTTCAAACGTTGGCCATAAAGAATGGCGAAAGCACCCTTAGACATGATAGATCTGTTCATATAAGAGCAAGCCCCTTTCTCTAATCTTATCAAATCCTTCCTGCTTTCAGGATACTGAAACCTTGAAACTGATGATACAAATAGCCCAAATAAAAAGTACTGGTTTTAGTGTCCGTAACAACATAACAGATAACGACGGGACACATTAAGAAAATTTTCAACAAAAATGGACTTTAGAATATCAGCGTCCATTTACATTTACCTTCTGGTTGGATGAATTCAGATTCTTGATCCCATGGAATCAGGTCCTGATCAAGTATCTACAGTAAGGTTTTGAGAAGTCAGAACTCAGAAGCTCCAAGGATGCAAAACCATGTAAATTCAACCAAGAAAAGAACTATATGTACCAATGCTTCTAGGTCAAAATAGTTTGGAACACTATTCTCACTGTCAGATCCTTCTGCTTGGCTCAAAGTTGAAACAGTTCCAATGGGATTATGAAATTCTGTATCTGGCAATGCATCAGACGATTCACAGCTTTTGATAGCAGTTCCGCTACCTATTTTGGGCTTATCAGAAAGAAGTTTGCCATTCATTGGATTGGGGCCTTGAATTGACTTGTTCAAAGTCGAGTTATGCAAATTATCACAATACTCATGTTTAACAAAACCGGAAGCTGTTTCTTCACCTCCATCAACAGAACACAGAGCTGAAATACACATGTTTGCATTTTTACCACCAACTTCATCATGCAGGCCAGGTGGCTCATTTCTTATAATGCTACCTTCATTAAGAGACACCATTGTGTTGTGCTTTAGGATCGCTGATTCCATATTTATTGGTCGTGATGGTGATGAAGGTTGGGCATTTTCCATGTTTATATGTTTGGCAAGAACCAAGCATGCATCATGCTGAGAATCCTGGTCCATGGTGGAGGTGGGTTCTAAAGAGGACTGACTGGGTATATGATCATTGAAAGGGATTTCAGAATCTTCTGTGTTCAACATACACTCAGCATTATGTTCAGGATAAAGCACCGCCGATAAAGCAGGTATAGTGACCACTCCAGAAACATCTGCCACATTTTGTTTCCTTTGGATCGGACCTATGTGGTTACCACAGTTGGTTGTTTCGAAGGTATGGGACCCGAAATCTTTCTGATTTGTGTCCCGTGCAGAATCTGAAAAGAGTTCACCGCTGAGGAGTTCAAGGTCTTCTTTCTGACTGAAACCCTTTAGATGGGAATGCGTGAATCCACCTTCTGACACCACTGCACTGCCTAAACCAGAATCAGGTATTACACTATCTAAAGTTGCCGGAGATGCAAGTGCATCACTGATATTTGTTTCCATTTTCTTGTCATCAGAAAGTGTAAGAGTTTTTGGTTCAATGATACGCATATCTGTCAGCATATCAAGTGAATTAACACCCAGAACCATACTCCAAGTAGGAATGCTGGGCTCCAGAGCACACCACTTTTGACTAATTGCTTTAATTGATCCTGGCTCATGTAATCCTCATGTGCTGTTCCCAGAAAATTGGCCATGCTTTTCTCCATCTTGATCTCGATCAATGCCCAGTACATCCTTTAATCCTTTAGCTCCATGGTCAAACTGATCGGTAAGATCTGACCTATTATCTGTGGAGATTATACTACTTCCACTGGTCTGAGAATTCTTCATGTCATCATATCCATATAACTGGTCTGCATCCGCATAGCCATGGGGGCTTTCATCCATTACCATGCTGCCATCAGAATGCTCTGTATGGAATGAGTATTGTCCATTACCATTGGAATGTACATGTTTTCTCACAGAATAGCGTCCACCTGTAAACCCATAATCACTTACAACGGTTACTGGTGGATCAACTTTGTGAACCAAATGCTGGCCTCCACATACACAACCACCGCCATCAGTAGAATTACATGAGCAGAGTGCAATAACATAACCAAAATTGGCAGACGAACATGGTTCATGGCAAACTCTCTTTCTTATTGCATAATACTGATTCTTTACACTATCTATTTTCCGCTTGCACAGGGAAAAACATTGTCTTTGAGTTGAAAAGCTTCAGTGCTTTAGCAGGATCAGAGACTGAAAGCTCCATCTCATACTTGGCCATGCGAGCAGATGCTTGTGCTGAGGTCTCTGAGTCATATAGCAATGAATACCAGCGATCCTGCAATTCTTGAAGGGTGAATTTATGGGAGAAGTATACAGCTCCTTTAGCCAATGATTCCAACGAGGCACCAGCCTACAAGAATAACAGAGATGCAGTTAACACTTAACCGTGTAAAAAAAATGATAGTATTCACGTGAAGTAAAATAAACTTAACCCTCACAATAAAGGATTTTCAAAATATGGATCATTTAAATAATCAATTACTTCACCCAAATATAGAATGGCAGCTGCAATACATCAGTACCATTGTTACTATTCTTTGCCCTAACATATCAAATGTACAAATCGGTCCACAGGCGAATATAAAGTATGAAGTAGTATATATCAAGTATGTCCTACATTTGAATTTTTAGTCCACAGTCCACATGCGATGTAGGTCAAATAATCAAATTAATGAAATGAAACAAAGTCATTTTTATTTTCATGAGTTACCACTTATCAGTTATCACAATGCCTATTCATGGCATGAGGAACAGCACCAATAATGGTACAAAGTGCTAAGCATGATATTGGCAAGAGGGCTAATAGATTGCGCACTATTTTGTGCAAGCTTTCCATGAGAGGAGCTTACTGCATAATAAATAGACAAGGAAAATGAAAGCATTCAAACCATTGGTTCACATATGACAGCAGCAAGGAATTATGTCGAACTGCAGTTCTTTAATTTTGTAATACATTAACGTAAAATCCCACACACAAAATATGGCACTAATGACTCATTAGTGCCATATTTCTCAGCACAGGTCACCAAAGGTGAGACTGGACACTGGACACTACAGAAATGGAAATTTCTCAGCACAGTAATGAGCACCAGTAACAGTTCACTGGACACTACAGAAATGGAAATTTCTCAGCACAGATCACCAAAGGTGAGACTGGACACGTGCTATTAAGTAGAGATAGGAAGTAAAGTACAAAAGAATTAATGAAACATGTTAAGTAACAGAACACTTCCTAAAAAACAGAATACCAATAACTTCTCAAGCTTGTGGCGAATCTAGGTAGTCCGGTAGTTACTAAATGCAACTTGAAGAGAATAATTCTTTTACAAATAACCTTGGTACACTAAACAGATCCAGAAAATTACAACCCAACAAAACTGTAGCATCAAAAGCAGCGGAACAGACACATGCTATCAGTGCAAGTTGATTATGTTGTTCCAGTAAACTGAGTCAAATCTTATCACCAAGTTCTCTAATATATATCCTAAAAATTAAAGGCCGTGTGTTTCTACAGTACTCACTGCAATGTACTGTATCAAAATCCACACCCCTATTTGGAAGGGGATCGAACCATGACATTGCAACGAGTCCATACGCCACACAAATGGGACTGTTCAGGAAGCGCCACTGGGCAGTGACAAATAACAGCAAAACAGTGCAGCAAAGCAATACGAACCGTAGCAGAAAAAGTAACAGACTAGCATTACGGACTTACGGTACATTGTCACATTGCTTAACAAGGCCTCCTACCCTCTACAACGATGTCCGTATTCCAGCCACGATCCATTAACTATGCTGAGTAACAGGGATCGAACATTCAAACCTGACTTGAGCAGCCAGCCATGAGGAGAATTACTCAAATTCTGCGAATCGAACGCGACGGAGGCGACGAGCCAGCCCAGCGCCATGCTGCGGGCCGGCCCGGGCGGGAAGCGGACGAAGAGCGGCGGAATTCCGGCGCGCCGGGCGGAGCGTTCGCGGGGAGCTGCCGGGGGTACGTAAGGGGAATGCTCGGGTCGGGCGGCGTCAATTACCTCGACGGCGTTCTTCAGGAGGACGTCGTCCTCGGCGGTCCACCCCGCCGCGGCCGAGACGGTCCCCATGGCGCCCCCCGCCCGCCGCCGGCCCCGAGGATTCCGGGAATGCGGGCGGAGCCGCGCGGCGTGGTGGTGGTGGTAGGGTTTTTCGGGGGGAGAGCGAGGAGCAGGAGGAGGAGAGAGGGATGGCAGTGGCGGTGTGTAAGGGAAGGGAAGGGAAGCGGGTGCCGCTGGCCTGCTGCCAATGGCGAATCGGGCGGTGCGGAGGCGAACAGCTCAGCGCTTCCCACGCACACCTGGTGGCACCTTCCTCGAACTATCCTCTGCTCAAAGATGACCAGCCCAACTAAGGGCTAAACCAGATTGGGGGGCCCAACTTCCTCGAACCTCTATTTCTCTCTTAGCCCACCTTCTTTGGAAGAATGTTGCGGCCCGGCCCGACGCAGAGGTCCTCTCCATTTTGTCGGCCCAATGGACGTGGGCCGTTCAGGTCCGTCCTTTCTGGAGGCAAATGAATCAACGAATCAGTGCAACTCTTTTTCAGGCGCTTTTGTATTGTTTAATTTAACATGCAAGATTGTTCCTCTAAAGTAGTGTGAACACAACAATCCCCGGTAACCGGAACAGTTAATATTTCCGTGGACAAAAAATTTAAAGCCCAGTTAATCCGTAGTCGGCCCAGTTTCCACGAACATCCTCTTCGGCCCATGCGAAACGTAGCCCGTTCACAGAGAAGCAGCAACAAAGTTTTTTTTTTATTTATAAGAAAGCAGCAACAAAGTTGTTCTCCGATCCGATGAAGTAACGACGGATGGCACCCTCTGTCGCCGCCTGCGCTTGTGTTATGCCGTGTCCGTATCACCGTATGGCACCCACCCAGCATCCTTTCCGCCCCAGGCGATGGGACATGTCTGAACGAACGCGCACGCCGCGTCCGTGCCGGCGAGGAAGCTGCAGTGGTACGGTACCGTACACACTCTGTACGGGCCTTCGCTGCCACGGTGCCTTCCTGTCCGGGGTACTGTTCCTGTACGCGGCATTGCAGGTGGGCGTTGCAGTGAGCGCCTGAGCGGTCAGCTTGTTGGATTGGTAGGAGTAGTAGGTACGTGCCGACCGACCGCACTCAGAGCTACTACTCCGTAGTCACACCGACGGCCGGTCCAACTCCCGCATCGTTCGTCGAGGAAGCCGGCGTATGGTATGGGTGTTGGGTTGGGTAGGTAAACAAGACAAACCAACGCGTCGTTCAGACTCTGGTGATGGTAATACTCCAGACAAGATTTGTACCCGCCCAAAAAGGAAGCAATAGTAGTTAGTAATCAGACAAGATTACTACAAGTATTGTCTGATCGAGTTTCAGACAGGATGTAGAGGGCAGTGAAACTTGCCTTTGCGACTGTGAGGTCAGCTGATTGTCAGATAGTGTCGTCCAGCCGATGCTCAGACCTTGTTTAGATGCAAAAATTTTATACCAAAAAATATCACATCGAATGTTTCCGTATATGCATGGCATATTAAATGAAGATGAAAAAAATATGTTACATATTGGGTGTATTATACGAGACGAATCTAATGAGTCTAATTAGTCCGTAATTGGATAATATTATGCTACAGTAAACATATGCTAATAATGAATTAATTAGGCTTAATAGATTCGTCTCGCAGTTTACAGACGAGTTCTGTAATTAGTTTTTTAATTACTCTATACTTAACACTTTAAATGTGTGTCGAATTTTTACAGACGTGCATTTAAACAAGGCCTCATTGTCATAACAGGTTGGCCTTTTCTGTCAGGCACTTGCACCTCATTTCCGATCGGAATTCTACTACGAAGATCACGTGCAGCTTTACTGTATGTTGCTTCAGGCAAAGCAGAGGCCCAAAGTATTAAAGGCGCGGAGATTTAGCTTATCTGCTTCGTAATCCGGGGCTCAGCTCCCTGCTTTATCTTATCTTGGATCCGAAAGGGGATCCGTCGTCCGTACGACATGTAATTAATGGAATAATAATGAACGGCTTTGGATCCATCAGCTGCCTAATTAATACTAGCTCCGTTGTGGGCATGGGAGGAAGCAAAGGGGTGTGCTCCAAATGGAATCCAATGCGAGCTGCGGCGTGGGCACACTGCTCGCCACCTCTCTGATTTCATTCCATCAAAGATAGAACTGTTTGGATCCACCAGTAGCTAATCTTAAATTGAGCGGATACAACGAGATCAGCTAATGGGCATGTAATGTCCTTATACCAGCTGGATACTCTCTCCGTTCCAAATTGTAGGTCGTTTTAGCAAATTAAGATTTATAGATTGTGCTATGTATCTAGACATACCGTATATGTAGGTGCGTAGCAAAAGTTATGTATCTAGATTCGCCAAAACAACCTACATTTTAGAACGGAGGAGTAGTAACCATCCAATTAGCTGATCCAACCTACTGATTCCAGCTAACCTGCGAATGGATTAGTTGTGCCAATCCAAACATGGCTCAAACATATCTGCTCATGCATGTCAGCGCTGAGTTAGTTCGCTCGAAAATTTGACCAAGTTTTCGTGCATTTCAAAATAATCCACTCTGGAGGGACCTTGTTTTCGCCGGCACCTCTGGTTAGCACCGTACTATGCCCTTGCTAGTTTGCTGCGGTTAACCATACAAGCACAAAGAGACGTCGCTCAGCTTGGCTTAGCTGCCGGTGCCGTACGGATCCGTACGGACCAAGCGCCGCGATGCTGAGACAGCTCCTGTGTCAAAGACTGAAATCAAGCTGGGCAGTTTCATAGTCAAAAGGCCAACGGCGCACGAAAACAAAAGGTGCACGGGGGCAGATAAGATTCTCCGTACCACGATACGATGGCCGGCGCACGCGAATTTCTTTCCCACCAAACTCTGCCGGCCCGGCCGGTTGTGTTTGCCCATCTACCGTCCCCTATTTTTTAAAAAAAAACGCTACCCGTCGCCTTTGGGCACCGGCTTTCCAGGCGATCTCTTTTTTTTAAAAAAAAAAAACTGGCTTTCCAGGCGATCAAAAGGGCGTTCATCGTCGCCCTTGCTTGTTCGGCAGCATTTCAATACATCGTGTCTTCTCCTCTGTTTTTCTTTTCAGTTTTCTTTCTCAAGTGGAGTGATGATATTATCCACCCCGTTTTCTTTTCAGTTTTCTTTCTTCTCTTTTCCGAAATAACTCAGCTCTCTTTCTCGAGTGGATTGATGATCCGCATCCTACTACCTCTCCACCCCAGCTTTCGTGCTGTCTGCCTCCACTACCATCTGCAAGGCAAGACACACCGTAGGCTAGCCGGCTGGAGATGTGGACGCTGCGTAGGATCACCTCGTGGGTGACTGCTTAATTGCTTTGGAGAGGCTCGGACGAGCTGGCTACCATGTGGTTCCGCTCTATCGCGTGTTTGGCTTACGTCAATCATGTTGGAAGATCGATTGGGTTTGGCTTCATACCTGGCTTTTTGACTTGTCGAGGGTTTGATCACTCTCCCAACCCCCTCCAATCCCCCTAAATCCCCTTCAAACCGAATAAAAGATGGTAATGTTGTCACGTTGCGTAGCCTACCTGGGAGGGGCGTAGAAATCATAACTCTTTAGTATTATTTTAGTGTGATTTTCAAAATAAAATTAGCTAGAAGAACTATGCATGTCATGCGGGCCAAAATCCCGGTTCAACTATACTCCCTCCGTCCCACAAAGACTGTTCGTTTAGCCTTCAAATTTTGTCCCACAAAGACTGTTTGTTTAGAATGTAATAAAGTCCATCTAATTAAAGCAATATCAAATACCAAGAAATAATTGTATAGAGAAGGGCATGAAGTCAATCAAATGCTTAAGTAGATGTTACTTTTCTGGTTCCAATGTATTTGCATTTATTGAGGACCTAGGGAACCAAATAAATAGCGCGATCTTCAATAACAATTGCTATAGTTAATGGGGGTAACATGGTCATTTTCTACTACTCCTAGCATATCTGAAATTTTCTAAACTAACGGTCTTTACGGGACGGAGGGAGTATAGGACAATATCATTTTTTTACTATATATAATATTGTTCCATATAGTTGGAATAGCTTTGCTCGCTCGAGTATCCTTCTGATCCACGCTCTCCATAGTGGTTGCGCGAACACACGCATACTTCCACTCGGATGACACCAAAAGGAGCCCTCAAATTCCATGCCGTACACCTCATCTCTTCCGTGCATTTCCGTAGCCCCTTTGGTACGGAAAAGACCGCAAGCTAAAAAGTAGAAGATGTGGACTGTGGACCATGTCCTCCCATGTGAGCCAGTGGGTTGAGTGCATCATGACTGTGCTTCGGGTTGTGTGGTTTTAATTATGCTGTGTGTATCTTTTGTTGCACCGAGGGGAGATCATCAAAGGATTGGGTTTCAAAGTTGGCTTTCTCTTGCTTTTGTAGACCTCACCTCACTTTGGAAATTTAGGTTTGCTTGACAATGATGGTGCTACTTTTGTTACAAATAGAAAGCTCGTCTCTCCTTCCCTGTCCCGAGAACGAAATGTACATATAAGCACATCAGTATATATCACAACAGCGTACTAGTTCTCCTTCTGATTTATTTGCGGTAAGTTCTCCTTCTAATGGATAAAGAAACCGCTACGCATGCAAACTCTATGGTGCCACTCATTCTTGTACATCTCACGTACAGCCAAGGAACCTCACCTCCTGTACTCCTACAATGCCAGCTTTCATGGCTCATCTTGTGTTGTCTTCAAGGAGTCTAGTCGGAACTCGAAAGAGAATCGGACATGCAGTAGGGACGCAACAAACAAAATTATGCATGCTGCTCTCTTCCGCGTCGTACCCTTTGCTTGCAGCCCGATCTTGAAAATTTATCATATTGCGGCTCACATATCGTACCACGTAAAAGGACCGCAACTCTGAGTGTAGTGCCGAGTAGTTGGACTTCCGACGCTCGATAGTCAGATCACTCCGTTCAACGGTAATCTCATGTATCCCCTTAGTCCACTCCCCACGCTGGTTGGCTGAGCACTCATGTGTTTCCACCGGTAGGACAGCACCCAACGGGCACCCCTGGAGTCCACGGCCGTACATCCCGTTCCCAGTCCGTGCAGTTCCGTAGCACCCCCGTACGGACGAGGCCGCATTGAAAAGCGGATCGATGCTGGCCACCCACCCGGCTCCGTACGCGCCCCCCTTGACCGGCCCGCGGGGCCCGCCACGGCGCCCCCCCATTCTTCTGATTGTGGCCGAGTGGACTCTCCATCAGCAGGAACAGTAGCTTTGAACGGTGGCGACGGGTTGGATCGGGTGACTAATCACCTGGCTAATTAACTGTCAGGTGACCGGTTAGTTTAATGCGCGCGCTTAAGCGGCGCGCGTGTGAACGCGGGACCTGGTGGGCCGATTCCTTTTGCGAGGGCTCAGAATCTTCTGTGGCTGGCTGAAACCTGAAGAGAACCGAAAGAGAGAGAGAAAGATCCGGAAGTGACCTGTGACTGACTGTGAGGCTGTGACAATGCAAGGTTTTGGAAGATTTTTATTTTCCGTTTCTTTATCTCTCTCTAGAGAACAGATGGGTGGTCGCAGTTGGAGGATGGAGTTTAATGACCAAAGGTTTTTACAGTGACATGTTAGAATTTACTGGCTCTGAAATCTGGCCTGTCATTCTCTTATCTTGTGTTGCGACAAGTTTCGTGGGCTTCAAACTTTTGAGGAGAGAAAAGTACAGTCTCCACTTGAACCGTCATCTTCAAAAATGCTTAGGCAAATAAAAAGAGACCATTGGACCGGAGTTTGGTACTACTGTTGTTTCACTCTCGTCATTTCTTTCTAAAAAGTAAAAAAAAGTACCCACGGAAATGGCCAAATTCTAAATAAAAAAATTGTCATATGGAAGAAGTTGAAATCAGTTCTGAAAAAAAAAATCGGCTAGGGAATCTGTGGCCATTCCTCACTAGTTAAAGCTTTTTTTTCCCTCCGACTTAATGTCGGTGAGCATGACAGGTTTTGACAAAAAACTGTGGACTTGAGGGGAGAGAGGATCAGCTTTGCTTTCGCTGTGGTCCACAATTGTGGAGAGAAGAAACGGCATGGGCAATATACTAGACTAGAAACACTAGCAATAATCAGTGAAGACTTATTACTCTGTTCTAAATTATATGTCATTTTAGCAATACAAATACATAATTTTTGCTGGATTCCTAGATATAAAACGACCTACAATTTGGAACGAAGGGAGTATATATGAACCATGGCCGACTAGCAATTACATTTCCCATTATTCTAGTACTATATCATACATCCAAAACCTCTGCATCTATAGTTGCCATCTTCCTTAGATCCTGGATCACTGCTCATCAGGTCAAGTCTTGGCAAAACCAGCCTAGAAAGGAACTAGGGCAAGGCAGGGGCGCCCACCTCCTTCAATCAACTCATGGATGATGGCTCCCATACCCAACCCTGCCAAGAATATTTAAGCCTGTGCCATGTGATGGGTACATGGGTACATGGGAGCCCTGCCCTGCAGTTTCCTTCTCACTGCATATTCGAGCCTGGCACGGCCAGTACGTGCAAGAATCAAATCCCCCTACCTTTTTGTGCTCATATGATGCGGACCGGTGCTTGGTCTTTGGTACTTCGCCGCTGCCGCTGCATGTGTTCCAAAAGGCCTTGGCATGTGCCCCTAGCACTGGCCTCGGAAAGGCCTTTCACTCCTGGCTGCAACGATCCAAACTGCATGCACCTGCCGGCAGCTCTACCTAGCACGCACATTAAGTTTTGGCCTTTGGAGATTCTGGCCAACATGAACTGAATCAATCCTGGCCGATCTGCCTACTCTGTCTGGCCCAGGAGTACTTGATTAGCTTTTGTAGTTGAGCTTAGGGATTTGATTACTGTTTAAGTAGGTGTTTTTGTAGGTTTTTTTTTATTGAGATAAGAACTTGCACAACCTGTGAAGTAAGGGTATGGTATGATTTTGTACTTGTAGTGCCTGTGGAAAGAGCTGAGCTGAGGGTACGTTTTTCTAACCTGATCTATCCGATCCTTAGTTTTGTAAACTTTATAGCATTGTGATCCACCTACTAGCATAATGACCTAAGCAAAGCGTTTGTTGACTTTGAAGATGGAAGAAAAGTGCATTGCAAGCTAGCGAGCATAAGGTCTAAACCGAACCATTAGAGGACGAGGATACCTTTATTTATTTGTGAATTTTGACGCGAGCGCGTGCAAGCGAGCTTAATGGGTCTCTCTATGGAATAATCCTTTTGAAATTTCACCAAAACCAGCTAGCTACTCCAAGCCGGGAGACCATTTCCACGCTGACATCTCAATCACGCACAAGCTGGTGTGCTCCGAACATTTCGGGGGCAAAACTTGTGCTACCTTTTGCCCTCGTCGCGCGGGAGAAGGACTTGGTTCACCACTCGCCAATACCCGCACATTTAATAGTTAGTAAAGATGTATCTAGGTTTGGAAACTTGCGTGAACCGATCAACGAAAACCAAAAAAAAAACAGTGGCTCCGATCCAAGGTGACTGGGATCGATACCCGGCCAACTCTTCTTCCGTGATGAAACGACACCACCCCGCCCTGATTTCTTCCGAAGGATGTGGGCACGCTTGGCGCTAGTAGTAGCAACTTGACCAAGTCGTCATCGTTTGGGTGTTGGCGTGTTGCTAGCTCAGGGTCCAACCAAATTCAAACGAGTTTTGAATTTTTTTAAAATAAAAATCCTGCTCAACTTTTGAATGAATTCCATCAAGAGGTGTGGCGGAGGGGTCGGGTGGCGCCCGGCGAAGCAACGTGGTTCGGTAGCAGGCGCAGGAGTCCTGGTCGGTCGGGATCCGGCAGCTGGGGGCCTGGGCCACACGGCTGGAGCGGCGCAGAGGATCTCTGGTGGGTGGTGGGAGCGCGGCGTGGCCGTAGCTACGGAACCGTACCACCGCTTGTACCGCCTCGCCGTCGGCCCCACGCCGCGCGCGGGGGGGATCCGCTGTGGCAGGGCATGGTACAGTACAGCCGGCCACGCTGGCGTACCAGTAAGGATGGGAAACGGATAGCAAATATTCGAATTATTCGATATCCGTATCTGTTTAAATATCAATATGGATATCCGTATTCGAATGTAATGTGGTAGCAAAGTGGATACATCCGAGTTCGATTTTCGTTGATTTTCTCTATCCGATTCCACATCCGTATTCGATAATTCCGACACTATCCGTATCCGTATGGATTGAAACTATTTAAAAGTCATCTCCATTTCCTATAACCAATATTATATTATTTTTTATAATAAAAATATAAGAAAATTAAGTTTATTTTTAAATATTTTATTGTTTTATCTATTTATATGTGAAACTACTTTTATAATTTTTATTTATATATTAATAAAAATTGTATATACATTTATTTAAATATATTTTTATTTCTAGTTTTATTTTTATATATTTATTTATTAAATATTATTGATAAATGTATTATTTTTAACTAGTTATCTTTGTTATGTTATTAAACTTTTGTTTCTAGATATGTAACGATTTTATATTCTAAAACTACCAATAAAGAAAATAGATAAACGTAATCTTATACGGTGAGTACGAAATATCTATTTTGCATTCGTATCCGAGAATACCTGAATCTATATCCATATTCAAATTAAAATGTGGTAAATAATGCTATTCGGATCCGATTCCATACGAATCCGATCCGTTTCCATCGTTACATACCAGTACCCGCCCGTCCACTCGCGGCGTACAGTGGATGCATCCTGCCTCCGGTCCGATCTGCCAGATGAGCAAGCGTATATAATATAAGTTGTACAGCTTTTGTATGACGATGTCCATGGCGAGTTGGCGAGCTGACAAATGGAGATCATCGCTCAACTTAGGTATTGAGCGCATCAGCCAACGACGACGTTGGCCTTTTGATGCTATTGCTAGAGTGGGTCAAATCGGGGTGTGCCTTGTTTCTTAGCCGGAATGGTGTATCCCCGGATGGGCCATGGGGATGCCATCACGAACAGGTATGGATGTACATGCTGCTGCTGCATAAGAACATTAGCGTATTTATGCGCCTGCGAGGGACATTTCTGGGATGTAGAAAGTAGAAAGCCCACAACAAAACACGAGTTTTTCATGGAAACGGCGTGCTTTTGGAAGAAGGTTCGCTTCTTATACAATGCGTACAGCCTATAAATAAATACGCTGTGCATTTAATTTGGAACGAGTGGTTTGTATAGAGTTGCGCATGCGCGTATGTCTCCCTAACGTCTACACATTGTTTTAACTTTAAAAAAACATGTGTAGTGCGCCGTATGATTGGCATAAACATACATGATATCAACTTACTCAACCTAAATTTTTAGAGTTTATTATTCAACCTAAATTCGATGCTTCAAAATTACTCTGCACCGAAAGACTCGTATTGCTACAGCCGTTGTGTCTTATATATATATGCGCCCTCGTGCACGATGCGCAACTTGATCAATCCTCAACAAATCCTGGCGCCCTCGAGCTCTGAGTTCAACAACTCAGGCATGAGGCGATTCTTGCACCATGCTTCACCTACGTGCATTCATGTTTGGCGCAATGCAAGATTATCACACGGACGACGTCGTCGCGTCCCTTCATCCACGCTGTGTTTGACTCGCCCAAATGGCTCCAACAAGATCGATCAAACAAATGTTTGACCCGTGGTATGTCGAGTGACTTGGTTCCTTTGCGGACCCCACTTACACAACGCCGGCTCCAATATACAACTTACCACAACCTTTAACACATATTTCTTAGCCTCCTATGTACATAACACGGAGCACACACGTTAGCTGTGCTCGGAATATGCCAGTGTGCCATATCGCCAGTGATAAAGGATGCATGTCCAAAAGTCAAAACAAGACCTAGAACCTCTTGGACCACGCAAAAGCACCCACAAATCTATAATTACAATACACACTGCAATTTTTACACAATTTTTTTAGCATCATTACATGTTTTGACTTTGCATCGATGGTATGACTTAGGCGGTCTTTTCCTCTCAAAGCTACCAACATACCAAATGGCTGTACATTATTGTCTGACCTGAACTCAACAAATGAAAATTAATCACAATAATATTCTTAGAGATTGCATCCATCTATCATGCTGATTTCGCTACACAACTCACCATTTTCCCAACACATAGAACTCAACTGCCTAGCCTAAGAAACACGACAAGTAGGTACGCGCTAGCCCACCCCGCAATGCGCCAGCGTGCCGCATCTCCAACAATAAAGGAGTCAAGTCAAAAGAAAACCAAAAACCCCTCTTGGACCACGCAACACACAGCTGGTCTATCCCTTGCGCATATCACTTGATGACGTATTAGTGTCGCACGTTCACGCCCCCTCTAGTCGTCCTCGCACATAACGGTGGCGTACAAGGTAGAGCACCAGAGCCAAGCCATAGAAAGAGGTGGGGCGCACAGAACGCCGCACAGTCGGTGGCTGCAGTCGGTGGCTGCAGAGGATCCTGCACCCGCCCACGCTAGTCCAGCCCCGGTCTCCGTTGCAATCCCCACCTTAGAAGATCCCACGCTGATTTCGCTCGCATTCGTTGCTATATACATGCACCGCCGCACCAGCCTACGCGGTGTTATTGGGGTGTCGTGCGGTAGCCAGCCAGCCAGACCGCCGCGCTCGGCAGAGGAGAGGAGCCGAGGGCCGAGCCGCTCTCTGCTGCCACCTTAGAGGAGTAGGAGGGGGAGAGGCCGGTCGGTTTGGGAGCCACGATGGAGGACAAGGCGGCCAATCTAGACACCGTCCTCAAGGAGGCCGTATGTCTCTTATGCTCTCCCAGAACTCGCTTACCAACCTCTCTTTTCGATTCTCGCCTGTGGACATGTGTGCTCAGAATATGCAAAAGAAGATGTTGAACCTTTTGGACCACACAAAAGCACCCACAAATCTATAATTGCAATATCACATCGTAATTTTTACATAATTTTCTTAGCATCATTATATGTTTTGACCTTGCATCGATGGTATACCTTAGACATCCTTTTCCTCTTAAAGCTACCAACATGCCAAATAGGTGTATATTATTGTCTGACCTAAACTCAACAAATGCAAACTAATCACTATAGTATTCTTAGAGATCTCTATCATGCTGATTTCACCACACAACTCACCATTTTCCCGACACGTAGACCTCACCCGCCTAAGAAACATGACAAGTATGCACGCGCTAGCCTACCTCGCAACGCGCCAGCATGCCATATTTCCAGCAATAAAGGAGTCAAGTCAAGAAGAAACCAAGACACTCTCTTGGCCCATGCAAGACACCGCCGATCCATCCCT
Organism: Panicum miliaceum; assembly: GCA_032594955.1. Lineage (NCBI taxonomy): Eukaryota > Viridiplantae > Streptophyta > Magnoliopsida > Poales > Poaceae > Panicum > Panicum miliaceum. The sequence continues at coordinate 54,575,399 of CM064057.1, read as the reverse complement.
TGCACTGATCGCTTGCTGATGTATTAACATTAGGTATTCACGCCCCCCTCTAAGTCATCCTCACACGTAACGGTGGCGTAGAGGGTAGAGCACTAGAGCCAAGCCATAGAAAAGGGGGGATGGGCGCACAGGGCGCCACACAGTCGGTGGCCGCAGAGGATCCCGCACCCGCCCACGCCAGTCCAGTCCCGGTCTCCGCTGCAGTCCCCACCCTGAAGATCCCACGCTGGTTTCGCTCGCCTCCCCTGGCTATATAGGCGCGTCCCGCCGCTCCAGCCTGCGCCGTGCTGTTGGGGGCGTCGTGCGGTAGCCAGCCAGCCAGACCGCCGCGCTCGGCAGAGGAGAGGAGCCGAGCCGCTCTCTGCTGCCTGGGAGCAGGAGGGGAGAGGCGGCCCCCCGGGGAGCCAGGATGGAGGACAAGGCGGCCAATCTCGACGCCGTTCTCAAGGAGGCCGTCGATCTCGTACGCTCCTCCTCCCCCCGAAAACTCACTCACCAACCTCTCTCTTCGATTCTCGCCTGCGTTTCTTCTCTCGCGGTTACCTTTTCCGGGGGTGGATTCGGACCGTCTGGTGGCGCTCTGCTCGGTTCATCCCTGCTGCGTTGCGTTGCGTATCTGCGGACCTTTTTTGGAGAGCGTTTTCGTTTGGGGGCGGGGGGGTTTGCTGGTTGCGGCTTGGTGGTGGACTAGTAGTACTCTCTCCACGCTCGTGTTCTCGCTCGATCTCGGCGGGATTCCTCGATCTCCGCTCCGCGGCGGCCGCGATTCGCTCCCGGTTGCCTCCTCGCCGATCCGGCCCGCCGTGCGCTCGATTTGCGTCGGCGTCGGCCTCGTGCCGCATCTCACTGCTGTTACGCTCGAGTTCTCTCCATTTTTTTCTTTTTTATTTATGTTCCACTTTTTTTCCTTTTTATTTATGTTCCACCTTTTTCAATCCGCACGTTCGCCCTCCTTTTTCCGCCCAATCCGCGCCGTTTCCCATCACTCCCGAACAGCGATTGTTTTTTTCCAGCGCGTGCGTCCCCTCAAAAAACTGGATGATTCTGCTCTTGGTGCGCGCTGATCTTTGCGCCGTGTTTTTGATGCGATGATGCTCTTCTGACCGCGCAGGAGAACATACCGATCGATGAGGTGTTCGAGAACCTCCGATGCAGCCCGCAGGGCCTCTCCACCGCTCAAGCGGAGCAGCGCCTCACCCTCTTCGGGCCCAACAAGCTGGAGGAGAAGCAGGTGAGGGAATCAGCAGCCTTTGGCTCATGTCTTTCCTGTTCCTGTTACTCGGTCTGGCGGATAGCGTGATGTGAAGCTCCCATGATGGATTTGTGCGTGTATGCGTGTTTGCAGGAGAGCAAGTTCCTCAAGTTCCTGGGCTTCATGTGGAACCCGCTGTCCTGGGTCATGGAGGCGGCCGCCGTCATGGCCATCGCGCTCGCAAATGGAGGAGTAAGTGCTGATTCTCACAGCACGTGTCTTGTTGGAACTGTGGGTTCGGAGGATTTGATGCGTCTTTTTCCTGATTTTTGCAGGGGAAGCCGCCGGACTGGCAGGACTTTGTGGGGATCATCACTCTGCTCATCATCAACTCAACAATCAGTTTCATTGAGGAGAACAATGCCGGCAATGCGGCTGCTGCTCTCATGGCCCGCCTCGCCCCCAAGGCCAAGGTACAGTACTGACAGGATCTTGCTTGTTGTTTGGTCACAAGCTGTTGTTGCCTGGAGGTGGAGGGCACTGATTTTGGTTTGTTGTGATAAAGGTTCTCAGAGATGGCCGGTGGAGTGAGGAGGAATCGGCTATCCTTGTGCCAGGAGACATCATCAGTGTCAAGCTTGGGGATATCATTCCAGCTGATGCTCGTCTGCTTGAGGGTGATCCGCTGAAGATTGACCAGGTCATTGCAAACTGCAGTTGCTCTGCTCTTATGTGTATTGGTCGATCCTAAAATTCATGCTTGACTTTCTGAGTTGATCTTATGCAGTCTGCACTCACTGGCGAGTCCCTTCCAGTGACCAAAGGCCCTGGTGATGGAGTGTACTCCGGTTCCACTTGTAAACAGGGTGAAATTGAGGCTGTTGTCATTGCCACTGGTGTGCACACATTCTTCGGCAAGGCAGCGCATCTTGTCGATTCAACGAACCAAGTTGGTCATTTCCAGAAGGCAAGCCTCTAATCCTCTTCCCAGCACTTACTTTATTTATTGCAAAATTTATGATGTGATGGGAATCTATTTGCTTCACTATCCAGGTTCTGACTGCCATCGGGAACTTCTGCATCTGTTCAATTGCTGTTGGAATGCTAGTAGAGATTGTTGTCATGTACCCTATCCAACACAGGGCTTACCGACCAGGAATTGACAATCTGTTGGTACTTCTGATTGGAGGAATTCCAATCGCCATGCCCACTGTCCTTTCTGTTACTATGGCAATCGGGGCCCATCGCTTGGCTCAACAGGTATGCACTTGTACATGAGAAAAAGTTTCATGTTGTTTCTCATGTGATCTAATATGGGAATTGAATATACTAAAATTTTGCATTCTGATTTAGGGAGCAATTACTAAGAGAATGACAGCAATTGAGGAAATGGCTGGCATGGATGTTCTTTGCAGCGACAAGACTGGGACATTAACCTTAAACAAATTGACTGTTGACAAAAGTCTCATTGAGGTAGGCTGTTGTTACTAGAAGTTCAATAGTCTTTCTGTCTATGGATCGTTGCAGCAATTATAACATGATTTCAAATTAACTGGATCAGATATTCCAAAGAGGTGTTGACCAGGATACAGTAATTCTGATGGCTGCCAGAGCTTCTCGTACAGAAAATCAGGATGCCATAGATGCCACGATAGTTGGTATGCTGGCTGATCCAAAGGAGGTAATCAGGTTTCTTTTTGAGTTTGTGATCTGCAGCTTATTTACTTTTCTTCTAACGATTTCTTTTTTCTTTTTCCTGTTTGACAAAAGGCTCGTGCTGGTGTTCAAGAGATTCACTTTCTGCCATTTAATCCAACTGACAAAAGAACTGCTTTAACCTACCTTGATAGAGAGGGAAGAATGCATCGTGTTAGCAAGGGAGCACCAGAGCAGGTATTGTTTTCTTGCACATACTAGGAGCTCTACATTTGTGATGATGATTTCCCTTATTAATAGTGGAAGTTAAACAGATCCTACATCTTGCGCACAACAAGTCGGATATTGAAAGAAGGGTGAGAGCTGTGATTGACAAATTTGCTGAGCGTGGTCTGAGAGCACTTGGTGTGGCTTACCAGGTTTGTGCTCCCTTGACATGAATTAGTGCTACACTCTTTTGTTTAATTTCTATTGTACTTGACCCACAATATTCATGTACAGGAAGTGCCAGATGGTAGGAAAGAGAGTCCTGGAGGACCATGGCAGTTCATCGGGCTCTTGCCACTTTTTGACCCCCCTCGTCATGATAGTGCAGAAACAATCAGAAGGGCACTCGATCTTGGTGTCAATGTCAAGATGATTACAGGTTTGTCATATTTCATTGCTGCCCACCCTTTCTTGGGTTGATTGCTCTAAATCTGGAATTCTTCTCTGGTTCCTTGGAAACATGTTGCTAATAATTTGTGTTTGCAGATTGGGCGTGCTAACGGATTGCTTTGCTGTAATGTTGATTCAACCTATGTTTTCCTTTCAGGTGATCAGCTTGCTATTGGGAAGGAGACAGCACGCCGTTTGGGAATGGGTACCAATATGTACCCTTCGTCTGCTTTACTCGGACAGGATAAGAATGAGTCAGTTGCTTCTTTGCCAGTTGATGAATTGATTGAGAAGGCTGATGGTTTTGCTGGAGTCTTTCCAGGTACAATTTTGGAGATTATCTCTTTTAGAGTACTCTTGTTTCATATGGATCAATGGTTCTGCACCATCTGGTCGCAGTACTGATATCTAGTTCATCTTTTTTTCCTGTTGCTTAATAGAACACAAGTATGAGATCGTGAAACGCTTGCAAGCAAGAAAACACATTTGTGGTATGACTGGGGATGGTGTAAATGATGCCCCAGCTTTGAAGAAGGCTGATATTGGTATTGCAGTAGCAGACTCCACCGACGCAGCACGAAGTGCTTCGGACATCGTCCTCACTGAACCAGGCCTTAGCGTGATTATTAGTGCTGTGCTGACGAGTCGGGCAATTTTCCAAAGAATGAAGAATTATACGGTATGGCAATTCTGCAGTGTCTTTTCAGTTTCTTAATGCTCTATTCTTTGATCAGTATATTCATAGTGCATTTGTGCTTGCAGATATATGCTGTGTCAATTACCATCCGTATTGTGGTATGTACTTGTACTTAGTATTTAGAAAATATTGCTCTGTTGACTGATTAGACAAATAATTTATCTGACCTCTACATACTTTGTTGTCGCAGCTTGGTTTTATGCTTCTTGCGCTGATATGGAAGTTTGACTTCCCACCATTTATGGTTTTGATCATCGCCATCCTCAATGATGGTAAGCCTGCTTTTTAGTTAATTCATGAGGAGAGTAAATCCTGTAGTTGATCAATTATTGTTTCTGTTCAAATCTACACATTTCAAGTTTAAGTAGCAGATTAGGTTACCTAACAGCCTCAACCTTTTGACATCAATAGGTACCATTATGACTATTTCGAAGGACAGAGTAAAACCGTCTCCACAGCCTGATAGTTGGAAGTTAGCTGAGATCTTTGCAACTGGAGTAGTTCTTGGTGGATATTTGGCTATGATGACAGTCATTTTCTTCTGGGCTGCATACAAGACTAACTTCTTCCCGGTATGGACCAATAGTTTCTTAAGCATTCTTTAACTTTTGAGCAATTTAGAGTATGGGTCAATCGGTGTACTGATGAACACCCTTGTCATGGTTCCTAATCTGCAGCGAGTATTTGGTGTCGAAAGCCTTGAGAAAACTGCACAGGATGATTTTCAGAAGCTTGCCTCTGCTGTGTACCTTCAAGTTAGCACAATTAGCCAAGCTCTCATCTTTGTGACAAGGTCTCGCAGCTGGTCATTTGTGGAGCGTCCTGGGTTCTTGCTAGTTTTTGCTTTCTTGGTGGCACAGCTGGTAAGTGATTCGAATCCAGTTTCAATGTTTCATGCTGTACTGCCATACTGTCCTTTTGCAGTTAGCCTTGCTCACATTGTCTTGTTTGCAGATTGCTACTCTGATTGCAGTATATGCCAACTGGGCGTTCGCTGCGATCAAGGGCATTGGATGGGGTTGGGCCGGTGTCATCTGGCTTTACAACATCGTCTTCTACTTTCCCCTGGATATCATCAAGTTCCTCATCCGTTATGCTCTGAGCGGTAGAGCATGGGACCTCGTCCTTGAGCAGAGGGTAGGGACACATGCGAAGAATGCTTGTTGATACTCAACGTTCAGTTTGCTGATTGCTACAACGTGTACTCATCTGCGTTTGCTGATGTGCACATTCAGGTCGCGTTCACGAGGAAGAAGGATTTCGGGAGGGCAGATAGGGAGCTCAAGTGGGCGCATGCTCAGAGGACACTCCACGGGCTCCAGGCACCGGAGGCAACCATCTTTGAGAACAAGACGACCTTCAATGAACTCAACCAGCTCGCGGAAGAGGCACGCAGGAGAGCCGAGATGGCGAGGTACTATGCTACTCCAGAGCTTCTGAATAAGACTTAACTTGCCCTCCTTGAGCGTCTTCACTGAACGTGACACCTGACTCGCACCCCGTCTGTTTGTTTGTGTTGCAGGTTGCGAGAAGTGAACACCCTGAAGGGGAGGATGGAGTCGGTGGTGAAGCAGAAGGGCTTGGACATCGAGACGATCCAGCAGTCCTACACCGTGTGATCGATGGATTGATTATTACAGGCGGCTTCTTCTTACTATATGTACTAGGCAGCAATAAGGAAAACCCATGGTTGGGCCTCGAGGATGATGATGATGATGATACGTTTCTGACGTCGGTGCGGTGCTTTATCGCCATAGTCTCACCTCCACCCCTACATGCTGCTGTCCATTAACCACCCCCGGCAGATCATTTACCGGCATTGAGAAGACGATATATACTCTGTAGTCCCTAGTAGATGATGATATTAATACAATTTTTTTTGCTTGGTATTATACTGTGCTATCTGGTCTTGGTTGCCTGCTGCCTGGATTCCTGAGTCTGGAGTTGGGTGCAGGCATGAGCATGTGCAATGCTACCGTTGCGGCATGGACAGCGTCAAATGGCCGGGGAACGCTGTCCTGGGCTCTCGCCTGAAATCGTGGTGTTAGGCTGCATAGCATTGATTGGTTCAGGCGATTTGAGAAACCGGGAATTCTTGGCATGTGGGGTGCTTCTTCTTCCCAGGATCTGATGGTATCTGGTGATCCACATGGGCGCGGGGCGGGGGTGCCGCAAGCCCGCTGGACTGACCCGCGCCGCATACCTGAAGCGGCTCTTTGCGGCCAGCCCGCAAGGCCCAGCGGCGCCGCGTAGCCCGCAAAACAAAGGCAGAGCAGGCTCCGCGCATCGCCCCCTTCTGCCTGGGGTACGCTGATCTTGCATCCAAGACTTACCTACTCAGGTATTAGTAATGGCGATACTTGTATTAAAACTGTATTTCTGATTGCTCGTGATGTCCCTTCTGACACAACTTGCATTTGTTACTATCAGCCACCCTTTTGACTTTGAATGTCCCTCTTGTGTGCGATAGATGCAATTCGCTAGCAGTAATCAAGAGAGAAGGCAAACTTTCAATCTTGTGTGAGATCCTGTGATCATCAAGAAGCCATGGCGTCTCCGTCCGCTTGTGTGCCGTCGCAGAGAATGGTTCCAGGCTTCCTTGCTGCTTCCCCTAGCCCTACTACTCCAGCACCCATCCCTTCCCAGGTCCCTCAACCCCATCGTCAAGAACAAGGAGGAATCCAGAGAACAGGGAAGAAACGAAAGGTCAGCTCTGAGTTTGGCAAGAGGGCCCAGGTGCTCCGACCTGCACATGAGGGCTCCTCTCCTGCTGCCACCATACCCACTGCTGGACATCATGGGAGCCCCTCCCTGGTAATTTCTAAAACAAGCTTGGCACAATCTCCCTTTTTTCACATTGTAAATATGTATCACTTGTGGGGAACTATAGTTTGCTGCCTAAATTGGATCAATTAGCCGTACTACACGTTCCATCATTGTTTTTGCAGTTGCATTCGACTCCACGAATGGTTGCAGGCTCCTCCCCTGCTGCTTTGCAGGCTCCTCCCCTGCCGCTGCAGGCACCCCCTCCCTGGTAATTTATTTATTTATTTCCTGTTTACTATATTTCTATAACTAAGCAGTGATTTCAGGATTTTTAATTTATTTACATTATGTTTGCTTTGGTTATCTGTGTAGGTCCCTATGGAAACGCGGCAGAAGGTGCCAGACTCAAGGCGGTTGAGATCACCGATGGGGTACCCGCAGCTGTAAAATCAACAGGAGTGAGAATGCTATTATCACCAAGGAATAACTCACCTTCCCCATCTGTGATGTGTCCTAGTAAGTGATGCCATATCTATTATCACCAATGATTTATTTCTAGCTGTTTAGTACTAAACTCAGACTATATAGCTGTTAGATTGTAGAGCATCTTGTTGTCTTTTTTTATGATGTACTAGTTCTTGAAATACCACTTACTACTATTTTTATGCATTCAATTACTACTTTTAATTTATATTTAGAATCTTAATCAATCATGCCCTAAACTATCAATCATGTCCATGATTAGAAAAATCTCGTAAAAGACACAAGCTTACATCAGAAATATGGAAAGATTTTGATGCTATATATGATGGTCAATCTGTTGCTGAAGCTCAGTGTATACATTGCCATAAAATAATCAAAGTAGCACGTGATGTTGGTACAAGCACTTGCCTTAGGCATTGGCGTACTCGTGAGGGAAAAGCAAGGGTGGATCAAATGCTCAATCAAATCACCTCCAATGATCAGTCCTCACTCAGTGCATCATTAAAAGACTGGAAATTTAATCAGGAAAAATCTCAGAAAGAGTTAGTTTACCTAATTGTTGTCCATGCACTACCTTTTAGCCTTGTTGAGTATCCCAGGTTCAGAAGTTTTGTGAGCAGTCTTAATCCATTGTTCACACATATTTCAAGAACCACAATCAAGTCAGATTGCATTGGTACATATGAGCATGGCAAGGCAGAATTACTTGAGGTGTTGAAAAAATCAACTTCTAGAGTTTCACTCACTACAGATTTATGGACGTCCAAGCAAACATTAGGCTACTTGTGTGTTACCTGTCATTTTATAAGAAATTGGAAAATTCATAAAATGATTATAAAGTTTGGTCTTGTAGAAACACCTCATGATGGCAGAAATTTGTTTAATGCAATGCTCAAGTGCTTGAATGAGTGGAGCATCGAAGATAAGGTCTTTGCAATCACCCTAGATAATGCTTCTGTAAACAACAACTTTGTGAGCGCTTTGAAAGAAAACCTAGTAGGCAAGTGTTTGCTGCCAGGTAAAGGCACAATGTTTCATTGTCAATGTGCTGCCCACATCTTAAATCTGATAGTTCAAGAAGGTTTGGTTGCCATGAACAAAGCTGTCACAAGTATTAGGGATAGTGTAAAGTATGTGAAGAGCTCACAAGGACGTAAGCAAAGGTTTGAGAAGATGATTAAGGAAGTAGGGATATCTTGTGATAAATGACCGCCACTTGCTGTTGCGACCCGGTGGAACTCCACTTACCACATGCTCAAGTGTGCTTTGGATTATGAGAAGGCATTTGAAGCTTTGACCCGTGAGGACAGTCAGTATATGCATGAGCCTTTAGTTAAGGAATGGAAGATGGCCAAGAAGCTTTGTAGCATCTTGAAGACATTTTGTGATGCTACTGAAGTACTCTCGGGTTCCAACTATCCTACTGCAAGTTGTATTTTTGATCAGTTTTGGGAGGTCAAGTTGTTGTTGGAAAAGGAGTCCTCAAATACAGATGTTATGGTTTTAGCCATGATACATAAGATGAAAGAAAAATTTCAGAAATACTGGGATCTATGTTTCTTGCAAATATGTGTTCCAGTCATCTTGGACCCTAGATTTAAGTTGGGCTTTCTTGAGTTTCGTCTAAGAAAATATTTTGGTCAATCATCACAATACTTCCCTATGGTTGAGAAGACATTCCGTGACCTCTTCGACGAATATAACTCACAATCAAGTGACTATACTCATGACTATGATGATCATGCAAAGTTAGTTGGTAGTGTTGAAACCTATATTGGTAGAACCAATCCTTGGGCAGATTGGAGCTTACATCAGAACTTGAATCAAAGGAGAAGGGTGAGCGAACTCGATAAGTATTTGGAAGAAGAAACAGTCCCTACAGAGGCTCCTTTTGACATTCTGCAATATTGGAAGACATCTTCTGCTACATATCCAATACTTGCACATATGGCACGAGACATATTAGCTGTTCCAGCATCAACGGTGGCATCAGAATCAGCCTTTTCTAGTGGAGAGAAAATTATCAGTGACTATAGAAGCAGGTTGACCAGCGAGACAGTGGAAGCATTGATCTGTCTCCAAGATTGGATAAGGGGGAAGAGTAAGTTTAGTCTATTATATGTATTCTGATGTCTTCCGTGTGTGCTAATATGTTTACTCCTTGCCTGATCCATTTCAATTATTTCAGACATTAATATCACCCATGATGAAATAGCTGGATACTTAATTGGAGATGGTGAGGATAACGAGGATATCCATCTTACTTGTATAGTTGTACTCATTATTTAAAGACACTCCATCACATAGAACTATATTGAGAAGATCTCTTCATTTGTTATATTCATCTTCTAGTCTCATCAGGGTGCTTACCACCTCCCTCATGGATGGCCTGGACTGGAAAGCTACTTGTGTGCAGGACATCGCCAGATCTAATAAGTCCAGTGCCTTTGCCTGCTCGTCTCCGGGCCAGTACATGATCTCCTCATCCAGACAGTTCATCATGTTGCAGTGATCTGCAGACTTCAGCTTTAGAGTCATCCATGCCACAATGTCTACACCGTCGCCAAACGCAGGATCCACAGGCATCTTCCTGCACAGGAGTTCCAGTAGCACGACACCATAACTGTAGACATCGCTCTTCTCGGTCAATCTTGTGTTGTATCCATGCTCTGGTAGTAAATAAAAACATAAATTAACTTAAGAAAATGTGATGCTAGAATGTGAATTTTGAAAGGAGGAATGTTACCTGGAGAATGTAGCCGAGGGTGCTAACAACAACGGACACTGTTGCATCTGCATCCTCATCATCTACAATCTTCCCCATGCCAAAATCTGCGATTTTAGGCACCAAATCAGCATCCATCAGTATGTTGCTTGATTTGACATCCCTATGTACAATCATCAGCACACAATCATGGTGCAGATAGGATAACCCCTGTGCTGCACCAAGGGCGATCTGATGTCGGACATTCCAGTCGAGGGCCACTTGAGGTTTCCTTCCATGCAATAGCTCCAAAAGTGTTCCCTGAGGCATGTATTCTGAGAGAATTATGCCAAAGTTGCCACGGATGCAGTACCCCTCCATCTTGACGATGTTTCGGTGCTTTACCATGTTAAGAATCTTCATCTCAACGGGGAATTTGAATTGGGACAGATCAACTGTCTTGACTGCCTATTGCCTTCCAGGAGCAAACTCTGTCCGGTAGACTGTGCCATGCCGGCATCTTCCAATCACATACTTATCACTCCAGTTTTTGGTGGCACCAAGGATGTCATCATAGGTCAAGTCTTCAGGTAACTCCTCTGTTGTGTTGAGGCCACGCACCGAGACACGGTTCACCAATAGGCGGCGCGATCTCTTCACCACGTAGTGAATAGCACACGTATGCACAATTGAGGATTCCCGAAAAACCCTTCAGGTGACCGTTCTGCAAACTTAACCCAGCCATTAGGGAGCTGTCCGGATAGATCATTGAATGACATGTTCACAAAAGTAAGTGCAGCCATACTGCCGAGCAGCGATGGAATTGGACCCGACAAAGAGTTCTTTGACAGGTCAAGCATTTCCAGCATCTGAAGGTTGCCGAGGCTACTTGGGATCTCGTTGCTCAACCTGTTGTTGCTAATGTTTACAATTTTGGAGATGGACTGAAGTTTACCTAAGCTGTCAGGGATAGGTCCTTCCAAACAATTGCCAGCAAGCTGCAACTCAAGAAGGCCCTGCGTTGTAGTGAAGGAGCCTGGGATTTTTCCACTGAGCTTATTTCCAAAAAGCAGAAGATTTTGTAGACTATCAATTGCTATGATCTCTGAAGGTATACTCCCATTGAGAAGGTTATTTTGAAGATCCAAACGGACAAGCTTCTTACAATTTCCCAACTTATGTGGTATTGGTCCAGATAGCATGTTCGATGACAAGTTCAGATTCCCAAGAATGCTTAGAGCACCGAGCTCACGTGGTATTGGGCCAGAGAATTTGTTGCTAGATAGATCAAGGACTGTGAGGTTGCGCCATGAACCAAGAACACTTGGTATGCTCCCCTCAAAAAGATTGCCACTCAATTCCACAAACGACCACCCTGTGTTTTTCCCCAAAACTGAAGGTAATAATCTCCCGCCGAATCGATTGTTCCCAGGCGGACCCTCCAGAGAGACTGGCACTTCAAAATCTCACTGGGAATAGTCCCATTGAATAGGTTGTGCCCAAGATCAAGAACAGCGAGCCGGCCTCCAGTGCAAAGACAAGGCGGGATTGCACCATGGAAGCGGTTACCAGTGAGGTCAACCCGCTCAAGTCCTTGGGTTGTGTTCAACCCCAGGGCTTGTGGGATCTCACCGGAGAAGTTGTTAGATGCCAAGATGAGCACCCTCAGGTTCCTCATAAGAGTAATCTCTGCAGGAACCTCTCCAGTCAGGTTGTTGTAGGAGAGCGCCAGCTCCTCCATGTAAGGCATTCGCCACAATGCCGCGGGCACCTGCCCGTGAAGCCTGTTGCCAAACAGGGATAGCACTTGTAACTTTGTAAGCTTGGTGATCTCTGGTGGTATAATCCCGGAAAGGCTATTGTTGTGGAGCTCAAGATGGGTCAATTCCTGGCATTCTCCTATTTCCGGTGGGATTGTGCCAGTGATGAAATTGTCCTTGATAGTGAACCACTGTAAGCTGACGAGATTGCCTATGGCTGCCGGAATTGAGCCGGTGAACCGGTTGGAATGCATCCATAGCATTGTCAGAGAATGACACTTCCAAATTGACTCAGGGACGGGTCCGGTGAGCTCATTTCTGGACACCATCAGTTTCTCCAAATTGAGAAGCTCGCCAATGCTGGCCGGCAACTCGCCGGTGAAGGAATTGTTGCTGAGGAAAAGCTTTTGCAGGTTTGGCATGGAGACGAAAAAGTCGGGAAGCGGAGCCCGAAATCTTGTTGGATAGATACAATTTGGTCAGGTTGCCGCAGTTGCCGAGGGTGCGTGGAAGCTCGCCGGCGATCTGGTTGCTGTCGACGTTGAGGAACTTGAGCACACAATGCACCGGGAAGTCCGGCATTGGCCCGGTGAGTTTGTTCGTGGCGAGCTCGTGAGGGATGGCGCTGGAGAGGGAGTTGTTGCTGAGGTCGAGGTACTGCAGAGGCGACAAGCCACCAGCGGAGGGCGCTGGTATCTCTCCAGCGAGCGCGTTGGAGCTGAGGTCGATGTGTTGGAGCTGGTGCGAGCTCAGCAGCTCCGGCGGAAGGGCGCCTGAGAGCCCGTTGCAGCCGAGGTGAAGCGCGGACAGGGCGGAGCACTCCGCGAACGCTGGAGGAACAGAGCCCGTGAAGTTGTTCCGGCTCAGGTCGAGCGCCGCGAGCTCCGGGAGCGAGCAGAGCTGCGGCGCGGACGCAGCGAGCTCCCCTGATAGTCCCACTCTGGAGAGGTTGAGCGCGGCCACCTCACCGGCGGCGGAGCAGGTGACTCCAAGAAATGCGCAATGCGGTCGTGCGGTCGAGTTGCTGCCGCGGCCATCGCTGGCGCTGGTATTCCACGACGGGAGAAGGATGAGCTGGGAGGTCAGCGACAGGGCGGCGAGGAAGGATAGTAGGATGTCGACGGAGGTGTTCGACGCCGGCGGCGTAGCCGAGGTTGTGGGTGGGATTGCAATTGCAATTAGGAGTGGAAGGACGAGGAGAGGGAGTGAGTACACGCGCGACATGTGTCAGGAAGGAGCAGTGGCTTGACAGCCTTTTCTTTTGACAGGTGCAGGCTTGGGTCGGCGTGCGAGTGGTATGCAGGTGGATGGGTGGTGAACTGGTCTCTAAAGGAGGGAGGAACATCCTCTCTATATTGCAGTATAGCACTAAGCGGTGGTATTTTTTTTTGGGCACTAAGCGGTGGTATTATGCACCATTAGAAATCTTCCTCCCATAACAAAGTTTGCTCGGTGCGTGTGATCAGCTTTTGGAAGTACAGCACTACCAGGCGTGCAAAATGCAACAAACTAGCTGCCGCACGAGATGATATTCCAAGCACAGATGCTAGGGAACAAGGGCAGGTGAGGGTGCAGATGCGTTTTGTTACAGGCAGAAAGTTTGTATGCGAGTTAGATTTTCTAGGTCACAGAATCTTTGTCGTGCCTTTGTGCCTTCTGCTGATCTGTGGAGGCAGCTAAATTTAGTGGTGGGTTTACGTGAAAGATATAAATATCCTTATGCGGCAACTTGTGATTATTCTATTATCTGGGTCACTCACTGTGTCGGCAGTGTTTGACTGCTTGTTTGACAGTATATTATGCAAGAGAAGAATAGCATTCCCGTTTTCAGTCGTAGTTTCAGACAGTAACAATCAAGTGAGAGACACAATTTGTATGAGCACCGACCACTATGGCCTTGCCGTTTCCGAGCACGATCTTGTCCACGAGCCGGCGGTTGGTGCTGCTCGCGGCGACGGACAGCATCCACGGCGCGACGTTGCAGACGCTCCCGCCGTCCACCACGCCGGCGTTCCCGGCCCCAGCGGACGTGACCACCCCTCGCCTCATGGCATGGAAGGCCCCGATGGCGGCGGCGTCCTCGAAGTACGGCGACGGGGCCTTGCTCCCGATGGAGAAGGAGATGACGTCCACGCCGTCGGCGACGGCGTCGTCGAACGCCGCCAGGACGTCGGCGTCGCCGCAGTGCCCGCGCTGCCAGCACACCCGGTAGCCGGCGAGCCTGGCGCCCGGCACGGCGCCGCGGGCCGTGCCGGAGGGCAGCCCGGCGAGGCTCACGTTGCCAACCGCGCGGCCGGCCACGGTGGACGCGGTGTGGCTCCCGTGGCCGTGGTCGTCCAGCGGCGACATGCCGGTGGCGCCGTTGCGGTAGGCGCGGGCGCCGATGATTTTGCTGCACGCCGCCGCGACGACATGTTAGGATGCGTAGACGGGGAAGGAGACGTGTCACGTACCACGACGCACTTGTTGCAAGTGAAGTTCTGGCAGGCGCCCTTCCATCTGCCCGGCGGCGGGCTCATGCCGTCGTCAGAGAAGGACGGGGAGTCCGGCCACACGCCGGAGTCCAGCATGCCGACGATGACGTCGCCTTCCAAGGGTAGCTCCTCCTGCGGCGTTTGAGGGAAGCCCAGGAAATCCCATGACCTTGTGGTCAGAAGCTCGCGGGTCCTGCTCGGGAAGACTGACACGGTGCCCTCCATGCCTGAGAATTCAGTTCAAAGTTTGAAGAAACTCAACTGTTGCATGCATAATCCTAGAAAAAAAACCATGTTTTTAGAGGAGATAATCTCGTGCCTTTTGCTTGATAGAAACTGTGAGTTGTTCTTTTACATGCTTTCTATCTTTGATTAATTACATAGGTGTTCATTCATATGCTTGCTGCGTTTTTTTGGGAGACGTACTGGAGAGTTTATGTGCCTCTAGTTCAGTTAATCTGGCTGCAAAGCCATTGAGGCTTCTCTTGTAGCTATGGAGGATCCTGTCGGAGGCAGAGCTGCAAAAGGGAAAATCCATGCATTGGTCTAGATGAACCCTAAGATCCTATGCTCATAACATAATCTTGTATAAATAAATGCAAAGAGAAACCTGTCGTCGTCGAGGACCTGGTCGAGCATGGCGTGATGAGAAGCTTCTACAGCAGCAGAGAAACCTTCAGGCTCTGACGAACCCGCACTAGGCAGGTGCCCCAGGTACACGATGTAGACCTGCTCATGAACGACACTGAATGAACAGAGGATCCCAAAGAGGAAACGGACAATGTTCAGCCGTGCTGGTGATCTGACCTGTCTTCCATCGTCAGAGGCATTCAGGGTCGCAGCGAAGAAGAGAACAAGGAGGAGGAGACCCGTTCTGAGACTGAAGCAACTCATAGTAGTTTTTTTGAGGCGAACCAGTTTATGGAACCTGATGAATTGATGGAAATATATATATTTGCAAATGATAGGCGTCGAGCTCATGCTCATCTTCTGACGCGTGCCGTGGCATCCAGGTACCAGCTTACGATTCTGCATTGCTTCCTCCGGAGCCTCGCGTTTGTTCTCTTCAGCCCAGCCCAGATGATGAACAGCAAAGCAAGGGCTGCACCGTCGGGATATCCACAGTTCTGACGGCTCGTACCTTAGTTTCTATGAACAAGTTTGGATGACAGGATTAAAATAGGGTTTAGATGAAACCTGGCCCCTTCGTTTTACGCTGTCCCAGCAACTGTCCCAACATCTTTTTTAGGATTGCTTGGATGGTGGTTTGCTGACGAGACAAGAGCATCCTTCTTTTGCCTAACTGGCGTCGTTTGGTCGGTGTAATGTCTCCTTGTTGTTTTCGCATGTATCTGACCTGTTGTTGGTAGCAGATCCCGGGCAAAAAACCTGAGAATTCTGGGCTGAAACTGAGAAAGTAACAACCGAGGAAAATGACTTTCTAACTAGACCTTTCACTGAAAAGGAGGTCAGGGATACTATTTTCAGCTGCTATGCTGAAGGTGCACCTGGCCCGGATGACATTTCCTTTCTATTTTATCACAAGTTTTGGGAGGTAGTCAAAGAAGATATCATGAGAATGTTTGATGACTTCTTCTCTGGGAGTTTGGACCTTTATAGACTAAACTTCGCCTTGCTCACCTTGACCCCAAAGGAGGAGAATGCAACAAACATTAGGAAATTCAGACCCGTTAGTCTCTGTAACTGCAACTTCAAAATTTTCTCCAAGGTCATTACCCTTAGACTGGGTGAAATAGCAGGTAGGCTAGTGTCACCCAACCAAAGTGCCTTCATTAGAGGAAGGTACATTCTGGAAAATGTCGTAGTGGCCCATGAGATAGTTCACAGCCTACACAAATCTAACACTCCTGGAGTGGTTTTGAAACTAGACTATGAAAATGCATATGATAGGGTTAACTTAGATTTCTTGTTTGAGATTTTGGAATCTAGGGGTTTTAGTCAGACTTGGGTGGCTTGGATCAAGAAGATAGTGCTAGGGGGCTCAGTAGGGGTTACGGTTAATGGAGAAGATAGTCCTTATTTCAAAACAGGAAAAGGGTTGAGGCAGGGGGGTCCTTTATCTCCTATGCTGTTCAATCTTGTGGGTGATGTCTTTACTAAGATGCTTACAAAAGCTGCAAGTAGTAATCTGATCAGCGGTCATCTACCTGAGTTTGCAAGTGGAGGGGTGGTCTCCCTGCAATATGCAGATGACACAATACTCTTCTCCGAAGTAGATGATCAAAAGCTTAGAAATCTTAAGTGCACCCTTGCTCTTTTTGAGAAGGTCTCGGGGATGAGAGTTAACTTCCACAAGAGTGAGCTGATTCCTATCAACCTGGAAGAGGAAGAAGCCCATAGAATTGCACACATGTTTGGGTGCCCGGTTGGATCCTTTCCTATTAGATATCTAGGAGTTCCCCTGCATTTTGAAAATCTGAGAAGGGAGGACATACAGCCTTTAGTAGACAAAATGCTAAAAAGAATAGCTGGTTGGAGAGGGAAGCTGCTTTCACATGCAGCTAGGCTAACTTTTGTTAAATCCTGCTTAGCCTCCATCCCAGTCTACTTGCTCTCCTTTATCAAGTTTCCTAAGTGGGCTCTGAAGATCCTTCCTACCCACATGGCCAACTACCTGTGGAATGATCAAGAGGACAACACAAAATTCACTGGGCAAATTGGGAAAGCATAAGTATGTGTAAGTTGCATGGAGGTTTAGATGTACCAATAATTAGGGACCTAAATATTTGTCTACTAGCCTCCTGGATTAAGAGGTACCAAGCTGATGATGGGAAGCTATGGAAGCAGATCATAGATTTTAAGTATGATACAAGCAACCCAAACATTTTCTACAGCAAGCAATGAAAATGGTGCTTCTCAGTTCTTTAAGGGGGTCATGTGGGCTGCCAAGGCAGCCAAGATGGGATTTAGATGGAAGGTGGGGAGTGGTAGGAAAGTGAAGTTTTGGGAAGATAACTGGTTGGGGACTTCTTCCCTAGCTATTCAGTATTGGAACCTATATGTCATAGTTAATGAGAAAAACAGTACTATATCAGAACTTTGGGATGGTGTAGAGCTAAATGTTCCTTTAGGAGAACTGTAGGTATGGAGCTCATGCAGCAATGGGAAGAGGTTGTCCATTTGGCCTCCACCCTGAACTTGACTGATGAGAGTGATGAACCCATCTGGACTTTTAACTCCAAAGTGATTAACTTTAGAGGCATTAAGCCAATCTACTTACCTTCTATCTGGTCCTTGAAAATCCCTCCAAGAGTTCACTTTTTCTTACGGCTGCTGTCCCAGGATAAGATTATGACTAGAGATAATGTAGCCAAAAGAAAACACATAGAAGATAGGACTTGTCTTTTCTGTAGCGAGGAGGAAAACCCACACCACCTCTTCTTTGAATGTGCAGTTGCCAAACAGGTTTGGTATAACATTTCTGAAGCAATAGGTAGAGAGTGTGGTAGTGATTTTGTTTCGATAGGTCGCCTCTCACTATGGGATTTCATTAGTTTGGCAAAGGCTTTGCCGTGCGCGGCCGACGGCAAAGCCCCGACGGCAGCCAGCCCCGACGGCAAAGCCGACTTTGCCGTGTGTTTTATGTGGTGCACGGCAAAAAAAAAGTGACAGACAACGCCAACACGCTAATGGAGGGCTTTGCCGTGTGTCGCGGATCTGGCACAAGGTAAAGATCCAAACTTTGTCGTGTGCTGAGGTTCCAGGCGCACGGCAAAGAATGGGTACTTTGCCGTGTGCCCAGTATAGCACACGGCAAACACATTGTCCAGAATGGCAGAAATGGCCACTTTGCCGTGTGCCATGGTCATTGTACACGGCAAAGTAGCCAGACATTTTCTTTTCTTTTTTGTTTTTTCGCGTATAATGATCTCTACTCAAACAAACATAAAAGATATCATTAATATGTCACAACAAGAATCGCAGGCACTAGATATACATAAAACGACAACAATCATTCCATCATCCACAAGTATCACAAGTTCACAATAAGTTCAAAACAAGAAACACGTCACTGAGGTGGGTTGAACGGCGGTGGGCCGGGCGAAGGTGGGAACAACTGTTGTGCCGGGAAGGTCGGTGAGAAGGCCGGGGACGCCTCTGGTGTATTCGATGCCGCGGTCGATTGATTCTGCAGAAAGGAGAATATATTGCAGGTGAGATAAGAATCAAATTCTTTAAGTTATAATCTAAAATCTTCAAAATTTCATCGAAGTCTCTAAGTGACTGTAAGTTTCTATGTTCTCTAAATCTCTAATACTTGAAATGAATCTACAAGGTTGTCAAGTGGCTCACATGAGGAGTTCCCGGAGGCGGAGGCAGAGGCAACATCATCGGTGGCGGTGGAGGTTGACCCATCTGAATAGAAAGACCTCGAACGTAACTAAACAGGTTGGTCATCTCGGCCTGCTGCCTTGCCTCCCACTCCTCTCGTTGCCTCCTCTCTTCAGCCAGCTTCACCTCGTATGCCGCCGCTTGCGCCGCCAGCTGGGCCTACAATTTCTCATCCCAATGTTAAAGTGGAAAGCAAATATATGTAAAAATTGAATGAATGATGAATAAATCAGAAATAACCTAAAGTTCCTGCACTTTTTGCTGTGTCGCGGATAGCCGTGGGCGTATGGCCGAGCTACTGCTCGTGCTCCTTGCTCGAGCCTAGGCGAGAGTGGGAGTACTGGCCATGTCTAGAGTGTCGTCGCCTATATAGTACCGGCCATGCTTCTTGCCTCCTCCAACCCTCATGATGATCTCGCCATCAAGTGGGTGGGCGCTCGGATCCCACTCTGGCCCATGGACCTGCCTTCCCGCCTCTGTGTACGCATTGATGCGGGTGTAGACGGAGGGGTTGCTGTACGCCAAGGGCGGGTCGTCCGGGTTGTAGGTGACCTCAGACGCCTTGCCCTTGTAGGCCAAAGCCCATCCCATAAACTCGGGGCATTCGGCGCCTCCATGTGCCTGGGACTACCAAAAAACAACAAGTTAATTATAAATTATGTAGAAATAAGTATTAGAATAAAGAAATGATCCGCATACCCATCTAGCCCTGTACTCCTCGTTGCTGAGGCTGCCTTGATGGTGTGCTGGACCTGGCATCAGCAAACGCCGCTCTCGGCCAGCATTGTGCTTCTCCTCCCACTTGAGTGTGAACCACTTGTCCACTATGTGTTCCCAGCACTGGAAATCATTACGGCACCACCACGCAGGCACCTACACATGATCAAGTGACTGACATGTAAGAAGTTCAAATTAATGATGTATTTAATCTGAGAATAAATCTAATTTACCTGCAAGTATTTCTCCCGTGTCAGCTTCAAATCTCTTGCCTCTTTCTTTTTTATCTTCTGGCGGAGGAACATAGCGCCGTAGTTTACCACACAGTGGACTTGCGCCTCGTAATGCATGCCCTTCACCAGCTTAACGCATCGATTGTGAGCCACAACATTTTCCGCCTCCTCGTGCTCGGGCTCACACCTATAGAAATCCTATATATAAACATGAAGTAAGCAGTCATTATTAGAAATATGTCCAATGAATGCGAGGGAGACTTACCCACAGCTCTGCCACCACCGCTCCACCTTGTTGGCGAAGCACCTGTCTCCCCGATCGAGTTGATCGGGGGCGGCGAGGTAGTGCTCCCACGTCCAGGCCGGCTCGTACCTTCCACCAATGTGGACCTGGCCTGGAAAGTGCTCCCTGCACAAAAGACCCAGGATGTCGTTGATCTTGCGTTTGTGAACACCTGGGGTGACTACTTTCCAACTCCTGCCAAAAGTGATTAAGATAAAATATTAGTTTCTATTATGATTTTCAACTTATGAAATGAAAAAGTAGTAATAACATATAAAATTACTTACATTAGCGCACAGGGTCGAATCACTGGGTGTCCGGCAAGAGGTATCAGCCTATCCGGGAGTCGCGAGGGACCTCACAACCAGATAGCGGCCGACGTACCCCTGTCGTGTCCTCCCCCCCCCCTCCTCCTGCTGCTCCTCCTCCTCCTCTTCATCGAAACTTGGCATCATTCTTCTGAAAGTAGACGCGCATTTTCGTGCTAATCTGCTGCCCACCATCTTTCTTGAATCACCTACAATTAAAAACAGTGAACCAATCAACACGTATAAACAAAACGTAATTAGAAACAGAAGGAAAAAAAAGACATGAATAGAAATAATAATTCAATCAGTACGTATCAATCCAACGTCCTCGACATCAACCGTTTCATCATCGTCTACTTCCATTTTGATGGCTCTGGTTAAGTCTATCTCAAAACACCCTTGTAGCCCATTTTCTTGAAAGAACACTCCGTCATATGTGATTGGGTCTATATTGTAATCTTCATTGTTTGGGAGAGGTAGTTTACCATGTGGCGATACCTTGTACACAACGTCCCAACCCTTAATACGATCGTCGGTTTTGCACGGGTATGAGAGATAATAAACTTGTGTGGCTTGATGAGCTACAATATAGACATCGTCTCCTGAATAGACGGATGACTGACGAATTTTGACTAGTCCAAGATTAGGGGTCCGTCACACTTCGTTAGGATCAAACCAATGGTATTTAAATACGACAGGCTTAAGAGGTTTGCAACCATGAAACATGAGTTCATATATTTCTTCAATTATTCCATAATACTCTGCCCCATCTTGGGCTGTCGTACAAATTCCGAAATTTGTGGTTCTCCGATTGGGCCGACTCTGATCGTGGCTTTTGGTGCGAAAGCGATATCCATTCACGTCATAGCCGGAGTATGACATGACCCTATAGGCACATCCATTGGCAACCTGTCTCAAATCAGGACTCAAGGACACATCGTTTAGGCCCTGCAAGTAGAAGCATGATAGTTCATTATATTATTCGCACGATCAGGAACTTGAAGTGTCAAACAAAAAGTACATTTTTCCAGAATGACCATACCTTTTGTTTGAACCAAGAAATGAAATCGGGCGATCCACGTCCCGCACCCTTGTTAAGAAGGGTATCGACTTGCTGCAGAATCGGTGCCCTATTTCCCCGCTAGAATTGTTGAGTAAATTCTCTGTACGAACGAGAAGAAGATCAAGGGGGGTTACATGCAGAATAGTGACCATACGCTAGAAATAATCGAGAACTATTTTGTTGAGAACTTATTGAATGTACGGCTCTACTTCGGAAAGGTTGGTCAACACATACATCATGATAGTGCGGAACTCTGCATGTTGCAAGTTCTTAGGAGTCGCAACACTTGCACTACCGAGTTTCCCACCGAAGAGGCTGAGGTTTGATTCATTTTCATTGGCATTGTAACGAGGGGGTGGATTATGCACGTTAGGAAGGGGGTCAGCATAGTATTTTGTTGTGAAGTTTGACACCTCCTCAGTACAGTGTGCCTCTGCCATGGAAGCTTCAATTTTGCACTTGTTCTTACATTTGGTTCAAAGAACCTTTTGTTGTTTCTCAATTGAATAGCACCAACAACCATGCACAGACCCCCCATTCGTGCCTCATACGGGAGGTGCACAATCATATGCTGCATCGGATTGAAAAAGCCGGGTGGAAAGATCTTCTCCAACTTACAAAGCAACACAGGAGCCAATTTTTCCATGTCTGCAACCATATTCCGAGATAACTTCTTAGCACAAAGGATGCGGAAGAAATTGCTTAACTCTACCAACACTAGCCACACATGGTCAGGGAGATAGCCTCGAACCATCACTCGAAGAAGCCGCTCAATCCATATGTGGTAGTCATGACTCTTGAGCCCATTGATTCGCATAGTATCTAAGTTCACCCCCCTCCTCAGATTCGCTGCATACCCATCGGGGAACATTAAAGTTTGGAACCATTATAGTACTTCCCTCCTTTGGTTCCTCTTCAGGACGAAATCGGCTGGCGGCTTTTTCCATCTCGTGCCTTTGGGAGGTGGAATGTCGAACTTTGGTCTATTGCATAACCTAGCTTGATCCACTCTAGCCTTAACGTTATCCTTTGTCTTATCAGGAATGTACATGACTGTACCCCAGGTTGCCTCGGCGATATTCTTTTCAGTGTGCATCATATCAATGTTATGTGGAAGAAGAATGTCATCCATGTAGGGGCGGCACAGAAGCTCTTTGCCGTGTGCCCGATATTTTACGCACGGTAAAGTTTTGGGCACACGGCAAACAATCAGTTTCCCGTAGTGTCTAGCTTAGCAATAAAAAGTTTGTAGCATCTAATATGATTACTTCTGCTGCCCTGTGGGGGCTCTGGAAGCTGAAAAATTCTCTCTGTTTTCAGAATGGGCGCTGGAAGGATGTACAGAGTGTGCTGCTTCTCATTCTAGCCCTAGCATAGAGCTGGAAGCTGCTTTGCCCGGCAGAGAATCTGCAAGAGCTAGAGCTCTTCTCAGAAGAGCTGAAACACTTGGCACACCAACTTGGACGTTTAGCAGCATAGCTGGTGAGCTGTAGGGAGAGTTGATGACCTTCCTGGCAGAAACAAATGGTGACTGGAGTCAGGCTCCACCCCACCTCGCTGGACTACTGAAGAAGATCGATCGGCAATAGCCTCCTGGAGAACTGACCCAGCGCCAAGTCACTACCTGAAGTTCGTCGCCCCACTGAAGAAGCCGAGCCTGGAAGGGGGATGCCCCTGGCTTTCTCTTTTTTTTTTTTGTTTTGCTGCTCCTTGCGCCCTGTGAGGCCTGAACTTCTACTGAGTTTTTGTCTGAGTCCGATGCTGTAACCGCTTAAACGGTCCTGCTTTATAAGTATGGCTGGGGTATGTACGCCCTTTAACTCTAAAAAAAACCTGAGAATACACATGTTTGGTTTCTGAGAACATGCTGTTTGGTTAGAAGGATGAAGTCCTTAGAGCATGTCTGCCATTCAATTTCCATATGTCCAGCCGTTCAGAGAAAGCAAAACAATCCCTTAACTTTATCCACGAGGATCAAATTCCTCCTTCAACTTTTAAATTGACCAATGTAACTCCTCAACTTTTATTTTTGGATTAAACTCGTCCTTGTTCTTTAATTGAGAGAGAGAGAGAGACAAGAGGTAGGCGTGCTGTAATTAGGTAATTCAGGTTTACTCAGAGTCCAAACCCAAAACTCTGTTTGCTTCGGCAAATCCTCAAATCTCAGGTATCAATTTCCAACTTCAACTGAATTCTCGGATATACCTGAACATACAGCAAACAACTTTTGCACTGAAACAATTGGATAAAATCCCTCCCAGAAACAAAAACTATCGACCCAGCCTTCCCCTTATAAAAAAAACCCTGCCTTTTGACTCCACAGTCCACATGCGTCGGCGGCGGCTAGGGTTTTGGCGCCGCCCAGCTTGGAACCACCGATCGCCCGCCCTTCGGCTGCTTTCGATTTGCTCCGGCACCGGATCCCGCCGCTCCTTTCCGTCCCAGTCCGATTCAGCTCGTTCCGCACCAGTAATCACCAAGGAGGCCGCCGCGGGCTCGTCTCCATTACCGCCGGCAAAGGTAGCTCATCCAATCCCCCTCTGCGTTCTCGTGCTCAGTGTGGCTGATGAGGTGATCATACTGTTCGTCCTATGATTTGGATCAGATTTGTCCAGCATGTGCATGTCCTTTTTTTTTTTGCCCAACGTGTATTGTGGCTAGCGATGCAAGTCACTGGGTCGACCCCAATCATGTCTAAAGAACTAATCCAGATTTCAAAACAACAGAGAACGAAGAAGCTGAATGAAAATGAGCTATATATAGCAGAATCCCAGAACTACTCACTTGCATCCCTAACTGTGATAGTTATATATGTGCACGGTGGAGTTGATCTCCACTTCTTCCTGTGCTTTGTATTTGTACATGCCCAGTGGCATAGGTCAGTTAACATGAACAAGATTTGCCCTGAACCATTCAAATGAAGATGTCGGTGTGGTCAAATTTCGCCTTGAATGGTGAAATGTTAACATGAACTGCAAAATATTAGCTGGCTGAATGCTCTAAAAACTCTGCAGTGAGGTAGAGAATCCTCTAAAAAATAAGAAGCTAAATTTTGTTGTCATCGAAACTGCAATCTGATGCCATTACATGAATCTTGCAATAGCTGGATGTTCTTATCACTTAATAACTTGATGACCTCAAGATCTTGATTTGTCGTTTCACCTGGAGACTCTTTTGTTACTCATAAATTGCATGGTTTCAGACACTCGTGGTGACTAAGTAGACACATTTGAGGTGGCATTACATGTTTAAGTTCAAATTATGCGTATCATCTAACTAGATATTTTGGGGTGAATGTTTGCCTGTTCCATCCACTTATTTTGTGTTAACAATATGTATGTACCATGTGTGTTTGCTTGATCGGTATGTTCGATTGTCGAAGTTTCCTTTTCTTCTACACAGCTACTGTTGTCTTGATCACACTTGGCTTTCTAGGGGGTTGAGGGCATACTCCCTTTTGCAGAGTAGAACTCAGGGCATTCCTTTTTTATGAGTGCCAGTAGTGGTAGTACATCAAACAATTCTATTGATTCTCCATGTAGTGCTTGTATTGCTAATTGGTTTTATAAGTTGCACTTCTTTGGCATGGTGCTTGCGATTACAATCTGTTCCTAAAATTATTGCTGTGATTTGGATGATAACTATACCTTTGGGCTTTTATTTTAACATATTTGTTGCTATGTTCAGATGCAGATCTATGTGAAGACCCTCAGTGGCAAAACCATCACCATCGAGGTGGAGTCCTCTGATAGAATCGAGAACATTAGAGCAAAGATTCAGGAAAGAGAGGGCATTCCCCCAGACCGGCAGCGCCTTCTCTTTGCTAGCACCCAGATTGAGGACGGGCACACAGTCGCTGATTATAAAATTCAGCAGTTCTCCACCCTGCACCTTATTCTCCGTCTTGGTGGTGGTAACTGTCACATTTGTGGTTACAGATGCATTTACGTGAAGATGCTTGCTGGCAATGGCATCACCCTTGATGTGGAGCCATCAGACTTGATTGACAACGTCCGGGAAAAAAATCGTGGCTATTAGAGGCTCGTCTTTGCTGGGAAGCATCTTGAGGATGGACGGACACTTGCAGACTACCAAATCCCGGATGAGAGCACCCTGGACCTTGATTTTGGCATGCAGATTTTGGTGAAGGCCAGCACTGGTAAGACCATAGCCATGCAGGTGGAGCCATCTGACACGATTGTCAGTCTCAAGGCGAAGATAGGACAAGCAGAGGATCATCTTAGATGGCAAGCAGCTAAGCAGTGGGAGAAAACTTGCTGATTACAACATTCACAAGGATTCCACCCTGCACCTTGACATCTGCCCACAGCGTGGCATGCAGATTTTTGTGAAGGCGCTCCCCAGCAAGACCATCAGGCTAAGGCTACGGCAAACTGACACGATCGGCCATGTGAAGGCAATGATTCAGGACCAGCAGAGGCTCTTCTTTAACGGCAAGCAGCTTGGGGATGGGCGGACACTTGCCGGTTACTATGTCAAGAATGAGTCCACCCTGCACCTTGACTTTGGCATGCGGATTTGTGTGAAGACGTTCGCTGGCCAGACCATCAAACTCGAGGTGGGGCCATCTGACACGATCCATTGTGTTCAGGAGAGGATTCAGGGCCAGCAGATTCTTGTCTTTGATGGCAAAAAGCTTCAGGATAACCAGACACTTGCAGATTACGGTATCCAGAAAGGCTCCACACTGGACCTTGATCTCTGCCTGCCCGATGCCAGTGCGAATCTTTAAGAAGATGCTGGCTTGTAGGGTCTTGGATAATGTGCTCATTCTCCAGCAATCGGTGCCGTGTATTTGGTTGGAAGCAGTCTGAGGGCTCACGTTCCCTATTCAGTTACAGTATCTATAACCAATCTACCTTCAACCTTCAGTTGCACCTCTTTGGAGCTTAAGCTGCTGTGTTGGGCTTTATTTAGCTTCAGGTAACAATAGTTGTTGTCGATGTCTAGTCGTGTGCTGGCTCTGCAGTGGATGCTCTGTGAGCTAGTGACTTTCAAGTCGACTTATCTGGTGTCTATTTTGGCAATGGTAGGAGCATGCAGTTGTGATCGCTGTATCTGAGAACAGTGCATGCTTAATTTCTCTGAAGCTTAAAGTTTGCTGTGGAACTGCTCCATTCGGCTAATGATGTTTCTCATCCGAGAACAGTGCATGCCATTGTTTTATAACGATGTCTCTCGAATGATGGATCCGCATCATTTGATGATCGATCCAGATGCTAATATGTAGCGATGTGTCAAGCTTATCTTTGGATGCAACGCTGCATTGCTTGCTCCCTCACTGTGCTCCAAGCCTCCAATAATGCAGGCAGACATGAGGTCATGGTCAACATACAGCACCAGCAGCGCAAGGGCACCATAAAAAATGTTGGAATATCATGAGCCAGAATGCCGAATTGTCCTGTCCTCTATCTAAATCTCTGTGAACACGTTTTTAGTTGGAAGCTTGGTGTCAGTGTCATTCAGTTTTGGTAGCGTCCAGCCATTCAGACAATGTTCCACAGCTGTTGGATCATACACTTCCACTCCACCCGAGGCAGTTGCCATTATTTTTTTTCTGTTTTGACATTAAATTCTGCTTAGTCTCCAAATTTCACCCTAAATGCGTAAACAATTTCTACTTGAATTTGCGAAACCACCCATGGTAATCAAATTACTGGAAGTGTATTGAGTTCCATGGCTATTTATTGGCATCAAGCACAATACCGTAGGCCGGAAGTCGGAACTTGCTGCATGCGAGCACGAGTCTTACAAAATCGCTAGCATGCTAAAGCACGGGTTAATGGGCAAACTTTCTCCGGCAAGATATAAAAAGTATAAGTATGCAACTTTATCCAGCAAAATATAAAAAATACTTCCATTCAAATTATGCACATTGCGCTATCAACCTGCTCCTGTTAGCACCATTGATCTTGCTAGATTGTCATATGCTAATTTGAGGTGCATCAAAGAAGAATTTAAGAGCAACTCCAAGAGCCTAGCTAAATCCCTTTGGATCTGTAAAAATAGAAAAACACCGGGAAAAAGGCGATCCAATAGCCTCTCCTTCTTCCTCTCTTCTCTATCTGGCTCGGCATACCCTCCCCTGCGCTAGGCATCTTTGTCGAGGGGCTCTGACTCGCCATCTCCCTCCTCGCGCGCTCCTCTTCTCCCGCAGCACTTCCTCCTCCCGCGCACCCTCCCCACCCCTCTGCTCCATCCCCACGCCCCGTGCCTAGGTAGCAACCCCATCCCCGTCGACCTGCCGCATGTCGCCATCCTCGTTCCTGCCTACCCACCGCTCGCGACCGCCCCTTCCAGACAGCGTGTGGCGGTGGAGCAGCGCCGGCCGGCCATCCCAGCCAGCGCGCGGCGGTAGAGGCGCACACGACCGGCACTCCGAGCCAGCGCGCATCGGCGGAGGAGCGTCCGCTTGGCGTCCCTCCTAGCCAACGCGCTGCGGCGGAGGCGCACAGGCTGTTGACGCAAAAAACCGCTCGTAGGCCTTCTGCGCAGCCCCACACGAGGACTTGAGAGACTTGCTTTCCTCGGGTGCAGGCTTCAATCTATATTCGCGTTGGTGCAAGACGTGCCAGTCAATTTGACCTGCAATTGATAAGAGATAAGATAACGACTGGATTTCTGAATTATTCCGCCTGTATCGGCATTTCGTCCGATACAGTGTATAGATGCAATCGGCCAAATAGCCGATTTGATAGCAAAGATAGTGTTAGTTTTACTTAATGAAGCCTTAGAAGCAATACTTAGATCCAAACCCGATCCACTATAATCAAGATAACAGATTGAATATCAAAATACATTAAAAACTGATGGATTGCGTAGATCTAAGCTGGATAACCGTGATAGAAGCTATACTAAGGAAGACAATATAGATTGATCTAGCAATGGCAAGCTAATATCAATAACTCTTGAAATAGATCGAGAAAGAAGCGATGCGCCGTTAATCAAAGATCTAGTTACTCAGTAGACGTGGAACTTACCAACAAGCCGGAAATCGAAGCGATGTAGCCATGCGAACTAGAAGAACTCGTCGAAAAAAGAAAAAAAAGCTACAACTAGGGTTTGGCGAAGTCACCGACAAAAGAAAGTAAACGGGTGTTGTATTGATTCGGATGTCTGATTACAAACCCGAGGGCTGATATATATAGTCTTTAACTACGACTCCTTGTCGATTATGATTTTACATTACTTGGTTAAAAAGGAAAAGACTTTCTAATCGGACTACTAGCACACCACTCAAACTCCCTAATATAACTTGCTGACGTCATCCATCAGCGACGGTCTACCCCATCGGCTTACGATGCTTCATGGGCCAGCTCTTCTTTCACCATTGGCTTCCTTTCCTTGCCCTCACATCGGCCAAACACGTGCCAAAAAATAATGTCAACACAGGCCAACCCCGCCAGAGGCCAAGGAGGCGCGGGCGTCCCCCCTCCCGCCGCCGCTCCCTGCAGGCGCGACTCGTCCCCGCTGCTACTCCCTTGCCCCCTTCCTTCACGTGGCTGCCACTCCTCCAGACCCTTGGAGCGGTCGTCGAGGCACCGAGCCGGCGCTGCCCGTCCCCGGCTGTGGCTTCCAAGTCATCGGCCATCCCCTGCCATGACGACCTAGTGCCGATCTGCAGTCGTTCGCTACTGGACCCAGACGGATGAAAGTGGAGCCAAGTGGGAGGCATCGAGAGGGGTTTAGGGTTGAGGCGTCGTGGCGGCGTCGATGTCACGGCGGTGGCGTTGAGGCGTCCAGCGGGCGTCGAGGGGGAAAAATCGCCCGATCGCCAGGAAAAAGGATCCGACGTGGAGGTGATTTGACTATGGATAGTCAAGATTTGGAGAGTGTGTCGGTTTATCCCATCGGTTAGGAAGATTTCTATTTTTTTACAAGTCATCTTGAACTCTAAATTTAGCTAGGATTATATCTAGGCTCTTGAAGTTGCTCTAAGAGTCTATCTTTTGATGGATTATTAGCAATTTTGATTATTAGATATAGATCTTCATTTTTTATGAATTTTTATAATACTTATATGTCCATCAAAATTACTAGCCCGTGTGGTAGCACGGGTTGATGGACTAATATATCTTAACTTATGCAGAGACTAGTATATAATCTTAATATAATTGTATCATCACCTTGATGTAATTGAGAGAGAGACAAGGGGTGGGCGTGCTATAATTAAGTAATTCAGGTTTACTCCAAGTCCAAACCCAAAACTCTGTTTGCTTTGGCAGACATCAAATCTTGGGTAACAATTTCCAAAACCTATTTATTTTTTTGAAAAAACTCTAAATTACCTCAACTAAATTCTTGGATAATACCCCACGTGAACATACAGCAAACAATTTTGCACTGAAACAAAAAGGATAAAATCCCTCCCGGAAAAGAAAAATCCCTCGCTCCAGCCTTCCCCTTATAAAAAAAATCCTGCCTTTTGAGTTTTGACTCCACCGTCCACACGCGACAGCGGCGGCTAGGGTTTTGGCGCCGCCCAGCTTGGCCTGATCCACCACTCGCCTAGTCGCCTGCCCTTCGGCTGCTTTCGATTTGCTTCGGCACCGGATCCCGCGCGCCGCTTCTCTCCATCCCAATCCGATTCAGCTCGTTCCGCACCGGCGATCACCAAGGAGGCCGCCGCGGGCTCGTCTCCGTTACCGCCGGCAAAGGTAGCTCATCCAAGCCCCCTCTGCGTTCTCGTGCTCAGTGTGGCTGATGAGGTGACCATACTGTTCGTCGTCCTATGATTTGGATCAGATTTGTCCAGCATGTGCATGCCTTTTTTTTTGCCCAGCCTGTATTGTTGCTAGCGATGCAAGTCACTGGGTCGACCCCAATCATGTCTAAAGAACTAATCCAGATTTCAAAACAACAGAGAAGAAGCTGAATGAAAATATATGTAGCAGAAACCCAGAACTACTCACTTGCATCCCTAACTGCGATAGTTATATATGTGCATGGTGGAGTTGATCTCCACTTCTTCCTGTGCTTTGTACATGCCCAGTGGCATAGGTCAGTTAACATGAACAAGATTTGCCTTGAACCATTCAAATGAAGATGTCGGCGTGGTCAAATTTCGCCTTGAATGGTTAAATATTAACATGAACTGTAAAATATTAGCTAGCAGAATAAGTACAACTTTGCAGTGATGTTGTAAGGTAGAGAATCCTCTAAAGAATAAGAAGCTAAGGGCCTGTTTGTTGGTTTGCGGCCGTCTGTCGCCACGCCACAGCGTGGCTCGCGCCAGACTTGTGGCGGCCATTTCGTCCACCACAGAAATTACTGTAGCATGGCGAAAAGACTGTAGCTGTGGCGACCGACGGCTGGTAACCAAACAGCCTCTAAATTTTGTTGTCATCGAAACTTCATTCTG
This sequence comes from Panicum miliaceum, assembly GCA_032594955.1. Taxonomy (NCBI): domain Eukaryota; kingdom Viridiplantae; phylum Streptophyta; class Magnoliopsida; order Poales; family Poaceae; genus Panicum; species Panicum miliaceum. Next base: position 54,544,671 of record CM064057.1, on the reverse strand, counting down.
ATGGCTAATCACATGAATCTTACAATAGCTGGATTATCACTTAATAACTTGATGACCTCAAGATCTTGATTTCGTTGTTTCACCTGGAGACTCTTTTGTTACTCATAAATTGTATGGTTTCAAACACTTGTGGTGACTAAGTAGACACATTTGAGGTGGCATTACATGTTTAAGTTCAAATTGCGCGTATCATCTAACTAGATATTTTGGGTGATTGTTTGCCTGTTCCATCCACTTATTTTGAGTTAACAATATGTATGCACCATGTGTGTTTGCTTGATCGGCATGTTCGATTGTCGAAGTTTCCTTTTCTTCTACACAGCTACTGTTGTCTTGATCAGACTTGGCTTTCTAGGGGGTTGAGGGCATACTCCCTTTTCCATAGTAGAACTGAGGGCATTTTTTTTTGAGTGCCAGTAGTGGTAGTACATCATATCAAACAATTCTATTGATTCTCCAGGTAGTGCTTGTATTGCTAATTATTGCTGTGATTTGGATGATAACTATACCTTTGGGCATTTATTTTAACATATCTGTTGCTATGTTTGGATGCAGATCTTTGTGAAGACAATCAGTGGCAAAACCATCGTCATCAAGGTGGAATCCTCTGATATAATTGAGAACATCCGGGCAAAGATTCATGAAAGAGAGAGCATTCCCCCAGACCGGCAGAGCCTTGTCTTTGCCAGCCGGCAGCTTGAGGATAGGCGCACAGTCGCTGATTACAATATTAAGGAGGGCTCCATCCTGCACCTAATGTACCGTCTTGGTGGTGGTATCTGTCACATTTGTGGTTACAGATACATTTACGTGAAGATGCTTGCTGGCGATGGCATCAGACATGATCGACAACGTCCGGGAAACAATTCGTGGCTATCAGAGGCTCGTCTTTGCTGGGAAGCAACTTGAGGATAGACGGACACTTGCAGACTACCAAATCCAGAATGAGAGCACCCTGGACCTTGATTTTGGCATGCAGATTTTGGTGAAGACCAGCACCGGTAAGGCCATCACCATGCAGGTGGAGCCATCTGATACGATTGTCAGTGTCAAGGCGAAGATACAGGACAAGCAGAGGATCATCTTAGACGGCAAGCAGCTAAACAGTGGGAGCAAACTTGCTGATTACAACATTCACAAGGATTCCACCCTGCACCTTGACATCTGCCCACAGGGTGGCTTGCAGGTGTTCGTGAAGGCGCTCCCCAGCAAGACCATGAGGCTCAAGTTAGATCCAGATGACACGATCGGCCATGTGAAGGCAATGATTCAGGATCAGCAGAGGCTCTTCTTTAATGGCAAGCAGCTTGAGGATGGGCGAACACTTGCCGGTTACTATGTCCGGAAAGAGTCCACCCTGCACCTTGACTTTGGCATGCGAATTTGTGTGAAGACGGTCGCTGGCCAGACCGACAAACTCGAGGTGGAGCCATCTGACACGATCCAATATGTTCAGGAGAGGATTCAGGGCCAGCCGATTCTTGGTTTTGATGGCAAAGAGCTTCAGGATGAGCAGACACTTGCAGATCACGAAATTCCACTTGTTGCAACCAAAGCAAAAGGGAAGAAGCTAGCTAAACACGCTAAAGAGAAGGGAAAGCTCCTGAAGCCCAAAGGTAAGAAGCAAACCAAAGAGAAGGGAAAGAAGAATGAAGTGTTACTTGAAGGCCCTGCAATGAGCACAAGCTAAAGAAAGCTCAGGTTGTGATTTACCTTGTTCTGGACTAGTTGTGCTTATGGTAACAATAGTCGTTGTCGATGTCTAGTCGTGTGCTGGCTCTGCAGTCTGGATGCTGTGAGAGCATGTGACTTTCAAGTCGACTTATATCTGGTGTCTATTTTGGCAATAGAGCCGAATTGTCCTGACCTCTATCTAAATTTCCGAGAACACGTTTGGATCAAGAAATTTTAGTTGGAAGCTTGGCGTCTGTGCCATTCAGTTTTGGTCGTGTCCAGCCATTCAGAGAATGTTACACAGCCATTCAGAGGCAATTGCCATTATTTTTTTTCTGTTTTCACGTTAAATTCTACTTGGAGTCCAAATTTCACCCTAAATGCGTAAAAGATTTGTACCTGAATTTGCGGAACAACCCACGGTAATCAAATAACTGGAAGTGTATTAGAGTTCCATGGCTATTTATTGACATCAGGTCATCATCTGTATTAGATATGAGCATTTTAGGCCCTGCCAGCCCCACAGCCCGAAGGCCTAGCACAAGTAGAGCTTATTCTTAAATTCTTGCACAACTTGAAATGTTGGATTCCTCTCACTGTCTAAGGCTGTGCTCACCGGGAACAGTAAGCTGTCCGGATCCGCCAGGATGCGGATAGTGGAAAAAGGCCCGCACCGACATCCGCTATGCGGTACACTAAGGTAGCGGAGGCCTCCCGATCCGCCAGATCCAGAGGAGGTAGAGGAGGTGCACTACACGCCGACGTGGCGCGGTACTCGCGTGGCCCAACCTCCGTTCGCGCCAGGAGGTCCGCCCGCTGCCGCTCCGCCCCACCGGCCACCGCACTCGCGCCGCCGCACGGCGTCAGCTCGCCGCCGGCCCGCCCCCGCCCCACCGACGCACGATCGAGTAGCAGCATCACCAGCAGCTACCGAAGGCAACGACGATGAATCGCGAATCGATCTGCGGCGGCGGCGCGTGTGCAGGGAGGAACGGCGTGGCCAAGCAGGGCCGAAACAGAGACCGTGCGGCGGCAGCAAGTGAAGAGAAGAAGAGCCGAGCTCCACCGCACGGAGGGAGCAGCGGCCGCGGCCGCCGCGCGCAGCCGGCCCTGCTCGCCACGCCGCCGTGGCCGGTGCGAGCGGAGGGAGCAGGGGCCACGGCTGCCGCCGCTCCTCCGCTGACGCGAGGCCCACCGCAAGCAGGGGATGGGGCGGAGGGAGAAGGGAGAGGGGGAGAAGAGGAGAGGGGGGCAAAGGGAGCAGGGGATGCCCGCGGGATCCTCTACTAATTTGTCATAAGTTGGTGTTTCGAAACAAATTTGTCATAATTTAAATTTTTTAACTCAAATCGGCCCATTTAAGCACCTTCATTCAGGATATCAGGAGTGATCTGGTTGGGACTAGGAGAAGAGAACGAGGCAATCGGAGCTAATTGGTGCACCAGCGTGTCAGTGCGCTGTGGTACCCACAGCCTAAGGTCAGATCATTTCACTTAGGGGCCAAATCATCAGCTAACAAAGTATTGCCAAGTGAGTGTGTGTGTTGTTTATGAGCGTATGCATCTTTACTGTGTTTCTAAAAACTACAAGTAAATTATCTTAATGTAATTATATATCATCATTGAGAGAGATAAGAGGTGGACGTGCTATAATTAGGTAATTCAGGTTTCCTTAGAGTCTAAATCCAAAACTCTGTTTGCTTTGGCATATCCTCAAATCCTAGGTATCAATTTCCAAAACTTTGTTTTTTCTGAAAAAAAAACTCTGAATTACCTCAACTGAATTCTCGGATAATACACCACCTAAATGAAACAATGGAACATACAGCAAACAACTTTGCACTAAAACAAAAAGGTCAAAATTCCACCCAGAAAAACAAGGGACGGCTCCAGCCGTCCCCTTAAAAAATAAGCCCTGCCTTTTGACTACACAGTCCACACGCGACGGCGGCGGCGGCTAGGGTTTTGGCGCCGCCCAGCTTGGAACCACCACTCGCCTGCCCTTCGACTGCTTTCGATTTGCTTCGGCACCGGATCCCGCTGCTTCTCTCCATACCAATCCGATTCCGCTCGTTCCGCACCCGGCAATCACCAGGGAGGCCGTCGCGGGCTCGTCTCCATTACCGCCGGCAAAAGGTAGCTCATCCAGTCCCCCTCCGCTTTCTCGTGCTCAGTGTGGCTGTTGAGGTGATCATACTGTTCGTCGTCCTATGATTTGGATCAGATTTGTCCAGCATTGTGCATGTCGGGTTTTGTTTTTTTTGCCCAACGTGTATTGTTTGCTAGCGATGCAAGTCACAGCGTCGACCCCAATCATGTGTCTAAAGAACTATCCGGATTTCTAAACAACAGAGAAGAAGTTGAATGAAAACTACTAATGAGGTCAAGGGCATACTCCCTTTTCACATTAGAACTAAGTGCATTCTTTTTTATGAGTGCCCCGTGTGGTAGTACATCAAACAATTCTAGCGATTCTCCGGGTAGTGCTTGTACTGCTATTTCTAGTGATTCTCCGGGTAGTGCTTCTACTGCTATTTGGTTTTATAAGTTGCACTTCTTTATCATGGTGCTTGCTATTACAATCTGTTCATGAAGTTGTTGCTGTGATTTGGATGATAGCTATACCTTTGAGCTTTTATTTTAACATATTTGTTGCTATATTTAGATGCAGATCTTTGTGAAGACCCTCACTGGTAAAACAATAGCCATCGACGAGGTGGAGTCCTCTGATAGAATTGAGTACATCAGAGCGAAGATTTATGAAAAAGAGGGCTTAACCCTAGACCGGCAGCACCGCCTTGCCTTTGGTGGCAGGACGCTTGAGGATGGGTACACAGTTGCTGATTATAATATTCAGAGGTGCTCCACCCTGCACATTTTGTGGCGTCTTGGTGGTGGTAACTGTAACGTTTGTGGTTACAAATACATTTACGTGAAGATGCTTGCTGGCAATGGCATCACCCTCGATGTGGAGCCATCAGACTTGATCGACAACGTAAGGGAAAAAATTAGTCGCTACCAGGGGCTCATCTTTGCTGGGAAGCACCTTGAGGATGAACGAACACTTGCAGACTACAAAATCCAGAATGAGAGCACCCTGGACCTTGATTTTGGCATGCAGATTTTGGTGAAGTCCAGCACCGGTAAGGCCATCACCATGCAGGTGGAGCCATCTGATACGATTGTCAGTGTCAAGGCGAAGATACAGGACAAGCAGAGGATCATCTTAGACGGCAAGCAGCTAAACAGTGGGAGCAAACTTGCTGATTACAACATTCACAAGGATTCCACCCTGCACCTTGACATCTGCCCACAGGGTGGCTTGCAGGTGTTCGTGAAGGCGCTCCCCAGCAAGACCATGAGGCTCAAGTTAGATCCAGATGACACGATCGGCCATGTGAAGGCAATGATTCAGGACCAGCAGAGGCTCTTCTTCAACGGCAAGCAGCTTGAGGATGGGCTAACACCTGCCGGTTACTATGTCCAGAAAGAGTCCACCCTGCACCTTGACTTTGGCATGCGGATTTGTGTGAAGACGTTCGCTGGCCAGACCATTAAACTCGAGGTGGAGCCATCTGACACGATCCAATATGTTCAGGAGAGGATTCAGGGCCAGCCGACTCTTTTCTTTGATGGCAAAGAGCTTCAGGATGACCAGACACTTGCAGATTACGATATCCAGAAAGGCTCCACACTGGACCTTGATCTCCGCCTGCTCGATCGCAGTAGCAAAACTTTAAGAATATGCTAACTGGCAGGATCCTTTGTCATACAACGGACAACGTGAAGGCCAAGATCCTGGATAATGTGCAGCTCATTCTCCAGCAAATCGGTGCCGCATATTTGGCTGGAAGCACTTTTTTGGGCACATGTCCCCTATTCAGTTACAGTATCAATAACCAATCTACCTTCAACCTAAAGTTGCACCTCTTTTAAGCTTAGGCTGCTGTGTTGGATGTTAGCTTCAGGCAACAATAGTTGCTGTCGATGTCTAGTCGTGTGCTGGCTCTGCAGTCTGGATGCTCTGTGAGCATTTTTTTTTTTGAGGAGCTTGTGACTTTCAAGTCGACTTATCTGGTATCTATTTAGGCAATAGTAAGAGCATGCAGTTGTGATCGCTGTATCTGAGAACAGTGCATGCTTAAATTCCCTGGAGCTTAAAGGTTGCTGTCGAACTGCTCCATTCAGCTAATGATGTTTCTCATCCGGGAACAGTGCATGCCATTGTTTTATAACGATGCCTCTCGAATGATGGATATGCATCATTCGATGATCGATACAGATGCTAATATATGGCGATGTTTCAGGCTCATCTTTGGATGCAACGCTGCATTGCTTGCCCCGTTACACTGTGCTCCAAGCCTCCAAAAATGCAGGCAGACATGAGGTCATGGTCAGCAGCACCAGCAGCGCAAGGGCACCATAAAAAATGTTGAAATATCATGAGCCAGAAAGCCGAATTGTCCTGACCTCTATCTAAATTTCTGAGAACACGTTTGTATGAAACGATGAGCCAGAATTTTTAGTTGGAAGCTTGGTGTCAGTGTCATTCAGTTTTGGTCGTGTGACGTGTCCAGCCATTCAGAGAATGTTTCACAGCTGTTGGGCCACCTCAGGTAATTGCCATATTTTTTTTCTGTTTCAGCATTAAATTCTGCTTAGAGTCCAAATTTCACCCTAAATGCATAAAAAATTTGTACTGGAAGTGTATAGAGAGTTCCATGGCTGTTTATTGGCATCAGTTTTTTTTTGCGATTATTTATTAGCATCAACTATATTAGACCTGAGCATTTTGAGATGGGGGACTAATTAATTGGGAAATTATTTAGATCTGCGAGTATATATTCTTATACTTGATGTCAATGGCAAAAACCTCTGACACGTAAAGTTAGTCGGAAATTGAATACTCCACTTTATGAACTAGAAAAACATCGACTTATTTAATTTTAAATCCTTGCACAAGTCCGAAATGCTGAATTCCTTCACCCTTTAAACCTGTTATCCTCGGAGTCCAATGTGTACACCACCACTGGGCTCCTCACCTCGTGCTCGCCGTCAGACCACACGACGGCCGCCGAGGCGACCTGCCCAGCCTCCGCCACCACGCCGGATACCGTCACGATGAACGATGCCTTCTGCACGTTCTGCGCGTTCAGCTCCAGCCTGCTCGGCGCGACCGCAACGGCGAGGTGATCCGCCGCCCCGCGAGCGGAGAAGAGGATCTTCGCTTCGTACACGGCGCTTGCTGCGTCGTTGCCTCCGGCGACGTTGGTGACGGTCCGCGGGAAGGCCACGGTGAAGTTCTTTCCAGGCCTCACGAGCGCCGCCATGCTCGGGTAGTTGAGGTCGCCGGCGGAGCCGCCATCCGCGCAGGTCGTGGCGTTGGAGCCGGTGATGAGCGCGAGCTGCGAGGCGTTATACCCCTGCGTGCAGAGCATGGCGACGTAGTCGCCCTCCGACGCGTCGTACACGAGGCCGGGGTCGCGCGCCTTCGCCGGGTTGAGCTGCCCGGCGCCGTACTTGAGGTCGTTCGTGCCGGCGTTGCCCGGCGTGTTCATCGGAGTGGCTGTATCGACACCGCATTGTTGAGATCGGCGTGTTCATCGTCAGAGTGCCAGCGGCATTGGCGCAGATCTTAAGCGAACAAAGTGAAATGTGGTGTACCGGTGGTGATGAGAGCCGACATGATCATCGCCAGCGACCAGTCCCGGTGGAAGGACTTGACATACGCGGCGGCGCCGCTCGCGTGCGGGCACGCCATGGACGTGCCGGAGTTGATACTGTACTGGACCCTCCTCTTGTCGTCAGGATCGTCGGAAGGTGGTGCTAGCATCGACCATGAGGCTATGATGTCAATTCCCGGTGCAGATAGGTCAGGCTGTGATTTCACACCACACACACGTCAGTAATTTAATTCCACGCACAAAACGTCAGTAATCTAAATTTGTCACGAGTTGGTGTTTCGAAAAAAAATTGCCATAAGACAAACCTTTTAGCTTAATTTGATTATCAGAATCCAAGAAATTTGTCATAATTTAAACTTTTTAAACTAAATTTGGCCTATTTAAGCACCTTCAGGATCTCGGGAGTGATCTGGTTGGGGCCAGGAGAAGAGAACGAGGCGGCTATCGGAGCTAATGGGTTCACCATCGTGTCAGTCCTCTCTATGGTACCCACAGGGTTGCTGGAAAAAAAATTCAGACCAAGGAGTTAGGCCAAGGTCGGATCATTTCACTTAGGGGCCAAATCATCAGCTAACAAATCATTGCCAAGCACTGAAAACTCACCTGGTGCTGTTGACATAGGCCATGATCTCGTCGAGCTGGCCTTCGGTCACCACGAGTGCGGGCAATGGCATGGTGAGAGCGACGTCGGGTGCCATGCCGGCAAGGACCGCTCCTGCTGCACCGGCCAGGGCCGGGCCTGTGGCCTGGGTTCGGAAGCCGCCCTCGAGCGGGCAGACGAGGATCTTCCCTTTGTATGAAACTCCGGCGAGGTCATCTGGATCACAAGAGCTGAAGTGCAAAAGAAACCATGAGTACTCCTAGACCATTTGTGCATAGTCTCATACTCAGATAGACATGTTCAGATTACCCGTTGACAGGGAACTCAAGTGTCGCATTAATCACCGGTGGAAAGATGTTCACGGATGATCCCTGCGTGAAAAAGTAGGGCAACATGTTAGCTGATCGAGCCATGGTTTGGAATGTTAGGAGAGACGACGCCTTGTTTGAGCACTGAGCCACTGACCACTACGGTCTTGCCGTTCCCGAGCACGATCCTGTCGACGAACCGGCGGTCGACGGTGCTAGCGGCGACGGCCAGCATCCACGGCGCGACGTTGCAGACGCGGCCGGCGCTGAGGCCGGAGTTGCCGGCGGCGGCCGACGTGACCACCCCGCGCCTCGCGGCGTGGAAGGACCCGATGGCATCCACGCTCTTGAAGTAGAGGTCCGGGAACCTGGTCACGATGGACATGGAGATCACGTCCACGCCGTCGGCGATGGCGTCGTCGAACGCCGCCAGGACGTCCTCCCCACGGCAGGCGCTGTCCCAGCACACCTTGTAGATGGCGAGCCTGGCGCCCGGCACGGCGCCGCGGGCCGTGCCGCCGGCCAGCCCGCCGAAGCTGACGTTGCCGACCGCCCGCCCGGCCGCGGTGGACGCCGTGTGGCTGCCGTGGCCCTGCTCGTCCAACGGCGACAAGCCGGCGGTCACCCCGTTCTGGTAAGCGCGGGCGCCGATGACTTTACTGCACGACACGATCGACATGCTCAAACATCTGAAGATTAGCATGGCAGAGCTGAAGAAAATGTGGTTCGTACTTGTTGCACGTGAAATTCTGGCAGACCCCCTTCCACCTGCTCGGCGGCGGGCCAAAGCCCTCGTCGGAGAAGGACGGCGAGTCCAGCCATATGCCGGTGTCGAACACGCCGACGATGACCTCCCCCTCCATGGGCAGCTCCTCCTGCGGCTTTGGAGGCAAGCCCAGGAAGTCCCACGACCTTGTTGTCTGAAGCTCGTAGGTTTGGCTTGGGAAGACTGACACGATGCCCTCCATGCCTGACAGTGACAGGTATAGTAACGCCAACGTTAGATTCAGGAGTTGAGCTCCCTCGATCTTTGGTGAATCAGGCTGGTAGGAGCCGTTGATTGTGCATTGACATCAGATGTGTGAAAATCTCAAGGAAAAATCAATGAACAAGCTATATAAGGCTAGAATATCGATCAGAAAGGAGAAATAGTTTTTTTTGGTTTTATCTGTTTTGGATCATACCAGCTAGTTTGTTTGCCTGTTGTTCAGTTAGCCTGGCTGCGAAGCCATTTAAGCTTCTTTTGTAACTACGGAGGATCCTGTCGGAAGCATAGCTGAAAAAGGACAAACACATAGGTTTACGCTCAAACTTTGTCTTTTGCGATAGAATAAAGTTCAGCTGATAAACAAGATTCCAAAAAAACAAGGTCGCCTCGCATGATCTATTCTGAGATGCCATACGATCGGATTCGATGTCAAGAGAGGACTGGACCTGCCGTCGTCAAGAACCTTGTTCAGCAATTCGTGATGAGCAGCTTCCACGGTGGCAGATAAACCCTCAGCCTCCGAGGCACTATCCGATTCAGAGCTGGGCAGGTGCCCCAGGTACACGACATAGATCTGCACACATCACAAACAATGAACAATCGTTCAGGCACGCATGGTTGATGCAGCAGCTGCAGCACTGCCATCCATGCTTAGCTTGCAGATCGAGATGATCCGTCTGACCTGCTCGCCGTCGTCGCCGTCGCCGCCATTGATGGATTCAGAGGCGGCGCTTAGGCTCGCGGCGAAGAGGGCGAGGAGAAGAAGACGAGCACCGTGACGACCCATGGGATCGCACGTGACGGAAGAAGCTTCTGCGGCGTTCAGAGTGTGAACTCGAACAATCTGATGATGCCTGAATCGATCGACGCTCCATTGTATATATATATATATGTATGTATGTATATAATTGCGCAGCCTGCAGATCGAGCTGCGTTGCTTGCTCCGTATCTTTGTGTTTGTTCTGCAGTCTAGACTCTGGATCACAGCAGGAAACAAGGGAAATGACATGGGCAGTGCGCGTACTTCGTGTCCTGTAGAATCCTATCTCAGATTCTGAGAACATATTTGGGAGCTACCAGGGGGTGAAACTAGGATTTACACGGAAGCTGTTGTCATTTGGTTACTATCATGTCCTAGCAAATGACGCTGCTATTGTTGGCTGCTACATGGGTTATTACTCTATTTTTTTCACATTTACTATGCTTGTGTCAGAAAGTAGTTCCATTTTCAGCAGATCTATTATATTAATAAAGGAGTACGTGTTAAAAAAATCATCACGTTCGCCGAGAGGTCTATACCGTTGGATTTTATGACGATCTAACAGTCTAAACTAATGTAAAGAGTCCATATTGAGTATGACTAAAAAAATATATAAATTTGAAATTGAAAAAATTAAAAAATATAACATGGCCAAAGAGTCCAGGCCGAATACAATTAGTAAATAATTAAATTCGGAATTAGAAAATAAGGAAATTAGCAATCAAATGCAATTAGAAAATAGCTAAATTCAGGTTTATAAAAATAAGAAAATTAGCACTTGACAAAGAGAGATACAATTAATAAATATCTTAATTTAAAATTAAAAGCATAAAAAAATTAGAGAGTCCATATCAAATACGATTAATAAATAGATGAATTTAAGAATTATGAAATAAATAATGATAGTTGATTTGTATAATAATTAAGATTCAAATTAGGTAGGAAATAGCTTTTGGTAAAGTTCCACCAAATACGTATAGTATTAGAGTGTGTTTGCTGGGTTTCTCCAACAGCTTTTGGTAAAGTTCCACCAAATACGTAAAAATAAAACGGCCTCACCCAAGAAGCCCAAATGAATTCCAAAATGGCTTACAATACAGAGGAGAAAAAATGACTTCATCGAACTTCTTCTTTCTCCTTAGGAGTTCTAAAATGTTCTCAGAATTAACACATTACCACTAAGAAGCTGCTTTGACAAAAAAATTAAAAAATAGTTTTGGCTCCATAAGAAATATGATTTCACCATTGAAGTCAAAACTAAAGCAATTTTAGAAGGATGAGGTCTAACCAAACATGTCATTAGTGTGCAATTTAGGGAGTGTGTGAACGACTCTGAAAAAAATCATTGGAGTAATGGTGGAGAAACACAATTTAATTGCATTAACTTACGAAGAACAACTACGAGTAAAAAAATAGAAAAAAGGTTAACATGAATCAGAATCCGAGATAGTGATGACAACCATAGAGGATGGTGAGCATAAACAAGAGAAAGAGTAGGACTTTATGCAATAGTTGTACACCAACATAGGCGTATGTATATATGAAATTGAAGGATTGAAGATACAAGTATAAAAAAACTAGCTAACCGCGCTATTTGCGCGGAACACCTTGCTAGTTGTATCAGAAAATAGACTTGTAATCTTTATCTCCTTATGTGAAAGGTATCAGGCCAGCCCAATGGAAGAGGCAGGCGCTGGAGTAATAGCGACACAACGGCTATGCTATTTGGCGGGAATTTCTATTTATCGCATGCCTTAGTGGGTGCCGAGATGTCGGAGAAGGGTCCGCACTGCCAGCTAACATGTCTCGGATTATGTGCAATGTATATATTCAAACTAAATATCTATATTTCGCAAACCCATTATCCAAATTAAAATTTGATTACACTATAGTGATTCTTGCGTTGAGATCCTCAAAACTATATCACACTTGCCTACATTTGAAAAAAAATAATTTTTTTATTCTAGCATATTTTTCTTTATTCTTAGAATATTTAATTTTGTTTTTGCAATACTTTTGTTTTATCTTCACAATCTCTCTTATGATGAATATTTCTTCTTAGAAACAATATTTTGAGAACAATATTTCATGTTCTAAACCAAATTTTTATCTTGAATTTAGATAGCATGTCCGCGCATGACGCACATGCGCATATCCGAGCGGTGGGGTGGGCTAGCCTTCTCCCTGATGGTGGCAGCTGCAGACGCATGCACTACGTATAGACAGCCCCGCATTGTCAACCAAGAGTGGTTTAGCACACCGCGCGATCCATGTGACGGCAGACTCAGTGGTGAACGCTAGGGATAGCGGGAGACGGGCAAGGGCGGTTTGGGACATGATGAAAGTACAATAATGTATCCATTTTCTTGCCAAAAAAGTACAACAAATAACTAATTTTCTTAAATATATATGAGAGCATAATGGGTCACAATAGTTGAACTATTGAAAACCACGGAAGTTTTTTAAAAATACTACATATAAATAAGACTTGAACCACCATTATCATGATATTTACCACGTGTCTCCTTGTTTGAAGCATGCTAAGGAAAAAGATAAATACTAAAAACACAAAAAAAATATTCACATGGACAACACATATATGTGCATGCCATTCTTATATGGATGCATGTACAATAAACAAGCCTGATAAGGCTTATTAAGAGTTTGGTAGTTCCTTTTCTATCTAAAAAATATCAAATTTAACAAAAGTACGGGCGCCATTGGCGGAGTTAGGGGAGTTTATTCATGGCCATGTCATTTACAGTACATTTCCTCAAAGCAAGTCTTTTTATTTTTAAACCCGTGCTCATAAGTCATAACTTACAAATAATGTTGGATTTCAAATAATGGCAAAGACATGGAGGACCGGCGGCGCCATGGACCCCCTTAGGGCAGCCACAATGTGGTGAAAAGGTGGCATTAGACAATAAATGTAGGGACAATAGCAATTGTGGAGTTGCACAGCTCCAATCTGTGAAAAAGGTAGCATTAATGAATCAATGCTGCTACAACCATAACCATTATGGAGCAGCACCTTAAGGGCAAGTACATTGATCTAATCTAATAGGTGGTATCATGCATTGTCACAGGAAATACATAATTTCATAATTTGTGCATAGAAAATATATAATAGAAAATATATAACAGGCAAACCAATAGGTTGTTCTGTAACAGGCAATATATACAATAGGTTGTTCTATAAGCTGTCTCACAGTAAATACATAATTTCATAATTTGTGCGTAGAAAAAAAAATTTTTGTGAGTTGCATGGCAACAACAACTCGTACAATGGTAGTAAAGTGGGAAAAAATTCGGTGCAGGAGGACTGCAAAACCCTCTCCGTGCAGCCCTGCTCCTGATTTGCGCCGCGTGGATATCTTTAGATCGGACGCCCACCTTTGATCGTGATTGGCTTAGCAAGGACAGCTCGGCTCGGCTCAATTTAGACGCGGATCCCTGAAGCTTGGCGCGGATGAACGAGGGCGCAGGAGCCGGCTCCCTTTTCCGCAGACGCAATTTTTCCCTACCCGCTGCCGCACGCCTCGGTCGTCGTCCGCCCTCAGTCCCTACCCCACGCCTTCCGCTGCCTCCATCTCTTCCACTGCATTGGATACGTTCACACTCAGCCAAGCACTCCCTCCTTTGTGCTCAGTCTCGCTGTAACTAGTTGTGGTAGTGACATCTTCGACCCCAATTAGGCTGTGCGATTTCTAATCCTGCTCTTGGTTTCAGTCCACGAGGAGCAGCGCACTCAATTCAGCCGCCAACATTCCTGGTGTAAAATGCCGTGTATAGTAGTCATTGGACTAGAAAAACTTATATATGTAAATCTTTCATATTTTGGCAGAACATTCAGAAGTCAGAAGTAAGGGATATTCAGTAGTTAGGACTTTAGCAATTCTGTACTTCGTCTTATTTCATCAATATCTAATGGTTACAGTCCGAGTGCATCTCATTTTTGAAATATTGGATTACACTTTTCTTTCAGGAAAAAGTTGTAGCACTTTCCATTTCGAACATTTTTCAGTGCTTACAGATTGCATTACAATCTGAAGGAGTTCAAAAGAATGACTGACGCAACATGATTCCCATTGATGTGTGCAGTATACGTTTATACAGTTTCAGCGGCATCAAAATAGAATGCAATATACATATTCAGGCTGCGGGCTTGACTGTATAACATCTTCTTGTTTAAAAATAATTTGATCAGTACACTATTGGTTTGCTACTTCCTACATTATTGATCCATCATCTAGTACATCTTCTCTTTCTTTTCATCATAGCTTCTGAATCTTGCATAAGTGAGTTTTGTGTGAATCATCATCGTGGAACCCGGCAAAAACAGAGATGGCATCAAAATTCAGAAGCTTTAAATAATAGAACTCGTCAGCAAACTGTCCACATGGATGCAAAGTGGTAGAACATGTTGAGCTTCTTTTTGGTTTGCCATCTGTGGTAAAATTTATACTTGCTTCTGTTTGGAAATAAGCAAACTAAAAATTGCACGCCACGAGTGCTCGACGAAGTTGTACCATTCCTCCGGCGCTGGCGCCTACATGCTCTTCGAAGCTGAGCGCAGCGACCCTAGAGACGAGCGCTCCTTGGAGGCGGAGCGTGGATACGGCGAGAAGGAGGAGGCCGGCAGGGTGGGGACGCCCTGCGGCGCGAAATCGGGCTTCGGGGAGGCCGCGTCGGGCGGGCGACGGGAGGCCGGCCACAAGGACGAGGAGGACGCGGCTATGCCGGTGACGGACATCTGCGGCGTGGTTTAATTTGGGGGGTGGCGGCGGTCAGGGATAGCAGCCGCGGCCCCGCGGACGCGGACTGCGAGAAGCTGGAAGGGAAAAGAGAGCCGCGCAAGAGGGATGAGCCGAGCGCTGATTCGAGGAGCCGACCGAATGAGTGCAAAGGAGACGAGACGTCCGATCCAGAAGATGTCCGCGCGGCGCCCATCGGGAAAGGGGCTGCACGGAGAGCGCTTTGCAGCCCTCTTCCACCAAATTTTTTTCCGATAAAATGGTCTCATAGCTCTAAATTTAAGCGTATAAGGCGTTTATCTTGCAAAACAACTACCATATTCTCTCTTCACTCTCTCCATCACCTAATCAAAATCCTACATGGACTTGCATGAGACAACATATGAGACCATTAACGTGTAGTAATGTACTTGTGCTAAGAAAAATTCTCTTAGAATGCACCTCAAACTTAAAAATGCACAAGTAAATAAATAATTATTTAATCTCTCACTTCTACCCTTCACGTCCCTTCTCTCTCTGGTACTACTCTCCGCTCACGCCACTTCCTTTTATGGAACCGTTGCAAAGTTACTAGTTCTTTATTACATGATGATGGGACCCATATTAAGATGTATACATTGTGTACTAGACAGTAACTATTGCTATTTTATTGGTGTCAGCTTATTGTACAACAACATTGCCCTTGCTCTAAGAGGAAAAAACGTTGAGGTGCACCACAAGCTTTTAGGGTGGAGCCATAAGAAATAAACAAACAATTTCAATTTCATGCATATGGCCTGCGGACGGCGTGCCTCAATTTGGATTTTTTTATTCGTGGGTGGACCCATATCTAATGTCAATTTAGACCTCAACTATTGTGAAAATTACAGCAGGTATTGCCAACTAACTTCAGGACCTATCTTAAGGTTAGGTTGGGCAATAACCGTTGCCCTTGCCATTATACTCGATGCACTCCGCACGTGTGTTACACTAAGAAAAATAAAAATTGGTCCTCCTAATTACTCATCTATTATTGTCTGGCCTCCAATTCCTTGCAGAATTTTTTCCGAGCGCCATGTTTTTGCCGTGTATCTTTTGTGTGGCATTTGGCAAAGCATCTTGTTTGTCAAATACCCGGAGAATTACTCTCGGTAAAGACATTGACACTCGGCAAAAAGAGGGGATTTCCGGTAGCGTAGGCACACGAGTCCCTCTACAGTAGCTGCAGCCTGCAGAGAATGAAGACTTGATTGCAGCCGCGCCATTGTTGGTTGCTCCGTAGCCGGCCTTTTGTCTTGTCCTCTGGTCTAGATATACTCAGTGGACAGCGGCGCCAACAGCTCGATCAAGGGCCTGTCGCCGTCCGGCACGACGTGTATAATCACGTAGGTAGCAACCGACAGCGAAACATCCGGGGAAGAGTAGATTGTATTTGGAAGAAGGAACTCGATCGGCTTACACTGCCAAGCCGTGTGCAGGTAATATGCATGTGAAAACAGATAAATTAGGGCATTGTTTACACATTTGAAGTATTAAATATAGACTAATTAAAAAACTAATTATAGAACTCACATGTAAACTGCGATACGAATCTATTAAGCCTAATTAATCCGTTATTAGCACATGTATACTGTAGCACAACATTGTCTAATTACGAACTAATTAGTCTCATTAGATTCGTCACACCTAATATGTGATAGAGTTTTTTTTCATCTCCATTTAACACTACTGCATAAACGATTTGTAGGAACACCCTGATTTTTTCCAGAAACGGATCAAAATGTGACCCGTTGCTACAAATGGAGTGGGGTTACTGTAGCAACCGACCCGCCCCTGAAAATGCATTTTTAAGGATGGGTCACCTCCTCACCCGCCCCTAAAAAAGACTCCATTTTCAGAGTCCGGTTTGACCCGCCCCTAAAAATACCATTTGTAGGGGCGGGTCAACCCCCACCCGCCCCTACAAATAATTTTCAAATTTATTCCAGAAATTTTTTTATTTCCAAAAAAATAGTAAAATATATCAAAAAATTATGAAATTTTTAGTATAAGCCTATTGTGATCAATAGAACAAGAAAAAAATATTAAAAGCATATTTCAGTATATAAAGTGATTATGAGTGTGGAAACCATAAAGTGAGCCTTAAGTTATATGAGATAGTAGGGTGAGTGAGTTTATACATTATGGCTTCACACCCTTAACCAATATATACACTGAAATATGGTTTTGATAATTTTTTAAGTTCTACATGTCATAATAGGCTTATGGTAAAGGTTTCAGTTGATTTGGATGTGTTTTGCTATAATTTAGCCTTGAGGTTTATGAGATAGTAGTGTGACTTAGGTACACATTGTGGTTTCAACACTTTTATTCATTTTATACACTGCAATGTGATTTTGCTATTTTTCTTATGTTTTACATATCACAATATGCCTATGGTAATAATTTCATATGTTTTCCATATGTTTTGCTATTTCTTTTGAATTAAATGATTTTTCGGTTGAAATTTTAAAAATATTTGTAGGGGCGGGTCGGGGCAACATCCGCCCCTATAAATCCATTTTCAGGGGAGGTTGAGGCTCCCACCCGCCCCTACAAATGCCTCGCCTATATATTCGCCTCCCGCTTCAGGACTTAGCAAAATTTCGGAGATAAGTGCGCGCGACGCCGTTAGGCTGCCAAAATTTTGGCCTCCCTTCTCGGCGCCAGCCCTTCTTCCTCCGCCGCCGCCCGTCCTCCTCCCCGCGCCAGGGCCCGCGCACCGCCGGTCCGGATCTCCTCCGCCCGCGCGCCGCCGGGCTGTCCTCCTCCCCTCCGCCACCGGTCATCCTCCTCCCCCGCCGCCCGTCCTCCTCCCCTCCACCGCCGCCCGACCTCCGCCCCTCCGCTGGTCCAGGGTCGCGCGCCGCCTGTCCGGATCTCCTCCTCCTGCGCGCCGCCGGTCCGCCCTTCCTCCACTCCGCCGCCGGTCCACCCGTCCTCCCCTCCGCCGCCGGTCATCCAAGGTGAGTTTGTTGTTTTTTTTCATTAGTGTGTGATTAGGAATTATGCTTGTTAAAGATGAAATTCAATTTCGATGGCTATGTAGTGTAGAATGCATTTTTGGAGACTCTTAATTCTTTCAATGTGGGCACATAGAGACTTATTGCAAATTAGTGTAGATGTTTTGTGGTGGTCGCGGTCGTGGAAGCAGCCGTGGACCCGGCCGTGGACGCGGCCCCATGGGCGGCAACGATGACCCAGTAGCTCAACCTCCAGGATTGCGCTTTCACGGCCCCATTGATTTTCCATTTGGCGATTGATTGCGCGGAGCAATTCCCAACGTTGTAAGATTCATTTCTTCTTTTAATATATGTTTTACTACACATGAATAATTTCTAAATTTTATCACATACAATGCAGCATATCAACCTAATTAGATGGCTTGAAGATGTCGTCGAGGGGTTAGGTGGTACTGCATTTATGTTGCCATGCGATGTTGTTAGGCCACTCATTTCAAACAAGTAAGTATTTCGTTTCAAGTATCTGGTTTATAGCTGGGTGGATCGATGATTTCAATTGCCGCAATGGGTGGAGCGTCACCAATATGGACAGCTTATGAGAGGCTAGCCGTCGAGGCCTGCCTACGACAGCTTGAGGCTCATGGGTACTTCATCCCGGATTTGTCATATTTTCAAATTCAACAACTCGAGTCGGAAGAAAGTACTGTCATTAATATTGCTGAGAGGCTTTGTATGCTTAATCACCAAAATTAGGTATGAAAATATTCTTTTTTGTCATTGTAACTTCAGCTATGTTACATGTTTCAACTTCCATAACATTATTATCACCTTGTAGGAATTCCCCTATGGTAGTACATTTGCAGCAGTGAGCTTTAGAGCGATTCTAGATCAAGTCTTGGAAAAGTTGGATTTAACGTACATGGGTGGAGAGGCATTTTGGACCAGAGGTTTCAGGTTCCGAGCAAAACTCACCTTCTACAAGACAAATCGGCTCAACGCTCCATTGTTCGACATTTATAGTACTGAATGTGATGTGCACTGGGCTGCGGAGGAGAGTGCATTCATCCGTGCTCTAGTTTATTTTGATGAAGTTTTAGGCTGGACGATTGGAGACCTTAACTATATTGCATATCCACAGAAGCGTACCAGAGGCCCATGAAATTTATAATATGCATAGATGTATCCGCACCTTTTTTCTTATGGATTGTAACTCGTCGTTCGAACTTAAGTATTGATCGTTGTAAGAATTTTAGAACAAATTAACGGAATGATGTATATAAGTGGCATGGATATTTCCTTACTCTTCTCGTTGATTGCATCTTCATTATTATTTGAGGGTCAATAGAATAATTTATTAAGATCACTAAAATTGGTGGGAACTCATTTTCAGGGGCGTGGCATGCCCTAACCCGCCCCTGGAAATCAATCTTCAGGGGTAGGTCAGGGCCTCACCCGGCCCTGAAAATTGATTTTCAGGGGCGGGTGAGGGGGTGACCCGCCCCTACAAATTGTTTTCTATGGGCGGGTCATGGGCTCACCCGCCCCTGGAAATGAGTTTTTAGGGGCGGGTGCGGTACCCGCCCCTATAAACATCGATTATTAGCAACGAAAACTAGGAGCGGCTGACGCACCCGCCCCTACAAATGTGTTTTTATCCGCCCCTACAAACCGTTTTCGGAGTAGTGTAATATGCCAGGGATGTGCGAAAATATTTGATGTGGTATTTTTGGATGTAAAGTTTTTCATATAAACAATGCCCAGCTTGTTTGGACTTTGGACAGTACAAGCTACTAGAATAATGATCTCTGGAAAATGGCAAACCAACTAGTACAAGCTAATTAAGGGTTCTTCAGAAATTCCCTTAGTTGCGTCTCAATTTGTTAATCACGGTCTCACAAAAGAACGAAGAAAGATAAAAAACCACCAATGCTTGGGCGTCACGTGGATGTACTGTAGCAGAGGTGAAATGATTTTCTTCTCATGTAAGTTCCACGTGTGGGCGTGTGGTCAGTGCTGAATCTAGGACCTGAAGTTAGGGTGGTCCAGTGAAATAAAATTTTAAAATATTTTAGTAAATAAGTTAATCTAATTTTATAAGTTGTATTTCCTTACTTTTCACATTTCTCAATTTAAGTATGAATCGCTATGTATAATAAAATAATTAAGTTTAGAGTGCCAGTTGGCTCGATCGACACTAGAAAAATCATGTCAGCAGCAAGAAATCAAGGTGTAAAAATAGTTCAGCTGAATTTTAGGGTGGGCCGTTTGAGCTACGGCCCACCCTCTAGATTTGTCCCTGCGTGTGGCATTGTCATCGAATTAATTGTCCAATTTTTTTTGGCAGCATGTTAGTTGATAATTTAGATAAATATATATATATATATTTAAAGAAAAATAGATAGCATATAAGAATTTAATTGAAGGTAATACATATTTTTAGAAAAAAACTACTTTTTTGATGAAATCTGCTGATATTGTTCCTAATTTCCTCTCAATCCTACACTTAGTCACGGAAGGAAACCAAGGACCACGACCTATATATACAAATATAAACTGGACATGACACATGAGAGGTGCTCCGTATGTGGGTCAGACTCCCACCAGATTCTCGATGAAACGCCCTCGCATCTGCCTCCGCGCGACGGCCGGCGGCTCCGGCTGGTCCTCGCTCCCCGGCGATCTCCTCGAGCAGATCTCCGGCTACCTTTCCACCGACGCCGATCACCTCCGCATCCATCAGGTCTGCGCCCACTGGCGAGCCTGCACCTCCTCTCCAACCGCTCTCCGCCCGTGGATCCTGGCCCTCCGCACGGACCGGAGCCGACCGCCACCACCCGCCCGGTATCACTCCGTCTGGCTCCCCCGCGCCCACCTCCCGCGGGAGGTGGACATCGGCGCCCCGCCGGCCGGCCTCCCGTACTTTCTCGGCGCGACTCGCGGCTGGCTCGCCCTGGCCGACGACGCCCGCTCCCCCACGCGGCTTGCGCTGTGGGACCCGGCCTCCGGCGCAGAGGTCCGCCTCCCGCCGCTCGCCGGCGTCATCCGAGTCTTCCTCTCCGCCGACCCGCTCGCGTCGCCGGACTGGATGGCGGTCGCAAGCCAGCGCTACGACTACGACGACATGGGGGCGCAGAAGCCCTTCTTCTGGCGGCCCGGGGACGCCGCCTGGAGCGTCCTGTGCGACCGGCCCACCACCGGCGTCGGCACCCTCGCGTTCCACGGGGGGAGGGTTTACTGCCTGGATTGGAGGCAGGTCCTCGTCGTCTGCGACCCCAATCTTGGGCCGGCGGCCGTCCAGACGAGGGACATCAGCGGCCACATGAACCGGATCTGCGGGTGCCCCCGCTCCCACCGCGTCCGCGGGGCCCACATGGTGTCCTGCGCCGGCGACTTGCTGCTCGTCGTCCTGCGCGATGGCATCGGCCGCCGCCACTCGTCGTCCTTCGCCGAGATCTACAGGCTGGGGCCGGCGCCGGGGCCCGGGCGGCGGCTGGAGATCGGCGACAGGGTGACGGACCTCGGCGACCACTCGCTCTTCATCGCTCGCGGCGAAAGCTTGGCCCTTTCTGCCAGGGAGTTCCCCGCTATCAAGAGGAACCGTGTCTACGGCGTGGCAGTTGATGGGAATTACTACTCGCGTAGCCATGGCCGCAAGCTGCCTGATTGGGCGTTCGTGTTCGATCTGGGTTCAGATACTTTGGAAGAAATCCCGTACCCAGGAGAGCACATCAGGGACGACGGGAGCGATTGGCAGGCACTTTCCTGGTTATGTCCCAGAGGCCCGTTCAAGAAGCAGAAGCAGCAACGGCTTACCGAGAAATGAAGATCCAGTAACACTGAGCGCTGCAGCTGGTGTACAGCGAAGTCATTCAGCATATAACTATTCATAAGGTTTTCAGAAATGACATTCAGTGTATCATCACTTGGAGATCTACTAGAGGGCAACGAACCTCTGTGACTACTCACTGTTTGTGGTCCAATTTGATGCATTTTTCCTGTTTGCAATTGGATGTTTTGCCATCAAGAGGAAGAGTCCACAGCTAGTGTGCAGACAGACATCACAAAAAACAACAGTATTGGATCGTTCCATAAGGAATTCCCTAAACTGTACTCCCTCCGTTCCAAATTATAATTCGTTTGACGAATTATAATTTGGAACGGAGGGAGTACAGTTTAGGGAAGATGGGAATCCACTGAATTTGGCACACATTATTCTTTGCAAGTTGAGAAGGAAAGAGTGCTGAAGAAACTTCTACCATAAATAGTTTTAAGTCAGAATAGCATCAATTGCTGTCTGCTTAGATTTCTTCTCGAAGATATTTGTACATAAACTATTTACCTATTTTATTTATACGTATATTCAGTAGGGTTCTCTCTACTATTCTCCTAAAAACTACATAATGCCAACCTTCTGTGCTCTCTTCTTGATGCTATTACCTTGTTTTTCGTTTTTATCTATATCAATGTTTTTAAGTTGTCTGACTAATCGCGATTAGTTACGGCTAATCAAGCTTATCGGTCCGCGGGCACTGATAATGCTCACCGAGGCGACTACCTCGACTAGAAGTCTAGTCGTCCGACTAATTATCGACTAATAATAATTAGTCGTCCGATTAGCGTGGGGACGACTAAGTTTATAACATGGCCTGGGCCATAAGTGGTACTTTTTTGGCCTTTTGAGCTGTTAACTTGGTGGCTCATTAGGTTCGAGGTACATAAGGGCCATCTATCTTGCTTTTGTTTTAGCTCTAGTCTAGTCATCTAGTGTTCTTTTAGTCTACTTCACAAATCAAAACTCCCAAATTACTAATTTAGTGATCATCTGACCGAGAGACATACATGATGACTAGTATATCGGTCCTGAAATATACAGGACGACTAGAAAATGACTAGGACCGACTAGGCTCGACTAATCGGGCTGATTGACGACTAATCACAAGTAATCATCTTATCGGTACTCTTATGACTAGATACGATTCTACGATCTGAAAACGATCTATATGCAGTTACACAGCACGACTGCTGGTCTGTGTCTGTGTACTTACATACTTCGCTATGCAGAAGGGACTGCATGTATGGATGGCATGCTCATGTTATTAGCAGTTTTGATCCGGTATGCCCATGTTACCTTTGTGCTGCTTGCCTGCTTCCTCACGAAACAAGGGATAAATTAAAGCCATGTACCGAAGATACTTACTACTGAACCCACTTACCAGTGCCCTGTTAAAGCATGATAACATTTTGTTCTCTCTCCCTATACTGTTCATCTGCACTGACGATCATGCTTATTTTTTTCCCGACCATTGACACATGTGAATCTCCTGGAGAGATGATGATGGTTATTATTCAACAGGTGGCTAAAGGGTGCACTGCATCAGCTGCTGCTGATTATTCAACGTCTTGAGTGATGATGTGGTGCAGGATGAAATGCTTAATCCTGCTGGATTATTCCACTCCCAATCGTTGGATTCCATCTCCGTTTAATCCTGTCCCTACGCTGCGTACACCGCCACCGGGCTCCTCACCTCGTGCTCGTCGTTGTACCACACGACGGCCGCCGAGTGGACTTGGCCCTCCGCCGGCGCCGCGCCGGACACCGTCACGGTAAACGAGACCTTCTGGCGCTGCGCGCTGAACTCCAGCCTGCTCGGCGAGACGTCGACGTCGACGTCTTTGGCCGCCTCGATGGACAGAAGGACCTTCACGTCGTACGCGGCGCCCGCGGCCCCGACGTTGGTGGCGGTCCGCGGGAAGCGCACGGTGAAGTTCCTCCCCGGCTCGACGCGGGCCGCCATGGTGGGGTAGTTGAGGTCGCCGGCGGAGCCCGCCGCCGAGCCGGCGGCGCAGGCCGTGGCGTTGGAGCCGGTGACCAGCGCGAGCTGCGTGGTGTTGTACCCCTGCGCGCACAGCATGGCCACGTAGTCGCCCTCCGACGCGTCGTACACGAGGCCAGGGTCGCGCGCTTTCGCCGGGCTGAGCTGCCCGGCGCCGTACTTGAGCGCGGTCCAGCCGGAGTTGCCCGGCGTGTTCATCGGAGTGGCTGCGTCAGCATCACAACAAGTTGGGAACTTGTTTACCGAGCTGAACAATTATTGGAAATGGTAGTGAATCCTATGTGAGAGGATTGTGGTTTACCATACCGGTGGTGATGAGAGCCGACATGATCATCGCCGGCGACCAGTCGCGGTGGAACGACTTGACGTACGCGGCGGCACCGCTCGCGTGCGGGCACGCCATAGACGTGCCGGAGATGATGTTGTACTGAACCTTCCTGTTGTCGTTGGGGTTGCCCGTCGGCGACGACAGCATCGACCATGCGGCTATGATGTCGATCCCCGGCGCCGATAGATCAGGCTGCACATGAACACACAAATAAATTTTGTAACAATTTTCCTAATTTGACTTTCTCTCTTGGGTTAGAGGTCGGGTCTGAATTGTAACAAAAACTCCTTCTTCTTAATGAAATAATTGTCCAGGTAAGTTCCCGAAAAAAATTCCTAATTTGACCGTGACATTTCCAAGACATCACTGCTGCAGATGTTGGTGAACTTTATAATCATCACGCACCTTCAAGATCGCCGGGGTGATCAGGTTCGGTCCCGGAGAAGAGAACGAGGCGGCTGCCGGAGCTTGTGGATTGCCCGTTGTCTCGGTTCTGTCAATGGTAGCCACAGGATTGCTGCAAAGTAACCAAGCATCGTCAGACAATCAAGCAATCGCCCAAGAATTTGTAACTGTAAAATTCAGGTGACAAAAACTATGTGTGGTCAGTGATGAGCTCACCTGGTGCTGTTGACGTACGCCATGATTCGGTCGAACTCGTCCTGAGTTACCGTGAGACCGGGGAGCGGCAGCACGAAGGCGACGTCGGGTGCGCGGGTGACTATGACGACGCCTGCCGCGCCGGCCGCGAGTGGACCTGAGCCGTCGTTCGGATGGCCGATCTTGGCCGGGGGCGGGCAGAGGACGAGCCAGGTTGTCCCGATCACAGGACCTACAGTCAGTGGAACAACAAGCCATGAACACGATGCAAATGCTAGCCCTGTTAGATAGGAACGCAGGAGTTTTTCTCTAGAATTTTTTTGAAGGTTTTTTCTCAAGAATTTTGCCGGTATCGATTCGATTCATACGAAATTTCTGCAAAATATCGAATTGATGTACTAGAATGTTTGGATTACCCGTTGGCGGGGAATGCAAGTGTAGCATTTGTTAGCGTTGGGAAGGTGTTGATGGAGGCTCCCTGCAAGAGAAGAACGACGATGTAATAATGGTTGCCACGTCACGTTTAATCCGGTAATGGTTTCAGTGAAGAAAGATCAGTAGGACAGAAAGAAGTTTAGTTCCAGCGCTAACCACTATGGTCTCGCCGTTCCCGAGGACGATCCTGTCGACGAACCGGCGATCGATGCTGCTCGCCGCCACCGACAGCATCCACGGCGCGACGTTGCAGACGCGCCCGCCGGTGAGCCCCGAGTTGCCGGCCGCCGTGGACGTGACCACCCCGCGGCGCATGGCGTGGAAGGAGCCGATGGCCTGCGCGGACTCGAAGTACTGCCAGGGCATCGGGCCCCCGATGGAGAAGGAGATCACGTCCACGCCGTCGGCGACGGCGTCGTCGAACGCCGCGAGGATGTCGGCCTCGCCGCAGCCGCCCCCGTTCCAGCACACCTTGTAGACGGCGAGCCTGGCGCCCGGCACGGCGCCGCGGGCCA
The DNA here is from genome assembly GCA_032594955.1 of Panicum miliaceum. Classification (NCBI taxonomy): domain Eukaryota; kingdom Viridiplantae; phylum Streptophyta; class Magnoliopsida; order Poales; family Poaceae; genus Panicum; species Panicum miliaceum. The sequence continues at coordinate 54,519,207 of CM064057.1, read as the reverse complement.
CGCCGGCGGCCAGGCCGCCGAAGCTGACGTTGCCGACCGACCGACCGGCCACCGTGGACGCCGTGTGGCTGCCGTGGCCCTCGTCGTCGAGCGGCGACAGGCCATCGCTCGACCCGCCCCTGTAGGCGCGAGCTCCGATGATCTTACTGTACGCCACGACATTCTTCAACGGTGAGTGATTCGTGTTACAAACTGATCGATTCTTCTGTGACATTGAAGAAAAATCATGTTCATACTTGTTGCACGTGAAGTTCTGGCAGGCACCCTTCCACCTGCTCGGCGGCGGGCCAAAGCGGCGTCCGAGAAGGATGGCGAGTCGGGCCATATGCCGGTGTCGAGCATGCCGACGATGATCTCTCCTTCTAACGGTGGCTCTTCCGTCGGCGTCTGAGGGAAGCCCAAGAAGTCCCACGATCTCGTGGTCAACGGCTCATGGGTCCTACTTGGGAAGACTGACACGACGCCATTCATGCCTAAACGTAAGCAAAAGAGTACAAGAGCTAGGTTCAGACATGTCTTTACATTTCCTGATCAAACAAAAGTTGATGTGATCTGGTTGATGGAGCTTTCCTATCATTGCTGAATTAACCTGCTGGTAGCCTCAATGCAAAACCAATGAAGAAAGCAATATGTGTCCAGCCAAAACGAGCGAAAATGAAAAGTTTTTCTTTCACATACTAGATAGTTCATGTGCCTCCTGTTCGGTTAGCCTTGCTGCGAAGCCATTGAAGCTTCTCTTGTAACTACGGAGGATCATGTCTGAAGCAGAGCTGTAAAAGTCAAAAAAAAAAGCGTTGGTTTCAGCTCCAATCTTTGTATCATTAAAAGAATGTAGTCTGCTTCCACCCAATGCTAAACTTTTTTTTTATGAACTCCGGCGTATTTGGATTAGTAATATACTAGCCTATCAACCCGTGCAGAGTTAGAATTAATATAAAAGTATACTCTCTTTCAACAATTAAATATTTTAACATAATACTCTAAAATATATGTACATATTTATCATTATTTAGTTGCAATAGGTTTATTTAGTAATATTTTTTACTTTGCATCACACTTCCATATGTGTTCAATATATATGTAATTGAACTATGTGAACAACATGAAAATTGGTATTCTTATCTCTTTCCTCATACATGAATACATGATGATACACATCATGGGTAGCATTTTTATACAAAATAATAAAATAAATAATATATTAATAATAATTAAAATATTAATTTAGAATTTTATATTAGGGCACTTTAATATTTTTATATAATTTAGATTCAGATTTATGGGTTACTTTAACTTTAATAATGATGTAATTGGATGTATATGAAAATTTAGGGGGGTTTTGCATTATTCTTATAATGGCATAGGTGGGTAATTTATATGAAGATTAGAGGATTACTTTAGATTACTTTTTATAATGACGGAGATGGATAATTTAGATTTATATTTAGGGGGTTTACTTTAGATTATATTTTATAATGGCAGAGATGAGTAATTTAGATACATGTTTAGGGGGTTACTTTAGTCTATTTTCATAATGACAGAGGTGGGTAATTTAATAGAAAAGATAACAGATTCAACGGCTAATATGATTAGATTTGTCAGATTGATGACCAGATGTTTCTGATTTTTGTGAGAATTTCTAGGATTTCTCTAATTTTCTAGAGTATCCACCTAGGATCCTAGGTGGCTTCACGTGAGGCTTTAAAAGGAGCCTCCAATTAGTAATAGTAAGATACTCACTCTATCCTAAATTATTAGTGGTTTTGCCTTTTATTTCTGCATAGTTTTTCTATGCTAGATGCATAGAAAAATTTATATATCTAGAAAAACCAAAACGACTAATAATTTGAAATAAATAAAGTAGCTAAGAACGGATGGTCATCTTTATTGCATTCGTCAAATACAAACCCTACTATATACATATATACTCTCAAATCAACTTGATACTACTTTTTTTTTCAAATTTGCAACAAAGGTTGGTGCCGACTGCCGAGTATTTAGAGGACTCCGCACGTCCTAGAATAGAAATATAGAATTATTCTTGTTACTTCGCTTCATGTATAGTAGTAGCAGTATTGTACTGTTGTACTGATACAGCAATTACTTAATAGCTTTGTAAAAAATCCTGCCCCAAGCGCTAAAAAAATGTACTCTACAAAGATTTGCCTAGCATGATGGAAATAGAGTTTTGGACCTGCTGTCGTCAAGGACCTGGTTCAGCAGGTCGTGATGAGCGAACTCTACAGCAGAGACACCATCCTCGGACTCCGACAGGTCCGGCGAAGCCAGGTGCCCAAGGTACACGATGTAAACCTGCTCCTCACGAACGAATCGATCAACTAAACAAAATACAAAAAAAATATGCAGCAAGCAAGCACGATTGCAGCATCTAGTAGATCGATCGGCCGAGAGATCCTTCGTCTAACCTGCCCTCCGTCGCCATCGCCGTCGCCGACGGTCGTTTCAGAGGCGCTCGAGCTCGCGGTGAAGACGCCGACGAGAAGGAGGAGGAGGAGAAGCGTTCTGGGACGAGGCATCATCATCGCATCCTACGTGCTCGAAGAAGCTTAACTTGTTGGGGACGGTGGTTCCGCTCGAGGCATGAGCTAACACTATCCTGTACTGCGTTCCCTCGATGTATATATACCCCGACAGAAAGTGTATTGTGTGTGTATAATATAAGACGCTCGTCGATGGCAGCGACGCACCAGCCTGCAGTTTCTGCATTGCTTGCTCCGTAGCCTTGTGCAGGAGCAAGGCGACAATGGCGTGGCGCTCGGTGCCCTGGCGCCCTCCCCGGCAGCACGCGTGCACTTGCCAAGAATTTAAGAAACATCTCGGGCTCTTTGCATGCCGATCGCCAAAGGGTACCATGGGTTTTCCCAGAACGGTTTGGACTTTGGACGAGAGGTTTCGACTAAGGTTTTCCTTGGAATAAGCTGCGGTGTTCATCGGCTTCTAGCAAATAATATCCCTGCATCGTTTGTTGATATATACTTTCTTCATTCCAAAATGTAGGTCGTTTCAGTTTTTTAATTCATAGATTTCGCTATGCACCTAGATATAAATTATAATTATAAGAACGGAGGAATAGCTAGCACGATATAAGAACAATTTGTTGTTTGGCCTTAATGTTAGGCAATTACAACTTCATCAACCTGTGCTATGGATCCAATGGCTATTACAGTGGATGCCGATTAGGGTATTTCAAATTGATGGCTAGACTATTTCTAAATCCGTAATAATTTGCAGGATTTATCTTTGTTTCGCGGTGGTTACCTCGCAGCTCCAAAAGGGAGTATCTAATTGTTTCACTTTTTTGGGGTACTATAGGTGTTTAATATATTTTTCAATTTATAGTCAAAGTTGGAGAAGTTTTACTTAGAGAAAAAATAAAATGACCTAAATTGTTAAATAATAGTCGACTAATTTAATTTTCCAATCTCAGACTCTCAGTGGAATGCCATCCATGCATCATGGGCTGTTTCTTACTGGCCCAGATATTTGTTTAGTGTTCGGTTGGGCTTCTTAGTCTCCTTTGTCTGCTTCACTTCAACCAGGTTTTGCTTTTGTGCTGTTGCATTGACTAAATGAATCATTCTGGATATTTAAAGAATACCTGTTAGGAGAGAGTGGGTGCCAGTTTGTAGATGTCACATGGCGGCTTTGTTAGAGTGCTTGGTGTATTTTTCTCTTTTTTTTATTGCAATTGATGTTTTCTTTGTTTTGTTATTCTTTTCTTATTTCACATCGTACACTATAATTAGATTTATGATTTTTAGTTTTTCCTCCATTTACACGTTCCATGTTTTGGTCATTATTTCATATTTTTTATAGTTCCATGGCATCTATACTAAAATAAAAAAATGATGCCCTAGCTGAACAAATGTGAGGAACCAGGATTCAAACCCTGGATCGTTAGCTCTTTCCTAAGGACACTAGCCAGCCGCACTATGCTGTATAGACATGGCCATCACAATAATTATTTTCTTCATGATCAATGGGATGGGCAGAAAAAAGGCTGAGATGCTATTTTTTTCATTAATTTTCTTTATTTGTTGGTTCATTAGGTAAAAGTTTGATTAAAAATATAATTGTTTTCAACCACTTTTTCCCGTGAAGAAAACACTTGGACGACGTGTCACACATCCGTGGGATGAAAATTTGAACTGATAATTGAAACAAATATAGCCAATTGTTAACTAGACACCGTACCCAAAAATGTAATCATAAACCCACTTCTCTAGACCAATATTTTGAGACCAAATCCTCGTTCATGAACAGAAAAGAACTCACTGATCCGCTCCATGGTTGCAAAATTTTAGGCCAAAAACACAAGTATGAGCCGTTGATGGCTCTCATCTCCGATCATGCATAATTTCACACTTTCTTCAGTTGCGCAGTTTAGGTACCCACCAAAGCCTGCTAACGGTTATCTACAATGATCCACCTATGAATTCAAAGGATACAAAAAATATACTGCGTGAGATTCGAGTCGTACCCCCTCCGTCCCAAATTATAATTTATTTTAGGATTTTAATATATAGTTTTTGCTATATATTTAGACATATAGTGTAAATCTAGGTGCAAAACAAAAACTATATATCTAGAAATGCTAAAGTAAACTGTAATTTGGGATGGAGATAGTATATATTTACCAATTAATATGGTGTCCAGAAAATGCCAGCGCCCTCTGTCATTTCTTGAAACGCTTGAATGCACAGAACACATCTCCCTGGCATGCCATATATACATGTATACAGCTCAGCAAATTAAAACCGGGCATCCACTCAGAGTGTTTGCTGTCACGCCAAGTGATCTGTACAGTGGTGGCGAAAAGGAGGTTACTTCTTGAAGAAGACATGGGTTGTGCTTGCCAATGCCAGCATGGCCACAGATGATCATGGGATGGTGTACGTTGCAGGGGTGCTAGCTTGGTGGTGGAGCCAGCAACGGCATTCTTTAGGCTGGTGCAGAGGCCGCTGTCAGAGGTCCGTTACGAGTTGGAGCCACAGGAAAGGAGCGTTGGCGTGTGCGACACCCCGGGAAGGGGAACGGTCACTTACACATGGGGTCGGATCCATGTGGCAATGGCTGCAAGCACCAGGCAGTACTGCAGAGGATCTTGTTCCGGGGAAGGAGCAGGGTGACAGGACAGTGCACCAAAGGAGCAGCCCTGCTGCAGTGACGATGTAGAGGGCACGTTTGACGGTGACGTAGCGAACGGCGACATGGATACCGTTTCTGACACGTGAAACTTTGTCATTGGAAGCCTTCAGGGACACATGGACCATCCCATGCATTAGTTCCTACACGATTGAGACAAAAAAAATGCTACCAACAAAAAATAACACTCGTGACTTTATATTTTAGAAGAATGAAGAAAACAAAAATGATATATTGAGGTCAATCCTCCACAAATTCTGCGATTGAAATTGTTCCCATTGGGCAGAAATAACCAAATTTATTTGTGTGTGGTTTTTCATTTAACCTAAATGTTGGGTTACTCAATCCCTATTTATTACTCAAATTATTGCAAAATTTATTCACTAGAAGTACATTAATTTAGTAATGACCCACGTGGGCCCCTCCGTGTGCTACCAACAGGAGGAACACGTGCATTTGCATATATACCTGTGGATGGAGCTTTTATTTGCAGCGGTGATATATATTAGTCCCTCCATATCAATTTATTTGACATTGCTTAGTTCAAAATTAAACTAACAAACGTCAAATATTACGATATGGAGGTAGTAATATATATGTTCAGCGTGGAGGCCCAGGAAGTCGCCATTATATTTCAATACGCCCACAAGTACACCAATTACTTTTGTACTAACATCTGAGTCCAAATTAAGTTCTTGACGTGTACACAGTGAAGAACCAAGTGCCAAATATCATGTGCGCGGGCGAGCTGGTTTTGATCTGAGCACATCTAAGCATAAAAGACAAGGGTGCCAGGCCGACAAGTTTTTCACTGCTAACCTCGTGGATTCGTGCATGGAATCCTGCTGAACAACAAAGAACTGTATCTTAGAAGCTTCTCGGTCATGTCAAGCAATATTGATGCCCCAGCTCACCTGATCAGCTAGCGCGGTTTTCAGCCAGCATGCATGATGCTCCAGTTTTCTAGCAAAGCACAAGCACACAAAACTCTACTAGGGTGAAAATGTCAGGGGCGGGTGGGGGGTGATCCGCCCCTACAAATTTTATTTTCCAGGGGCGGGTCAAATGTTACAGTAGTCCCGCTCACTTTGTAGGAACGGGTGACATTTTGATCCGTCCCTAAAAAAATGAGGCGTTGCTATAATTTTTTTAGTGGTGAGATACGCTCTAGCTAAAACGACAACAAGCTTAGCACGGATATATGCGGTAGGTGGAATCGAACCCCTAGTTGAGGGGGAGAACCCTCCTTGGGGTTATGACGTGAAGGAATGCAAAAAATAGGAAATCCCTTTTTCAGAAAATTAAACAAGTTTTTGTACGGCGGAAGTGTAGTAACCGTAAAGGACTCGCCCCACAATCTCGTAGGCCTACCCTTTTTGCCAAGGTGAAGAAAGAGACGAGGACGTGGTCAGTACCAGGGTGCGCATTGTTTTGCGGATGTAATCTTGGGTGTGTAATTACTTTTTGCTCTTTGTATGTGTTCTTTCTTGTATGACTTTATTTCTCGTCTAGCCTCTCCTTTCTTATTAATAAAATAAGCAAGTTGCGTGCATGTTCATTTTAAAAAACATGGATCACACGGTTTTATTGGTTTTTCCCTTTAAACTAAGCATTAATAAAAAATTTCTTCCCCAAAACTTTACTAATTGTGCATGAAGACATCAATCCACTAAAAGATCTGCAATGTAGCCCAATCATTTGAATTTGTCATGACATTCCAAAGCTAAGGTTGCAAATTTTAATTATATATCTGGCAAAGATAGGCAACTGATACATATTTTGAGCCATGGCTAATCCCAAAGAAGATTACACACGCTGTAGCATGTAAGAATAGCGCCTGGCCCGGTTACAGATTGAAGAGAGCAAATTACCAAGAGGTGGCGAAACATAGAAACTTACAAACAAGATGAAAGTAGAAACTATACTACTACTACTACTACTACTACTACTACTACTACTACTACTACTACTACTACAACACAACAGACTTAATTTGGTGCCATCCTCTAGAGAGAGTACAGACTGTGCCTTCAACCTTTTTCTCACTCGTCAGGTTCGAAGGACAATGCTTCATCATCAGTTTCGGAGTAAGATGATTCGTCAGATTCGGAGTCGGATGATGATGGGTCGTCCAAGCCCCACTCCCTGGCTTCCATTTCGAACAGTTCAGAATAGTGGACAGACCTGCAGTAATCCGCCAAGACTTGGATGATTGGACGGAAGCAACCTTCTGGAGGACACCATCCAAAGCTGATGAAGTCTCGCCACGGAGAAGCAACATGAAAAACGGTCATGGTTGGAGGTTTGTAGTTGACGCCTCGAACCAGTAGTGATTCCACGAAGTAGATGCAACCACCTTTGATGCCCTGGAACTTGTCGGCGTCAATGGAGAGGCACCTAACAGGATCGGCGAAGATGGCACGGCTACCGATGCTACTGACAGGCTCAAGCACTTTCCTCTCAGTGTCTATCCTATGAACTATTACTCGTGTCGTACTAGCGAAGTATGGTGGTCTGGTCACAAGCAACAGATCTCCCCCAGACTCCACGAGATAGTACTTGCCGGTCCTTAGCCATGCTAGGTAACTTGTGTCAACGCTAGGGTCAAGACAAGGAGTGATGGTGTCCCACGAGACTGTCAGCGCGGAGTGGGGACTTTGTTCCCCGGCAGTGACATCAGAAATAGTCGAAGCGACGACTGCTCCTTGCTGATCCGTGGCATAAACTAGGCCAGCGAAGGACGTCATGCATGTAGGTCTGTTACCGTCACCGCTGCCCCAGTAGCGCTTGAAGCGCTCACTATTTTGATCTGCCCACATGATGTCACCATTATCACTAGATACAAAGACCACCAGTGGCGCCTTCGTCACCGCGACCGCCCTCACCCCTACCACGGGTACGGGCGCCTTGAAGAGGGCGATTGAGCCCGTGAAGGGGTTGAGCACGCAAGCACGGTGGGGCTCCGTGACCTCTCCAAGGAGGAGGAGGCCGCCTGCCGTGGCGCCGATGAAGAAGTACTTGCGAAGAAGAGGGATGCTCTTACGGAGGGACCGGCCGGTGTCGATGTTCACGAGCACGATGAGGTCATCCCACTGGCCAAGTAACGCCCACTTGCTGGGCTGGAAGCGGGTGGGGTCGGAGTAGTCCGCCTTTTCTGGGTAGTCCTTGGTGGCAGAGCGCCAGTTGTGGGAGGCGGCGCGGAAGGCCATGTAGTAGTCGATGTCATCGTCGGCTAGCAGGCGTTCACCAACTCTGCCGCTGATGTCGAAGGGGAGCGAGGTCCAGTCGGGTCTAGCCCTCTTTTGTGTGGGGAGTGTGGAAGGCATGGTGGCTAGGCTGCTAGCTATGCTGCTCTTAGTCCTCCTTATGCTTCTACTTCTGCTTGAGTGGAGTGGAGTGGAGTGGAGTACTTCACCGCGGAGTTGGTGGCTATATATAGGCGTAAATAGCCCTAGGTCTGCGCAAGATACTTTAGGAGTGTTTGGGTAGTTTATGTGAAAACCAGGTGTTGTGCAGCTGTAAATGAATGGACGATGACGTGCAGTGCATGCATTCATTTCTATCTATAAAAGAACGGCGTCATGCCCGGAGCGACGTTAGTGATTTTAGCAAAAATTTATTACTGTATTTGAATTTGATTTCTTGTGTTGTACCTCTCTAGTCATCCTTTAAATTTGGTTGGTGGCAATTGAAGACTGCTTAACATGCATGCGGCTTTAATTTGACACGTGCTGGCATGGAAAAAAAATACGAAACATCAAGTCCTAGAACATGCTTGATTGTTCTCTTGTATATATATGCCCTGCATTTTGATGCCTAAACCTGGTTCGGTCATCGGATCATCACCGTGAGCAAATTATTACTTCTTCCGACTCAAAATACAAGTTGTTTAGAACATGTTCTACAATATAGAGAATTTGGCCACTAATCTCAATTACGGTATGTCATCTTAAAGAAAGGTATTAACTATTTTAAAATATTTTCATTGTGAGTCTAGTAACATCTATCCTATATTGCCGATATACGTACAATTTTGTATATTGATAGTCAAAATTTAAAAGTACAATGGAATTTGGAGGTAAAGGATTCGTGATAGCCATTTGTGCTGTGGACATCGAGTAGTGACAAAAAATGCATTTACTTTTAACTAATGGATACTTCGATGAAATGACCAAATACACCTAATTTTCTGTTTTTATGTTCGTTTTCTAAACACAAAAGGAAAATTGTACAGAACCTAGTTTCACAAATAACATCATAACAACAATATGGAAAAAAACAAGAGAATAGACCACAATCCATCCAGTTCAAGCTACTCAAGGAAAGAAAATGACCAGTTTGTGCTTGAATCTTGAGTTGTAGAAGTGGAGACCTAGTGGCCACTACACTACAAAACTCGACCTTGGCAATTCGAATTGGCTGGTGGAGCTGGCAGCTCAACAAGATAAGAACGCAAGATAAAGAAGAAAAAATATACGCACATGTGGGAGCCAATACGAACACATGATGGAAATTGCATGTTATTTGGAAGGGGGAACTAGAATGGGATGAATTGATTTCCATGGCAGGAAATAAGAAAGATGCGAGCGCCAGCTAGCGAAAGATCAAGAGAAACGGAAGGAGAAAGCACATGACAGCCTGGGAGGAGGAAGAGGAAACGCCGTTGGCTACTTCTAAACTTCATCTATTCTCAGTTAATACTGAGGGGGACCAGTGGCGGACCCAGAGATTACGTAGAGCCTGGGCATAAGTTGCAGTTGGCAGAGCTGTCCTTGTTTTGTGCCTTGGCAAGTTGCCCATAGGCCATGCTGAAGTTTTTTTTTTTTGCCTAATTCAACTGCATGCATGGCACATCCTCTCATTTGGATCCCGAGCCGGTGCCCAGGGTCGTCAGGCCCTAGGTTCACCCCTAAGGGGGACCAGTATGATCGCCCACATTGAACTTGGTGGTATATGGGCCCCTTTTTATTAGATACCCTTATACATTGGATGACCTCTCTTGCTACCTTTCAACTTATTTTGCATGTTGCCATGTATTTTGATAAACAAGCCAATGAAGACGACTGTGCTAGACCATCAAAAGAACACAACCCCACCCCACCATAAAAAACTCATAAACTAGTAAGTACCATAATATTAATTAATATTGTGATCGAAATCTAGCTAGGAAACATTTGCTTTTTTTTTCATTACCCAGCCCGGCAATAGGTTAGCTTGCCAAATAATTGGTGTAAGGTCGGTCACCCCTGTTGCCCATGTATTAGTGGTGAAATTCATTGTGGGAATCAGAGGCATGCACTTTTGCATAATTGTACATTCAAAAATGAAAATAAAAGTGAAAATAAAAGAGGATAGATGCACATTCACTACTCACTTGCTCTTATACCCAACATTTCTATGATGACGCCCCATCGACTCACAAAACTCGTTAACCTGCTTGCAACCGCATTAGAGCCTATAGGGTAATGATTGATCATGTGGGCTACAAATAGCATCTCTCAATAGAAAGCCTGATTCTCTTGTTTTGATCATCTCAGCTACTATGTTTTATCTTAATTAACAAGGTTTCAGACCAAATGAGGATGTTCTTTGACCATTTCTTATACTATCTTTTGAGAAATTAAAAATGACAGAAAGCAGAACAAGCTTTCCTAATAAACAATGAAAAATTAATGAAATAGTGAAGACTATGATTTAAGGATGAAACATGCAAATTTAATAACTTAAAATACATAGACTTACATATTCACAGTTAAAGAATTTGAAAATGCATTGAACTCTAGTATCATATTAATGTTCAATCCTATGGAATAAATTCCTTCCTAGAAGCATCTATGTTCATGAATGATTGTTTCATGATTATTGTTCCAAGAAGCATGTGTGTTGATATGAATCAAAGACAAAAACAATCATGCGGCATTATCACATTATTTTCACTACTTGAAATTAAATCTTCCACTGGTTGATTTGACCTAATAATTAAAGTTACGAAGTTGTTCAACTATTTCGATGAATGTTCTATGAATCTATTAGTTCTGATCCGACATATTACTCGTAGTGTTCTCCTAGTTGAATACAAAATGTTCCATTGATTTATATCAATGTTCATCCGTATTGAGAAAAGGAAAATACAAAATATTTTGACTGACAATTAAATATTACCTTGCAAAAAAATAACTTTTAAAAGGTAAATGACAGTGCACACAATGGTAATATAAAAAAGGAACAAATAAATCAAAATTACTCTATATGTCTCCATACAGTCAACAATATGGAATAATACAAACAAAAAATACAACATGCAACATTTCAATATTATATAGAAAATTTTGAATTAAACTATTACAACAACTAAATTTAATGGAACAATTCTAGAATACCACTTTTAAAAATATAAAGAAGAATATGTATTATCTGAATATTAAAGTATTAAAAAGGGTATCATGTTTGCTGTAGGAGCAAGTAATTACCATTTCAATAGAAAACGAGAAAAGAATCAACACCATAATCCAACTTTCAATGCAATTTGAATCATATGACTATATTTACATTTTGTAGTTAAGATCTAATACTCTTTTAAATCTTTTGCAGCACTCTAGTTGTACAATGCATCATGCATATTCTATCTTCATTTTTGTCTAAGTTTTAGTCATAATTTCTATGATCAAAGTAAATCATATGGCCTGTTTTTATTCGCTATTTAACATGGACTTTTTGTTAGATGTTTTGATTTCCAATTCATATAAAAATCAATAAGTCAAAATATTTTATAACTTTTAATTGTCATGAACTCCTAGGTTAATTTAGAATGTTAGATTATGGCACCCAGCATGTTTTCCAATCCAAAACAAAAAAACAACTTTGACTTTGAATTGGAAACTATATGAGGAATACACAGCATAATTGACCATGAGTAAAACACAAATGTGTTCAACATGTGAGATTTCTTCATTTTCCTTACCCTGTATCGTGAGTCATGGGTCTGAATACCTTCAAATTAGTGATTGACCCGTTGAAAGAATTGAGCACACAAGGGTGATGGGGCTCCATGAAATTTCCAAAGGTTTATTGTTCCATGGTATAATTTGAAATGTTATGTTATTGAAAATCACTTGCTCTATGGTATGTTTTTTATTTTTCAAGTAGTTAAAATGCATTTATATGTGGTATGTTATTGCATTATTTTCTTATATTATTTATTTTCTTTTTTCCTCTTTGTAACAATTTGTAGTTTTTTATTTTATTTTCTTTATTTTTCATTTTCTTCTATGTAAGAATAATTTTTTATGATGTAAACACATTTCCTCCATATTAAATAATTGTTGACCTGTGGCCCATTTTGTCCATTTCATAGACTAATTTGTTCGTGATGTTAAATTATTGATTTTCTTCGAAAACTAAATTATTCAATGAAGTGGACTAACATGTTCGTGATGTTTAGTTTTGAATGCTGACACGGTCCAATCTTTTTGTTCGTCATGTTTAATCTATATTTGTAGAAAGCAATGACTTGCTCCTATTGTCGAGGTAATTTGTTTGGAGTAGTCAAAGTTAATTATCTTATATTAAAAAGTGATTTTTCACAAAATTCTTCCAAATATAGCCAAGTGTGGTCTTATTTTAAAAATCTTGTTGTCAGAAACCTTGTGGGGAAATTGAAATTCAATTTGGATACTCGGTCTGAGATTTATTACTTTCTTTAGTTTTAAACATCTCTTGCATGTGCAGTAACATCGTCATCAATTGATTTTATTTTACTTGTAGTAGTTTGTCACTTTCATTGGGTTGTGCTACATGCGCCGATGATTGCAATAGAGTGGATAGGCCTCTTTGGATGTGTCATATGTCCATGCATTAATGATGAGCTGCTTTAGGCAATAACAAGACAATTTATCACCTCGAGTGATATATAACCACCCCCACCTTCTAACCGTCACCACGGCTCAAAACTCCCATGCACCATGTTGTGTCTCCTCTCATAATAGCCACAACAAGCGTGAAACGCTCGGAGCGCATCCTGCCCACTCCCACGCGGCCATGCCCACGCCCACGAGCACCACCGGTCGGCATCTGGCACGACCGCATACCCCCGTCAAGCCTCTCCATCCCCGTGGGTCGCCCACCGTAACGTGACAGGAGGACCACATCGCGGCGTGCCGCCGCCGCTGCCATTGTGCTGACGATGGAGCTGTTCGAGCGCGCCAGGACGGTTCGGTTGCGGAGCCACCATGACAAGTACCTGTACGCGGATGATGACGAGGCGCATGTGATCCAGGACCATAATGCAGCATCCCCGAACGCACGGTGGGTGGTGGAGCCGGTCCCGCACTCCCCCGGCGTGCTCCGCCTCCGCAGCCGCTATGGCCGCTACCTCTCTGCCTCCAACAAGCCCTTTCTCCTTGGCGTCACTGGTCGCAAAGTGCTCCAGACCCTACCCCACCGCCTCGACTCCTCCATCGAGTGGGTGCCCATCTGCGACGATGGCGGCGGTAGAGAGCGTGCTTGTGGTGCGCGCCTCCGCACCCGGTACGGGAACTTCCTTCGTGCCAACACAGAGCTCCCACCATGGAGGAATTCCGTGACCCATGACACCCCGCATCAGCATGCTGGGTGGGTGGTCTGGGATGTCGAGATCGTCCAGTCCCTCTTAGCTGGACCCGACTCCTCCACTTCTGCCTCCGACGCCGGCGTCGACTCCTCTCCCACACCATCGTACAAACCTCCCTCCCGCTCATTGTCACCGTCTCCTGCTCCCGTGCCAACATCAGCACTGAGGCCGTCACCCCCGCCATAGCACCATCGGGAAGATTACTCAACTCCATTTAGAGCACAGCCCCCCCCCCCCCCACCACCAGGCTACATTGCGCCCCCCGCACCTGGCCTATATAGGCTTGAGGTCTGTTGGATGAATAGGACAAGCAAACACATGTACATCACTAGTCAATGACTGCATGGTGAGTCACTACTTGTGCCTACGCAGTCGACGGAATCCTTCTCTGTGCTGCTTCACAAAGTGGAGGGGTGGGCAATCCACTACCACATCGGGGACGACGATGGGGATGTGAGCCCGGACGAGGAGCCGAACTACTTGACGTTCAATGGGACAAGCCTGGAGGAACTGCTGGAGATGCTTAAGGAGGAGACAGGGCTCTAGGATGTTATCATGTGCTCGCGTAGCCCCATCAATGGAAAGCTCCTGCCACTTCGTCTACAGCTACCTCCAAACAACGCCGCCATGCACATCGTGCTCGTGCGGGAGTCGTCAAAAGGTGCACTTTCTTCACCATCGTCAGTTGATGTTTTGTAACATGTGATCTGCATTCGACATTCCCATCCATTTGTCTCATTTTACACAACTCCTATTTTTTAGGCACCTGAATGCTGTGTTTTTTTCTTAGGCCTCCATGTCAAAATATGGGTTCAAACACGTCAATCTTGAGGTTTCACGCGCTTGAATGCTGCATTTTTGCTTAGGCGTCTGTGTGAAAATACGGGTTCAAATAGATCAACCGGTAGGTTTCCACTGATGTTGGTGGCTGCGACTTAGAGAGAGGGCCATGAAAGGAAGACTGCTATGGTGGAAGTGGGCATGAGGTGACGTGGCAAGGCTTCGTGCAACATCAGACTGCCAGATTGGTGGTGAGAGGGTAGGGGAGAGGGAAAGCGGATGGGCGGAGCCGATTTAGGGCGGAGGGGCGAAGGTGGCGTCCTGTCACCCTAGATGAAGGAGGCAGGTAGGGCAGGGGAGCTCTGTATGTAGAAAGAGATGTCACATCATAAGGGAGGGAGATAGCGCTCTACATCATAAGACGAGTCATAGTGTGTCCAATCTCCATCCAACTGCCAAAATTTGTTGCCTGATCAAAACACAATTTGACTTTTAATATGATATTGTGAAACTTGAAGTTAACCGTTGGTCTGATGTTGGCATTCAGAAAACCTCATGTGGTCCAGGCATTATTGATATGTTTTTTGGAAAAATCTCAACACCACTCGGGTGTTTCATCCCCCTCTCACACTTGATTTCTCCTTCATTTAGGTGCTTTTGATTCCGACGAACTCCTCCCCAATCCCCTCTTTCCCCATCGGGTATGAGGTCATCTCCAGTGAGATTAGGGTTGCTGAGGTAGGGTAAGAGGGGTTGCCATGTTCAAGACTAGAGGTTTTGGGGCCTTTACGCGGTAGGTTTGGAATCCAACAACTTAGAGGTACACCAGCTAGTACAGAATTTTGCTATAGTCCCGGTTCCAAAACCGGTTACAGCAACCGGGACTACGAATCGGGGACTAAAGATCCCCGGCCTTTAGTCCCACAACCGGGACTAAAGGGTCACAAATGCTAAAAAATTTGCGCTCTGCGGGATTCGAACCCGAGACCTCTTGCCTCGCGTATAAGTTCCTTACCATCCTACCTACACAGCGCATGTGACTCTAATTGAGAGGCGTTCCTTTTGAACTAACCGTGGAGCCTTTAGTCCAGGTTAGTGGTACCAACCGGGACTAAAGGTTTGTCCCGGTTGGAGTCACTAGCTGGAATAAAAGATGGACTTTTAGTCCCAGTTGGTGGCTCCAACTGGGCTAAAGAGGTCCTCCCGTCCCCTATTGGACCCGGAACTAATGCTTTATTAGTCCTGGGTCCAACCCCGGCCGGGGCTAAGGGTGCGGATGAAAGGCCATTTCTGTACTAGTGATCGTTCGGGGGTAGTGGATGGCAGCAATTGGGTGGGGTAGGGATGGGGGCTTCATGGTGTCCGAATTAATGTGGCATAGGCTGGTGGTAGCGAATCTCACATTGGTTCTGCCATCGGAGATGCAATTGGAGGATGAAGCGGTGGCATCAAAAAGCGAAGTCTTGCTGAAGGCCCAACCGGGTTCGAACCGGTAACCTCATGATCTGCAGTCAAATGCTCTACCACTGAGCTATGGGCCCATTGTATGCTTAATTAAATAGTTAAATGCTATTTTTTGTTACCTAAAATGATACTGGGTACTAATGGATCAAGAAGCTACTCAGTGGTATTGAAAAACTACATTTGTGATCAAGATGAACCAAATAAAATTAGCAATAATGGATATAGTAACAATCTGTAGTACCCGCAAAAAAAAACAATCTGTAGTGTTATATAATATCATTACAGTTATTTCTATGTTATATAAATGGGTGTTTAATTACATTGCATTGAGTGTTTTTTTATCTCGACGGTGACTGTTTGTGCACATATGCATGCGCTATGTTATGTTGCCCCCTAACAGATCTTTTTCAACCGTTGTGGCTTTCAGTGGCAAAAGCTTTCACATGACGACCTTCCGGTTTACAAAATCTGAAGATGGTGGCAGCAAAGGGCTAGCTTAAGTCAAATGCAGGATTAGGGCATCTGGGGTGTGTGTGTGTATTGGCTTTCTGGTTAGACCTGGTTCCACTGGCTAAACATAAGCAGATGTTATTCTTCCGATCCGCCTCCCATAGTCTCGTTCTGTATTTGGTTTACACGTAGATATGTACTATCTCGTTCTCAAGAGTCGAGTGATCTTTGTAGCTGAAATTGGGACCCTTGAAATTTTCTATGCCACTTAATTTCTAAATTCTTAAAAGCATTTGAAAGTTGTTGTGAATCTTGTTGAAGGTATTGCTGCTGAAAAGTCTGATCCGGACAATGTATTCCAAGCTATAATTTTTTCGTACCTTCTTTGGTACATTTTAACATATAGACAGTAAAAAGACCTTGGTGAACAGATCCATAACTCTTACCTCCAGTACTTGGCTGGCAACAGTTGTGTAGTCCTCCCTATATTCCTTCTTGTGCAGTAATATATATCAAGTACCTAAGCCAGTATGTGCCCCTGAACAATGCATGAATAAAAGGAGGCGACAATCCAATGATACTGTCTTTGACAAAAGAAAATTGTCACACTGAGCCACATTCCTAGATTTCCAGTACTGGCACCCTGAGCCATTGATCTCCTCCTAGTTCCTATGTCACACTGAGCCACATTCCTAGATTTCCCATAAACGGTTCAGTAACTATGACAATACATACATTATATATTTTAATGGTAAGCAACATATCCATCAATAGCGAGACTTCTATGACAATTTTGTCAATCTCAAGTTGTCCCGTTCTAATCTTTCTGAGATGTTGGATGTCTGGTAAGTGTGCATGCATGCGTACGCGGATGTCCGTCTTAGTGAGTTTCTAGAAAGAAACAAAGTTAGCCAAGTGGCGATAAATAATTGTTTTGCGTTGTTGTTGCAAAAACTGCATTTGAAGCTTTTGTTTAAATTTTTATGCTCCTTTCATCAAAATAAGGTACACCCACGGCGCGACGACTGTATATCGCCCGCGCTACAGTTCGCAGATCCACCGTCTGAAGGATGTGCGCGTGGCCCATTGTGAATCGGCCCAATAAATATTTAATAATATCTTTGACGTATCGTGTGTTGGGCTCGGGTGGTGCACTATTTCTCTTTTCTCATGTTGCCTCCAGACTTTAATTCTCTTTCCTCGTGCGGGAGTGCATTTGCATGCGAATCGGTTGACCCATGCAGCAGGGACATTCATGCAACGGGCCCTACCTTATCATCTCATTATTTTATTGTTTATTCATTTCCTTCCGCATGCATGCAAGGATCTGTACCATATCTTCTTTTTATTCTATTGTTTATTAATTTTCTTCATGTTTTCTTTTTCTTCTTATTTCTAATGCTCCAGTAAATATTTCTTCACTAGTACATACGTTATCTTCCTTTTCTTCTCATTTATTCTCTATTTTCTTTCTTTGTTTTAAATATATTAATAATTGATGTATTTTTCTAATATGATTTTTCTCTTATTTATTATCTAATATTTTTCTTTTATTTTTTAATTTCTTATTCCACTCTTTTTACATATTCTTCATGTACCTATCCTCTTTCTTTATATTTTTTATATTGTTTTGTCACTCCTTGTTCAATTTATCCACTTATTTTTTGTAGATAGTAATATTTTATTTTGTGTTCATGATATAATTGTTTGAGGTGTATAATTTATTTGTGCCCTTTGTAGATTAAATTGTTCGGCCATGTTGACTCATTTGTTCGCGATATTCATTTTCTATTATATAGTCTATACAATCAAATGTTCGTTGTACATTATTATTTGTTCATTATGTTTAATTTTTTATTCGTAAAAATAATTATTTGTTCATGTTGTTAAAATATTTGTTCCCAATATTCAAATTTAATTTTTAGTATTAAAGAAAATACTTTTAAAAAATATAGTGCAAACATAGGCAAGTGTGGTCTTGTTTTGAAGTTTATATCATAATAAAGATAATGGTGCAATTCAAATTTAATTTGGATGCTCGGTTTAATATTTGTAACTTTTCTTAGTTTGAAATTTGCATGCATGTGAGTGACATCATAATAGTTGTCTTCTTTTACATGCATAGAATTTTTCCTCTTTTGCTGAAATCATCGGACCACGTTATGCACCACCGAAACAGTCCCGCAATTGGGCTGGGCCATCTGGGCTCTGTTTGTTTCCGATTATAATCGGCTTATCGGTACAAATAAGCGATAATCCCACCAAACGTACTGCTTATTTTTGTCGATTCTCGCTTCTATGGTAAGCCGCTTTAGAGATTTGAACTACGGGAATTGAAAAGCGAAAAGCGAGAAAATATTCGCTTAGTTTATAATCTAAATGTGGCTAAGGGAAGCGGAAAAAAACAGGCCCTAATATATTCTCAGGTGTTGGTTCACGTAATTATCAAAAGCGACATATAGACTCACCCCACCCGCAGTGCACTTGACCCCGTTTTGGGTGGGAAGCTTCCCCCGTGCTTGCTTCCGTCATGTTCCCTCTTCGCGACATGCTTTCTGCAGCGCTTGCTCCTGCAAAGATTATTAAAGAAAACGCCCCTCGATTTGTCTAAGCCCACGCTTTGAATCGGATTCCATTCGTCCCAACGCGCATTCAGAAATCAGAGGCGTCTATCATATATACAGCGTTTTTGTGCGTGTGTTTCCTGAGCTTGAACTTGAACTTGTAGCTCAACTTTACGAAAGCATGTATCAGGACATGTCTGGAGGTCGGCCTGGTCTCTCGACTCTTCTCCCGTGTGCTCCTGTCATGAGTTGGTAGAGCCAAAAAGCTTGCCCAATGGTCCAACTCTGACGAAGTCATCTGTGCAAACAGAATCAACTGAAACTGAAAGTCGGGCACGCCAGCCAATTCCCGGGACGAAGATTAGAAGTGAATCCATTCTTTTGCCCCACCCGTTCATGCAAAGCTCGTTCGCCAAGGTGCTGGCGGCACCAGCAGGCAGCAGCCAGGGAATAACCCGTCCACGCCGGCGCTGACGCGGTCGGCCACTACTGGAATCACCGTGTTTCCCTAGAGTTATTTTCGTTCCCTATGAAATACTGGAGAAGCATAGCGAGATTCTATTTTCCTAGGATTACATCTCAAAACAATAGGGAAACGTTCCTTTCCCTGCTGCTTTGCTGATTTCGTCGGGACTTGTTTGGCGACCGTGGCCACGTAGCAGCCAGACGGAAGATTTCCCTAGGGATCCATCCAAACCGTAGGGAATCAAAGATAAAAGAAAAAAGAGCCGCCCCCAATTTCTCTCACGCGCCGCTCGACCCAAACCTACCCTACTGCTCGCCAATTTCCTCCCGCGCCTCGTCCTCCTGCGCCGCCATCCAATTCTTCCTCCCGCGCCTCGCCACTCCTTGCCTCGCTGCTCAATTCCATCTTCCCCGCCTCACCATTCCTCTTGCCGGCGCCCAAAATCGTTCCTCTAACCCTCAATTCAACCACCAGAGGCATCACATCCCAAAGCCCTGCCGCCACTTTGCCTCCTGCTCAAATCCCTTGCTGCAGCCTGCAGCGGTGCAGCCTCCAATCGACCAAACCATGGCCACAGGCCCACAGCCCTACCGGTGTCGTCGACGGGAGGGGAGGAGTAGCCCTCATCGCCGACCAGTGAAGGGAGGAGCCGGCAGGGTCGCTGGTCAGGAAGGAGGAGACACTGGCGATGCCGACCAGGAAGGGAAGGAGGAGACACTCGCGATCGCGACACCGACCAGGAAGGGGAGGGGAAGACACTCGCGACGCCGACCAGGAAGAAGAGGAGTCACCCGTGCTGCCGACCTTTGGCTAGGGGAGAAGAAGCAAGAAGCTAGTGCCGCTTGTGCACAGAAGGGTTCAAGGTGAGAAAAAAATCCTGTTCTAATTATACTTCTATACAACTACATTAGTTAAATTTCTTGTGCATTGTGATTGTGATGTGTGGTTGTGATTTGCTTTGCTTTGATCAATGATACTGAACACGGGTGTAGATCTTGGATAGGGGTTCATTTGTAGCAATATTAACCAGATGTCAGTATGTAGGTCACCAATTCATTCAGTGATATGCACTTATAAACAGTAGTGGCATAAGTTGTTTGCATATTTAAGTTGTCAATTTTTGGAGGATGTATCTTCAGATTTGAATCTAGCTTTATTTCAATTCTAATTCTACAATGGGCTTGTACATTAGGCTATCTTATTTCTTTCAAATTTCGTGTTTCAATTTTACAATGTAGTTGTTCTTCTTAAATATACTGATATACAACTACTACTTTTGCAGCTAAGGTTGTTCTTATTTCAGTCTAATTATGTGTGTCGTATATCTTTGAATTGCAGAATGTTGCTTTGCACACTGGTATGCCTATCACAACAGTTCCTTCTCCCTTGCTTCCCCCACCTCATCCTCCAGGATATGCTGCTTCACCATCTCCTGAAAATGTAAGTTCGACGATAAATATCTTACAAATGTAATATGTCCATCTCCAGCATTGTAATTTTATTGTTGAAATGGAGCCAGACTGTTGTTGTCCATGAAATGTTTACTCGTGCCAACTCCCCTTTTCCTATGTCAAATTGGAACTTGGATCAGGCAACTACTTTTAAGATTTCTGTAGCTATGTTCCAGATGCACAAAACAGCATGTTCCAGTACTACTATATTCCAGGTTTGCCAATGGAGTATTCCGTGGCCATTTGAATGCAACTACAAGTTATCGGGGCGCCTACTCTCCTCCAGTCCTCCTCAAGATGACTTTCCAATTTTTTTGACATCATGTGTCGTTGAAACATGGGTTAGAGAGGCTATTTCTTGTATTTTAGTACGGTTAAGCAAAATATTTGGTCTCATGTGAGTATGTAGGATGTAGGATGCTCTTTTATAGTTAACATTGCCTGTGACCAATAGTACTCTTTTGCCCCTGGTTCTGATATTTGAATATATATGGACCATCATGCTTGTGATGCAACTTCAAATGTATACTGATGGAATCCAATGCTTATGTTACTGTTCATGAGACTGAATTTGAATTTGAATCCAAATATAAATCCTGGATATGAATTCAAATATAAATCCTGCATTTGAATTCAGATATTAGTTCTATATTGAATAAATTGTATGACATTTTCCCTAGAGCTCATTGTCCTATGGAAACCACCTTTACATGTAGGATAGTTCTATATTGAATAAATTGTATGACATTTTCCCTAGAGCTCATTGTCCTATGGAAACCACCTTTACATGTCAGCAACTTTCCCTAGGAACTCAATTCCTAGGGAAAGATTGTTTCCCTATGGTTTCTTAGATAACCGTAGCGCACTTCTGCATTTTCCGTCGAAAATGTCCCCGGAAAGTTTTCCCTACCAAAATCGTGGGGAAACGCCTTCCCTACTATTTTAGGGTCTTTTCCTAGGAATTTATACCCTAGGGAAACAAGCACATTCCATTCCAGTAGTGGGCAGATTCGGCCTCATCGGCCGGCGTCGATCGACGCCCTTCGTTCTCCATATAAAACGCGCACAAGCAGCAAAGGGGAGCTAATAACCTGTAACCGCCAGTCCTCGATCTGCCTCTCCCGTCCCCTTCTTCGCCGCTTTCCTCCGGAGGCCCCCTTCTTCCCTCACATCCGTCTGGTCAGCGCGTCCCTTTGAGTTCTGTTCACCTGCTCTGACAGATCGGAACTCGAGGCCGGCCGCCGGCGAGCACGGTAGATCGAGCAAGGATATGATGAGCGACGCCGGCTACCCTTACCCCGCGCAAGGTACGTGCTGTTGTTGTTGTTCGTGTGCTTGCTTGCTTGTTGTTTGCTTTCAAAAGGTTACTACCAGGGCCCGTACCAGGGCCCGCCGGTGATGGCGCCGCCGCAGTACCAGTACGCGCCGCCGCCGCCGGCACGGTCGCGGGGACTCCGCGAGGGCTGGTACGTTGTTCTACCACCTTGATGATTACCTACACCGCTGGGCTCGGCCGACTTCAATTCGATTATTACTTTTACTTCTCGGCGAGCTTCAGTTCGATAATTCTCACCGATGGTTTTCCTGCGCTTCGGTGTATGTATTCTCGTAGCCTGGCGGCGGTGTGCTGCTGCTGCCTCCTCGACGAGTGCTGCGCCTCGACGAGTGCTGCTGTCTGATCGAGACCGAACATATATAGAGACCCCGGTGCACGCGGCGGTTGCTTTGAGTTTTTGTGTACGTTGTCGAGTTGTTCCATCACCATGATTGTACCAACCGTGTGGTATGCATGATTTGTGCTTCCTGAACGTATTCATGTACAACATGTTCCTGCTTAATTCTTAGCAGTGCTGCTGCTGTCTGTACGTATGGAGCTTGATGAGTTCGTTTACCTGTTTTTTGTTGAACTTTTTAAGGAAACCAGTGTTGCTTTCGACTTGATTTCTTTGTTGCTACACCTACACGGTACAGCTACAGCATCTTGTCTTGAGAGGAAGAGGTGGAATCAGTGTGAAAGGATCAAAAGACAGGGAATAAAGCAGCCGGCCATGCATTTTCAATTTTTTCAAGCATCAGTCTTGGGGGCACTTTATTCGGAATGGGGTTCCCGGATCCAATGATCAGCGCGGATTGTTCGTGCAGAAGGGCAATATCGCTAGGGTCCTAGCAGTAAGAGGGATTCTAGGACAATATATATCACCGATAATATCCCACTTCGAGCTTGCTCGCACTATTAGAAACCGGAATATCCCGATCGGTACAGCTTGCTGCAGCAGCGCTATATGCACACCCAAATATGCTTCAACGCTGCAAACTGCTAGTACTCCCTTCGTTCTAAATTGTAGGCCGTTTTGACTTTTCTAGATTTATAGATTTTTTTATGTATCTAGACGCGTATTATATCTAGTTACATAGCAAATACTATGAATCTAAAATTATTAAAACGACCTATATTTTGTAATAGAGGGAGTAGGTGGTGTAGTGGGGTGGCTACTTTGATTAGCACACCGGTGCTTTGAGATTTTCTCTAGAAAGAATATAAAGGCTGCTTGAAAAAAAATACTGCCTCCGATCATACATATAAGTCCATCTAAGTTTGTCTAAGTCAATTTTTTTCTCACTTTTATCATCAATACCTATAAGATATACTATCTTAAATGAAAAGAATTATGTATGGTAAAATTAAAGTAAAGCTTTCATATTGAATATTTAACAATATCATGTGTTGGTGTTGGGCTCGAATGGTGCACTATTTCTCTTTCCTCATGTTGCATGTAGACTTTAATTCTCTTTTCTCGTGCAGGAGTGCATCTGTATGCGAATTGGTTGACCCATGCAACAGGCACATTCATGCAAGGGGTCCTACCTTATCATCTCTTTGTTTCATTGTTTACTCATTTCCTTCCCCATGCATGCAAGGATTTGTACCTTATTTTCCCTTTATTTTATTGTTTACTAATTTTCTTCATATTTTCTTTTTTATTTCTAATGCTCCAATAAATATTTCTTCACTAGTATATAATTTATCTTCCTTTTCTTCTCGTTTATTCTTATTTTATTCTCTATTTTCTTTGTTTGTTTTAAATATACTAATAATTTATGCATTTTTCTAATATGACTTTTCTCTTATTTCTTACCTAATATTTTTCTTTCATTTTTTAATTTCTTATTCCACTCATGTTACATATTCTTTATGTACCTATCCTCTTTTTTATATTTTTTTTATATTGTTTTATTATTCCTTGTTCAATTTATCCATTTATTTTTTATAGATAGTAATATTTTGTTTTGTGTTTATGATATAGTTATTTGAGGTGTATAATTTATTTATTCGCTCTGTAGATTAAATTGTTCGGCCACGTGGACTAATTTGTTCGCGATATTCATTTTCTATTATATAGTCTATACAATCAAATGTTCGTGATGTTTATTATTTGTTTGTTATGTTTAACTTTTTATTCATAAAAATAATTATTTATTCATGTTGTTAAAATATTTATTTCCAGTATCCGAATTTAATTTTTTTGTATTAAAGAAAATGTTCTAAAAAATATATCGTGCAAACATAGGCAAGTGTAGTCTTATTTTGAAATTCTTTTCATGAAGATAATGGTGCAATCCAAATTAATTTGCATGCATGTGGATGTCGTCATCATAGTTGTCTTCTTTTGCATGCATAAAATTTTTACTCTTTAGCTGAAATCATCGGATTATGTTACGCACCGAAACAGTCCCGCAATTGGGTTGGCCCATCTAATATGTTCAAGGCCCCTGGGGCTGCGGGAGGGGCGACCGCCCCAGGCCTCTAAAAGTCTGGGTCTATATGGAGATACATATAGTACATATACTAAGATCTGGCCTGCTACCGTGTGCTAGTTCTTTTAGAATTCCAATCCAATTTAGCTCAAATATGAAAACAATCGAAGCAGACCTAAATAAGGACGAAGCCCACTTCCCACTAGACCACCTAATTGCACATTATATACAGCCAGGAAGACCTATCGTCGCCTGATCGCCTCCAGGATCACGCAGGTTACCGCCGACAACGAATCGGCGATCGCTTATTCACCTGCCTGCTCTGCTGCTAGGTTTCCAATTTGCCATCACCGGATCGCCCATTCACCCCTCGCCTGATCCCAGACACTATCGCTGTTGCCCTATCGGCCATTGTGTGTCGCCCGGCCTATGCCTGATCACCCTCGCAAGGAATAAATGATCGCACTCGCACCTTTGCTAGATGCCTGGACTGGATCATTGTTTGGGGCAATGAGATTTTATAATATAGTTACACAATTGGTATATTATCATGTTACGTTTATGGTCAACAGGTCTCCATTTTTTTCCGCCCCGGCCAAAAAAAATCAGGACCGGCTCTAAATATATATATGTTCTTCATGTGATGTGATGGTTCTTGTGAAGCGACGTATAGACTCACCCCACCTCCCACTTCGCGACATGCATGCTTTCTGCCGCGCTTGCTCCTGTAAAGATTATTAAAGAAAACGCCACTCGATCTGTCTGAACCCCCACGCTTTGAATCGGATTCCATTCTCGTCCCAACGCGCATTCAGAAATCAGAGGCGTCTATCATATATATACAGTGTTTTTGTGTGTGTGTTTCCTGAGCTTGAACTTGAAGCTCAACACTTTACGACAGCATGTATCTGGACATGCATGGAGGTCGCCCTGATCTCTCAGCTCTTCTCCCGTGTGGCTCCTGTTCTGAGTTGGTAGAGCGAAAAAGCAGGGTTGCTTCTTCGTCGTCCTGCCATAGGCACATCATCTGTCCGCGAGTAGTGGAGTGGTTTAGGTATCCGTGGTCGAGCGTCACCTCGATCGATCTGCCCAACTGCTTCACCGGCTAGCGGGCTACCTATTAGCCCAATGGTCCAACTCTGACGAATCCCGTATTCTCATCCAGTCATCCGTGTAAACAGAACCAATGCAACTGAAACTGAAAGTCGTGCACGTACGCTGGCCGATTCCCGGGACGAAGATTAGAAGAGATCGAATACGTGCTAGCTTTTGCCCCACCGGCCCTTTCGTGCAAAGCTCGTTGCCAACGGTGCCGGCGGCGGCACCAGCAGCAGCCGGGGAATAACCCGTCCGCGCCGGCGCTGACGCGGCCGGCAGATTCGGCCTCATCGGCCGGCGTCGATCGACGCCCTTCGTTCTCCATATAAAACGCGCACAAGCAGCAAAGGGGAGCTAATAACCTGTAACCGCCAGTCCTCGATCTGCCTCTCCCGTCGCCTTCTTCGCCTTCTTCCCTCACGTCCGTCTGGTCAGCGCGCGCGTGTTCACCGTACCTGCTCTGACTGATCGGACCTCGAGGCCGGCCGCCGGCGAGCACGGTCGACCGAGGATGAGCGACCCAAGGTACGCCGGCTACCCTTACCCGGCGCAAGGTACGTGCTGTTGTTCATGTGCTTCTAGGCTCAAGCTAGCTAGCACCGATCTGCTGCTGCTAAATAGAGCAGGAGAGCTCATGTGCTGGTTGTTCTTTAATTTGGTTTGCTGCTCTTGCTTTCCAAAAGGTTACTACCAAGGGCCGTACCAGGGCCCGCCGGTGATGGCACCGCCGCAGTACCAGTACGCGCCGCCGCCGCCGCGGTCGCCGGGATTCCTCGAGGGCTGGTACGTTGTTCTACCACCTTCATGATTAGTTGATTATCTACACCGCTGGGCTCGGCCGAGTTCGATTACTTTTACTTCTCGGCGAACTTCAGTCTGGCGGCGCTGTGCTGCTGCTGCCTCCTCGACGAGTGCTGCTGCGACCCCTCCATCGTGTTCGTCTCCTGAAATTTGATTTGAGTCGACACCGAGCATACACACCAGAGACCCCGGTGCACGCGGCGGTTTGATTTGAGTTTTAATTTGTGCGCGTTGTTCCATCACCATGATTATTGTACCAACCGTGTGGTATATGCATGATTGATTTGTGCTTCCTGGACGTACTCATGTACAACATGTTCCTGCTTAATTCTTAGCAGTGCTGCTGCTGCCTGTACGTATGGAGCTTGATGAGTTCGTTTACCTGTTCATTTTCTTTTTTTTTCTCGAATAAGCATGAGAGTTTTTTTTTGAACTTTTTATGGAAACCAGTGTTGCTTTCGACTTGATTTCTTTGTTGCTACACAGTACAGCTACAGCATCTTGTCTTGAGAGGAAGAGGTGGAATCAGTGTGGAAGGATCAAATAAAAGACGGAATAAAGCAGCCGGCCATGCACTTTCAATTTTTTCAAGCATCAATCTTGGGGGGCACTTTATTCGGAATGGGGTTCCCGGATCCAATGATCAGCACGAATTGTTCGTGCAGAATTCGCGGGCAATATCGCTAGGGTCGTAGAAGTAAAAGGGTTTCTAGGACAATATATATCGCCAACAATATCTCCCGGCCCGTCGAGTTTGCTCGGTAGAGCTTGCTGCAGCAGCGCTATGCGCACACCCAAATATGCTTCGACGCTGCAAATTGTTAGAGCATATCTAAGAGTGCCAAAAAACACTTCTAATAACTGATTTTGGGTACGAAGCTGGAAACTAGCGCTCCAACGGTGGCCTAGGCCCTGTTTGAAGATATAGCCAAGAGTTATTTTAAGTGCTAAAATTTATCCTAAGAAAATAGCCCTTCAATCTAAGAAAATAGCCCTTCAATGAAATAGCCCTTGAGGTGTTTGAATTTAAAAGCTTCTAAAATACTTAATCATTTGGCTGCCACTTTAATAAGAGAGAGAAAGAGAGAATCAGTGCGTCCCACCCGAAATAGCCGCAAATAGCACCCCTTGGAGGAAATAGTTTTTTTGGTGGGCTATTTGCATATAGCCCAGAAATAGTCCTCCTGTTTGGCTCCTCTAGTGCTATTTAGGCTATTTGAGTGGGAGCTAGAAAATAGCCCATGGATCCAAAAAAGGCCAATTCCATACCCAATATTTTCGCATGCCCAAGACGAGGCCAATCCTGAGCCAGATATCCGCCGGCGCTAGCCCGAAAATCGCCGCCGATGCCCGCCAGTTTCCCGTGCGCGTGCCCGCGTGTTTCCCCTCCAGGTCACGCTAAATTTATGAAAGAGAGCCTCGACAGCCTGCCAAGGGAGCCGCCGCCGTGCCCCCATATGTCCTTCCAGTATGGCCTCCAATCCTTCCACCCTCCTCCTTCCCTCCGAGCAGCTCGTGAGATCCCCTTCGTCCTCGGCGGCAACTCCGGTTCGTGCATGACTCTGCATCCCCTCCCCCGGCGCTGTCCCTTGAATTGAATTTGTTCCTGTCCGACGCAGGTTCCGTCCATCCAGCCGGCCAGATCCCCTTCATCCTCTGCGTCTGCTCCACTTCGTGCACGGCGTTGCATCCTTCGCGCAGCGGTGTCCCTTGAATCGAAGTTGCTGACCATCGCTGCTTGCTGGATCCCCTCCCTGCTCAGTCTCCGACTGGCACAAGGTCTGGTGTGCACGGCGTGCCTGGACAAGGCTTTGAGGCGGCGTTGGAGCAGATAATGTGAGAGGAAAAAATGATGAGAGGAAAAAACGGAGAGAGATGCAACAACTTTCTGATTCTTCCGGTGAATAAAATAAGATAGGGCCCATCTTTTTGATGATGGCACCATTTAAATTTTTTGGGATAGCTTGTTTGGGAACTGTTGGTTGGGTTGTTTCTTTTTACTCAAAATATTTTTTTTGCAAGGTCCCAAAAATAGTTTTTTTAAACTCTATTTTTTAGGCACTCTTGGTGTCGGTGTTTTACCGCCAAGCCCACCAAGGGATACTCCTGAGGTGGTAGGTTGTAGGTAGGGTGTCGCTGAGAACAGGAACTCGAAAGTGCAAGAAACACAAAGTTTAGACAGGTTCGGGCCGCCGAGAGCGTAATACCCTATATCCTGTATGGTTTGTATTGCCTTAAAGGTTATGAGATGTTTTGGAGGGGTCCCTGCCCGCCCTTATATAGTCTGGGGGGACAGGGTTACATGGAAGTCCTAGTCGAGACGGCCTAAAGAGTCCTACCCGAGTACAACTCGGGTAGCTTCCTTACGTCCGACTAGTTCTAGTTCTATGCGACTAGTTACAATGAGGATAAGCTATGGCCCATGCGCCATCCCCTACTACATGAATATATACGCGAAGTGTGCAGTCCCGCTGCCCCAGGTCTGACAAGCCCCCAAGCTCTTCGTAGCCGAGTACTGCAGGCTTCCGAGTACTTCTGGAAGGTGTCTTCAGGTCCCTACTAAGTCCCCTTGAGAAGGTGTTTTCCGAGTACTTCTTTGGCTGCATCGAGGCTGTGAGGTGCTCAAGCCCCGAGTAGTTTTCAAGTCTTCTTTTATGTGGGGTGCGATGAACTCGCACTCCATATGGAATAGCCCCCGAGCCTTAGGTTGAATTCGAAGAATCAGGCTGAGGGTCAAACCAGTCTTGAATCTTTGGTCTGTATCCTCCAAGAATTTTTGAAAAATAAGCCATCGATAACACGTATCCCGCAGCCCCCGAGCCTTTAATCCAAATTCCCAAGTTTGGAAAAAAGGATATAAAGAGTCGTGGCATGGAATATATGTTTTTTAAATTCAATTTGATGATTTTTAGGGTTAAACTGGGCTGAAAGTTAAAAGGTCCAAATTTTCGGGAGCCTATCCCTGAGAGACGACTAGTTTCCATTATCCGTTGCACAGAACCCGTAAAAACCTTTCTAAATCGAATCGTTATCCCGAGAAAAATCTTCGGCTTCCAACGGATAAATGGGGAGCCGCTGGTTATAAAGAACCCCGCGTTACTCCTAGGGTTTTTACCCCACTCTGTTTTCAGTGCGGTAAAAACAGATCTGTTTAGCCAAGAACCCTAGCCGTCGCCACCCCTCCAAAATCGAGCACTTCTTCGCCCGAATCTAAACCGAGATTAGCTTGAACCCCTAATCCCCATCCTCTTCCACACCCGCGTGGGTTCCCCGTGGCATGCGCATGAAGACCCCGGTGACATTTCGACCCACAATGCCGAAGAAGTCAGCCGCCGGTCGCTGAAGGAAGAGGGAGGGCGATGGAGAAGGCGGATCGCCGCCGTCAGCGAAGGTCGCCAAGACGGTGGCAGAGGGCTCGTCGTGGAGGGCCTCAACCATCAAGGAGAGGGACCTGCTCCGGCTTGTTGCCGAGCGGGTGCTGCAAGAGGAGGGGGTGGTTCAGTGGTGGACCGCCAGCGCTGACTCGTCGCCGTGGGAGAACACCGGTGAGACCGTGATGTTCACCCCTTTTGCTGACCGCGGCCTCGCTCTTCCTTCTTCCGATTTCTTTTGCGGTTTGCTTGGATTTTACAAAATCAAGCATTACCATCTCCCCCGAATTCTATTTTGCACATTTCTACTTTTGTGCATCTGTGCGAGGCATTCCTAGGAATTCGCCCGCACTTCAATCTTTTCCGCCACCTCTTCCGCCTCAAACCCCAGCCGGATGAGGACAATCCCGCGCTAGTCGGGGGTGCCGGGGTACAGCTGCGCGACAAGGCGCTGTACCTCGAGTACACGACCCCGAGTAGCCTGTCCGGGTGGCATGCGCAGTGGTTCTACATCGGGAACCACCAGCCTAGCCTCTCCGGACGGGACAACTCCCCGCCCCAGCGCAAGGAGTACTTATGGTATTTCTGTATGTACTTCCTTTTCCTCTGAAGTTATTTTATTTTTGAACGTTGAAGAGGACTAGAACCAAAACTTTGTTGTATGCTTAATCCTCTAACAATTATCTTATTTTGCTATTTGCTATTTGACAGTTACGGACGTTCTTAATTCGTAATGGTCTTTCTATCCTTTTCAAAGATGGACCGTCAGCTTATAGAACTTATTACTTAAGGTATGTTATGCATGAATGTTTTTAAGTTTCAGTCATATTTTCTGCAACAGATTGGGTATTAATGAAGAAATGAAATGGAAACATATTTAGTTTGCTACTTTCAGGTACTACTGCTTTAGTTAAGACGTCTCCAAATTATGTAATGAGAAAAACAGTGCTAATGCTCCCTCTAGACCTATGCATTGTTTAATGACGTATTAATGGGGCTAATATCTTTCAAGTGTAGCCAGCCATGCAAATGCAGGATATAGCCTTTTCTGTTAGTCAAGTTCTTTTCTTCATCACACAATAATTTGATGCGAAAATTTTATTCTTGTAGTTGTAAAATTTGTGTGCGAGTTTCGTACTACTATAATTGATTTTGATTCTTCTGTGATAATAGAAGTAATTCTTGGAGATTTTGGGCATATATAATTGTAAATTAATTTGAGCTGTAAATTGTGAACTACTATAGCTTCTCTTCTGTGCTACCGTAATTGTGAACTACTATGCCATCTTTCTGATGTAATGCCCCTATATGTGTTGTTAGGCAAATGAAGAATTGGGGTCACCAAGCAAACAGAAAGAGCTTAGCAAAATGTTGGATGAATGGTATATTATTACCACCTTCTTTCTCTTACAGAACCACGTATGTTCCTTCATTTAATTTGATTGCATTACCCATTGCAGGGCTGTCTACATTAGAAGGAAGTATGGGAATAAGCCACTGTCTTCCTCAACATATCTTAGTGAAGCAGAGCCTTTCCTCGAACAATACGCTAAAAGCAGCCCTTCAAACCAAGCTTTGATTGGGGCTGCTGGTAACCTAGTGCAGACAGAAAATTTCTTGGCCATACTAGATGCAGAGAGAGATGAAGAGGGCGATCTTCGGGTAGAACATGGGGCAGCACCTTCTAGTCCTGTGTCAACGTCTGTTGACGTGGTTCCCAAAACAGAGGGCCTTATTGTCTTCTTTCCGGGTAAATTAACTGCTGCCATACGCTTAACAACTTTTGAGTTTTTCTCATCATTAGAATAACTGAGAACTGGGTGTATTTACACTGATCCGGATTGAAAAAGATGAAAAAAGTTTATGTTGTCCCACTGGTTTGTGGGTATCAAACTTTGACTTTCAGCTTGGTTACTGATGTGCCACTTTGATCGAACCATGTGTTGATCTTAACTAATTCTAGGTCTTAGGGTAGGTTTTGGCTTTGCTTGATAGGTTATGCCTATGAAGCCTATAGCCTGTGGATCAGACTAACTGAGTAATTGACAAAAACAATGTTGGTACTTGGTACAGTGTTTTATTGATAGTTTTCTTACCAATCTTCATCTTGTTCATACATGAAACAATTCTAACTCCTATCAAACAGTATTGTTTTATATTAAAAATTTGTCGGACGTTGATGCTGATTTTGTATTTTCGTTTCAGGTATACCTGGTTGTGCAAAGTCTGCTCTATGTAAGGAAATATTAAACACACCTGGTGGCCTTGGTGATAATCGTCCTCTTCATAGTTTGATGGGAGATCTTATTAAAGGTATGGAGCATTTTCCACATTATTTATGTTATATGGTTACTTCGTCTACTGGAGTACAACATGGCTTCAATGAGTAGCGATGGACAGTGTTGTTCTTAGTTAACCTGAACACAGAATGAAATGCCCATTATGTGGGTGTAATTTAATTTTTGTAGGAAACATCGAACTAATGCAACCCTGTTTTTGCGCCTTCTTTAGGACAATCCTATTGTGCACAATGATTATGAGCTTACCGATATTTGCCTTGTTCCTGCCAAGATATTGTCGTGAGCATCATGATCTACTGTATCATCTGAGAGCCTTGATAAGATTTTTCTGTCTTCATGAACATTTGTTCATTATGCTGGTGCCTAGTCATCAACTCGTCATTCATATATCTCAACCATTGACTTAAACTTTTCCAACTATATATCTGTAAAGAATCGTTCCATTCTAACACAAAGTTCTGGTTTGGAGAACTGAAATTTTGAGTAGCCAAATACCCTAAAAACTTCACTTCTGGTACAATTGCAAATAAGTCAAATATGGTTCCAATGATATGTGTGCATACACGGGGGTAGGCTTTCTTTTTGCCTGCAAAGCAAAAAGAGAGAAAAAGGTTACAAACACTCTTCTCTCAAGGGAAAACCTTTTCTATTGAAACAAGTCAATATGATATGCTGAGGAAACCAGTGGAAATTGATAAGGGCAGATTGCCCTCTAATCACCAGGCTTCTCCCATGCTAGAGGATCTGATCAAATCGGTTTTGTTGGGAAAATCTTCGATTTTGGCTGCCTTTATATAAGAGGTGCCGGACTGGCTAAATTACAGAACATGACTCTGAATTAGACTAGGATGCAGAGAACATTACTATGCATATCTCACTAGCTGTAGGCTTACCATGATCCAGGCACATTCGAGTACTTATTATTATGGTGGAAACCTGCTAGAGAGGCAATTTGCCTAAAAAAAAGTGACCAATTAAGTGATAATGTATGGCATTCCTATTACCTTAGCTTCAGTGTCAGTTTTGTTTGGCAGGTTGCTCTGTAATTTCCATTATAAATGTATGCCTGTTCTGTACATTTTTTTCCTGGTTTTAGATCCTGCAATTATATTCAACTTATCACAAAAAATTTGTTAGGCTTTTATAGTTATTACGTATTATTCAACTATTTTGTTAACTGTGATTACAGGAAGATACTGGCAAAAGGTTGCGGATGAGCGAAAAAAGAAACCAGCTAGAATAACCCTTGCTGACAAAAATGCACCTAACGAAGAAGTGTGGAGGCAGGCAAGAGTGGCATTATAATATTGATAGCAAACAATTCTGTTTTGACTTTAAGACTAGTTTGATTTTATAGTAGAAGATAGAGATAGAACTGATAAATCATGTTTTTCCAGATTGAGGACATGTGTGGGTCCACAAAGGCTGCTGCAGTTCCTGTGGTTCCAGACTCTGAAGGTAAATGTGCTTCATGATTTAGCACTCCCTTTCTTCTATTCTATTTTCTTTTACTTCGCCAGTAACTCCTTTGTCTTCTGAAAGTTGGGGGCTGCACTTTGAATTTATGACAAGTGAAACGATAACTATGCTATAGTCTGGAGCTTCCAGATTACATTTATTATGGCCTTGACTGATGAACTAGTCTGAGAGTATATTGTATAAAGACCTATTTTGGCAGACTGCAGTAGGGCCTTAGGTTTAATCCAAGGAGAATTTGCAGATTGCCAGATTCTAGCAGAAAATTGCTGACTTTGGCCCGTGTTTTATTGCATCATTATGTTGATCATGTTTTGTAACTTTTGTTATGGTTTTTTGATTTTCAGGCACTGATTCAAATCCTTTTTCTCTTGATGCTCTTGCTGTTTTCATGTTTCGTGTTCTCCAGCGGGTCAATCATCCAGTATGTAGTCACTCATGCAAATATGTAACTGTCACTCATACATACATTGTGAAATGCCTAACATTTTGTTAATCTTTAATTGGAAAGGGAAATCTTGACAAGGCATCGCCCAATGCGGGTTATGTTTTGCTAATGTTTTATCACCTATATTATGGAAAGGTATGTACATGTCATGTAAATCTGTTTCCAGCTCCTTGAATTCACCAAATCACCCATACTCTCAATTCCAGAGTCGAAGAGAATTTGAAAATGAACTGTATGAGCGTTTTGGCTCCCTGGTCAAGTTGCCTCTCTTGAAGCCAGACAGGTTGGAGATTTTCTTGAATTGTTTCGTTTGTGCAAGAAAAAGAAAATCATGATGGGGTGCCTTAACTCTAAGCTAGCAACTTGATCTTCTGTTGATTTCAGAGCTCCATTGCCTGATGCTGTGAAAACTGTGCTTGATGAGGGGATTAGCTTGTTCAGATTGCATCAGAACAGGCATGGAAGGTATGAAGCTGTTAGCCTTTTGATATATAACCCCGAGCCTTATTTGAGCACATTGTACAGACAAGAAATATCACAATAAGTTGTGCAGGACAAAATTGCCTTTTTACCACAGCACCTCTTGAATAAATAGTAATCGAACATGCTGTACAAAACACATCTTGAAAAAGATGATCTAATTTATAGTGTCACTTCGTCTGATAATTTTGACAAAACCATTTCTAAATTTACTTATTTATATATACTGGCTGACTTTTTTACAAAACAATGTCAACTCAGAGCGGAGCCATCAAAAGGTGCATATGCTAAAGAATGGGCGCAGTGGGAGGTTGCGTGTGACCTTGTTTGGGAATGCTGATTACCTTAATTCCGTTCAGGTAACTGTTTCGTATGTAAATCACTATCATCCATATTTTGTTCAGGAATCATAATGGTTGTTGAATGTTATAGACGGTAATATTTTAACCTGTGGGGCCTACTGTTAGTCTAGAGCTACTGTATAAATTACTAGGCACCATTTCTGAATGCCTTTCATTACATATATATGAGACTATCAACAAGGATTATTAGGTGTTTTAGAAACGCTGTTGTTTCAGTCAAACCTACACCTTAAAGTACTTCATATGATGTTCGGGAATGGGGTCACTATTTTTAAATGCTAAGGTATTCTTTTATCAGAGTTTAGCAGTAGCTACAAATGAACATTTTGAAATATCCAGGTGATGTGCTATAACCAGGGAGTTCTATGGTTTGCTATACACTAATCCCAATCCTTCGTACTAAAACCACAAAGGACTTCTTTTTTTAAGGATACAACTTTGCCGCATATAATAATGATTCAGTTCTCGCTTAATGTTACTAAACTATTTTGTAGGTTCCATTTGAGTCTGCTGTGAAAGAAGTACTGGAACAGTTAAAGGCTGTTGCAAAAGGTGATCTCAAAACACCTGATACTGGGAAGCGGAAGTTTGGCAATATCATCTTTGCTGCTGTTAGATTAACCCCAGCAGATATAGTGGGCCTTCTCCGTAAGGTAAGAACAGTATGCTCTATTGCTTCAAGTTTCCGGTTAAGAACTCAGGCTTACATGTTTGTTGGAATCCATCCGTACATTGCATTACCGTGACAGGTGTCAGAGAAGGACACAGCCGTCGACACTTTCCTCAACGAGACAAAACTGGAAGACAGCCTAACCAAGGCTCACGTCACCCTCGCCCACAAACGAGGCCACGGCGTGGCTGCGGTTGCGAACTATGGTGTCTACCAGCACCAGGAGGTCCCCGTGTCGTTCAACGCCTTGTACTACACGGACAAGATGGCCGCTCTGGAGGCGCAGCTCGGTGCCGTGAACGGCGAGCGGATCAAATCCAGGAACGAGTGGCCACACGCCACCCTGTGGACGGCTCCAGGCGTCGCGCCGAAGGAGGCCAACATGCTGCCGCAGCTGGCCTCGGAAGGAAAAGCGACGCGGGTGCTGATCGAGCCTCCCATCACCATGACTGGGGTCCTGGACTTCTACTGATTCGCCACCTGGGTTTTTAGAATCTGGAGGTGCGGAGGTGAACATAGTAGAGAGTTGGGAAATATAGTCGTTAGCTTCTGGTGGCCTTAGACGTTAACAGCTGATCGTGGCAATAACATGTAGATCTCACGCCACAATTTTGAGGGCTTACAGGATGGACGCGGAATAAGTTTCTCTTTTGGTGACGCCCATAGTAATAATGTGGTGTATTTTCGGGTCCTGCTGAGCTCAACCACGTGAAATTTAAACCGTATGCCGTTGCGTGTCAGGACGATGGTTAAGCAGCGGTTGTAAAATTCATCCCTTCCATCTGGGCACTGCCTTTTCCACGGTCATTAATAATCAACGATTGCTTCTGGATGGAAATGTTATATAGTCGAAAGCTACATACCCACCCTTTCGTAGCCAGTTTCGTGGCATCGCTTGTAAAGATAACGCTGACCAGCGACTTCCACGAACGGCATTGGAAGTTGGTGCCAAGTGAGTGGAAAATAGACTCGGCTGCGACTGATTTTTTTCCGGACATGCACTAACAACGGATGGCGACGTCTTCATTTCCAGCTGACACGTCTCGGGTCTCCATCCAAAATCTTGGAAACTCGGCGACGAACAGCTTTGCCACGGAATCTTGCTTGGCGTGTTGCCGCGGCCTTTCCGCGCACCTTTTCTTTTTTTTGTCATCGTGCACCGCCCCTGTCTCCCATGAGGCAGAGGGCGACGTGACGACTCCATGTCTAGGTCTAGCTTCCACCCAAACGGAAGGGAAGGTTGTTCATCTTCTCTCGTCGTACCATGCCGATGCCGTCTTCTTTTATCGCGTGCATGGCGAATCTACGGGGCCCACCACATCACAACGATCACATCTCCGCGAACAAGTAGAACCACGTCGCCGGATGCGAGTGAACAGTGGACCCAATAATCATGTGACAGGGGAGCGGAATTTGCAACAGAGCTCAATCTCTAGCTAATAGGTTCCTTATTTAATCGTCTTTCATTCAGATCAGAGTATCAGAGCAACAGGGTGCCACCCTCCGTGCTAGTGCTTGTCATCAGAAAAGCCGATCATCTCCTCTATCATGGCTCTGACGAGGGTGGCCCGTTGGAATACCACCCTAACCTCCTCGGACACCACCTTGGCCAGCTCGTCGTCGGCCAAGACGTAGCCCCAGCAGCTGGCGGCGGTGCTCCCCAGCCTGGAGGCGCAGTAGAAGTAGTCGTTGCCGGGTAGATGGGCTGGACCGGAGCCTGGCGGCTCTGCTTGCTGGACCGGAGCGTGGACTCGCACAGCTTCCTGGTGAGCTGCGGGCTCCAGTCATGCGGCCTCACGTTCGCGCAAGAATTCGTCACCAGGTCGCCGGCCTTGTACAGCCGCTTCGTATTACCCTGATGGTGGCTGCCGCTGCCGGCGGCTTGGATGTCAGCTGCATGGGCGGCGGCGGCGGCGAGGACGAAGCAGGCCGCCGCGCAGAGGAGCACCACGGAGGAGGAGGTTGTTGCCGCCGCCGCCATGATGCCGATGTTTAGCTAGCCTAGCAGTGGTGCTGATTCACTGATAGATCCTCAAGAGATTTATAATGCACGGATCGGATGATGCGGCGCCGCGGCTGGGGTCGCGATCGCCATATCCAACCGCAGGATCCACGCACATTAGTGACAATCAAATTAATAAACCAGTTATATAAAAAAACATATCCAGTGAAGCTGATTTAATTATTTTTTTTCAAATATGCAGAAGAGCTACATATCTTTATATCTTTATATTAAAAAGAAAAAAAATTGCAGAAGCTAAAGATTTATAAGATACGGCACGCCGATCGAGGTCGTGATATTCAACGTTCCAACCACATTATAGGATCAGATTCACTAGCACTACTGCCGAAGGATATGCCAAGAATCATCATAGATATCCTTTTATATCAACTGTTGAAATATGCAATGCATACTGGGAATATTTTAGGAGATTGTGAAAATTATAAGAAACTACCTTTGCAATCCATAAGGTTTGCAATCCATAAGGATAAGAATAAGATCATGACAAGGTAAGAAGGTTCTAAAAGAGTGGAGGATTCATAGTTGTCATGCTTCATGGTGAAGTGTGGAATGTTCTAGACAAGAGATATTTGTATGATAGGATAAAGATGGAGAAAAATCTAGAATTGTAGAAGAGTGTAGAAGGTGGACACATGTTAATACCATATGAGCCATGGAGTCCTATATATATGGGGTCACTCCTCTCCCTAAAGCCATGTCAAGTAGAAACCATTTGAAGATGGCATAGGTAGCTACCATGGATAATTGAGTGACATGCCATTGGATGGCATGAGTAGAGTGTGGTAGGGTAGCCACATAAAAAGTGTAAGGGTTGTTACGTTGTGAATAGAGAAGTTGAGCTCCTTGTAGAGAGTTTTGTCTTCCATATTGGTGTCCAGGTGAAGATCTCATCGTTATAGTATGGGTATAGGGTCCACGGAAAAGTGGTATCACACTACTTTGGTATCGCTTCTCGGAAGTCAGTGTCAAGGTTAGGGGCGCCGATTTCTCAACATCAACTTACTCCTATGTTTTTAAACACATGCATATATTTAAAACCTTTAAGATAATAGTAGAAAGCAGGTTGCAAGTGTATGCAGGCATGTCTGTCATTACGCTTTGTGTTAAGAGCTATATCCATGTGACTCATCACTACCTCATAGCTTTTATATGTTAAGTTTATAAAAGGTAGTATAATCATTAAGCTGTGGATGAGATGCTATCTTAGGATTTCTAGCTAATCGATGCGGAGATAATTTTTTTTTCCAAAACACCATAAAGACGAGACACTCACTACTTACAAGCGTATCTTATACTTCCTCCATTTCAAATTGTAGATTATTTTAGTATTTTTAAATTTATAGTATTTACTTTGTATCTAGATGTAATGTATATCTAGGTGCATAGTAAAATCTATAAAATTAGAAAAGTCAAAATGATCAACATTTTGGAATGGAAGAATTACTTTAGTACATAAAATCTAATATTCTGGGTCCACTCTCGTAGATAGACACGACAACACTGCGATTAAATATTTTAAGAGCTCCTAAGGAAAGGCTACTCCAATATAGGTAGTATTAAGCACATTAATTAGTGACAAGGATTTTTTGTTTGCTGGCATCTTCCTATTACTGATTGGAGGTTTCTTTTGAAGTCTTCACGTGAAGCCACCTAGGATCATAGGTGGACACTCTAAAAAAATTAGAGAAATTCTAGAAAGTATCATAAAAATCAGAAACATCTGACCATCGATCCAACAAATCTAATCATAGTAGTCGTTAGATCTGTTATCTTTTCTATTAAATTACCCATATCTGCCATTATGAAAATAGGCTAAAGTAACCCTCTAAATATGTATCTAAATTATCCACCTCTACCATTATAAAATATAATTTAAAGTAACCCTCTAAACATGTATCTAAATTACCCACATCTCCTATTATAATAAATAATATAAAGTAATCCCCTAATCTTCATGTAATTACCCACCTATACTATTAATCTAAATTAAACCCCCTAAATATGTATATAAATTACCCACCTCTCCATTATAAAAATAATCTTAAATAATCCTCTAATCTTCATGTAAATTACCCACCTACATTATTATAAGAATAATGCAAATAACCCCCTAAATTTGCATATAAGTCCAGTTATATCATTATTAAAAGTTAAAGTAACCCATAAATCTGAATCTAAATCATATAATTATAATAAAATATTAAAGTGCAACAATATAAAATTCTAAATTACTATTTCTATCATTATTAATATATTATTTATGTTATTATTTATATAATAAAAATATTACTTATGGTGTGTGTCACTATGTATTCATGTATGGAAAGAGATAAGAATATCAATCTTCATGTTGTTCACATAGTTCAAACGAAGGATTCAATTAAATACATATGGAGGTGTGATGCAAAGTAAAAAAATATTACTAAATAAATCTATTGCAACCAGATAATGATAAATATGTATCTTTTAGAGTATTGTGTTAGAATATTTAATAAATGAAGAGTATGAGATA
Organism: Panicum miliaceum; assembly: GCA_032594955.1. Classification (NCBI taxonomy): domain Eukaryota; kingdom Viridiplantae; phylum Streptophyta; class Magnoliopsida; order Poales; family Poaceae; genus Panicum; species Panicum miliaceum. The sequence goes on along the minus strand of CM064057.1, from coordinate 54,478,961 downwards.
GATAAATATAATTAGTAGCTATAAACTTTACTTTTATATTAACTCTAACTAGCCTGTGTGGGAGCACAGGTTGATAGGCTAGTGATAGTAAATTAATAGGAAAAAGAGGAAAATTATATCATCGTGAAGATACGACTCGGACATGCCACCGTTGAAAACCATACAGTAGCGTTGGATCGATTTGCTAGACGTACAAGTGTTTTGGGTATATTGTCATGGACACAACAACAATTAACTGTCTTAGAATTCTAAGAAACAACCTCGGTGTACTATATATCCATTGTGAGATCTCCATCGCTAGCTACTCCCTCTATTCCATATTCCGGATATAGTTACGTTTGGGTTTGTCCTAAATCAAATTTCTTTGACGTGAAGTATGAATAAAATAATTATAGACTGTCAATTTAATAGTGATGTTATTAGACTGTCAATTTAACTCGTATGTTACACCTAGAGATGTGAGTGGATATCTGATTGATAGTCATGAATCTATAAGAGTAAAGTACACCATCGGTCCTTAAACTTGGCTCGTAGGACCATCTAGATCCTCAAACTTTCAAAATACACATTCAAATTCTCAAACTTGTTAATAGTACCATGTTAGTTCCAAATCACCATTTTTAATCTTTTGTATTCGAATATATTTATACAAGTCAATTTGTTATGATTTTTTACTATATAAATTTTGTATATAATTTTATATTTGAACTAATTATATAAATTTTGATTTAATTTAAAGAACATTAATTTGGACCTCACGTGATACGATTAGTAAGTTTTAGAACATGATTGTGCAGTTTGAAAGTTTAGGAACGTGGATGACACCCTGGGCAAAGTTTGAGAACCGGTGATGCATTTTACTCCATCGATAACATAGTCCTTTTGCATCTTATTTGTATCTTTAACAACAAAAAAAGCGGGTTAGTTCTGGGTCCAGCGAGTGATGACCCAGGGAAAAGCTGGTATAAACTTGTTCTGGATTATTTAAACCTAAAGCCATAGTGCCGGGTTGTGATCATTGATCACGATGCCGAGCATCTCCTCTAGCATGGCACCCACAAGATCGGCCCGCTGCGAGGCCTCCTCGATCTCCTTCAGCACCAGCTTGGACAGCTTGTGTTCCCCGACGACGCTAAGCCAGCAGTTAAAGGTGTGTCTCCGCAGCCTGCGAGCGCACTCGAAGTGGTCGCTGGGGGCTTCCAGCTGCTGGTCGCGGTTGGCGCCGGGCTTGTAGCCCTCGGCCATGGCGCGGCACACGGGGATGGTGCTGGCCGCGGCGGCGTAGTCGAGCCGGCAGTACCGGAGGATGAGCGACGTGTCGTCGTCGATGCCGATGCCGTGGGCGGCGCGGAGCACGCCGGCGACCTTGGCGTCCGCGTCCGCCACGGCGCATTGGGCGAGGTCCATGGCGACGAGGGCCAGGTCGCGCGGGTGCTTGGCCGCCGCGCTTCGCGTGTCCAGCCGGAGCGTCGACTCGCAGAAGTTTCCCTCGAACAAGCCCCAGTCGTGGCTCATCACGCTGGCGCAAGCCTTGGCCACCAGGTCGCCATCGTCGTCGGTCTTGGCGTGGGCGGCGGCGGCGAGGAAGAAGGCCGCCGCGCAGAGGAGCACCGCGGCGAGCGAGGAGGAGGTCGTCGTCGACGCTGCTGCTGCTGCTGCCATCACGGACGGCCCCCAAAGTAAGATAGGTAGTAGGTAGCTATATATATATTGCTCCATGCGTGCGTTAGTTGCAGATTTATCATCGTGCGGGCGGCCGGCAGGGGCTGCAGAATTAATAATGGTGATAAGGTGGTGGTATCCAAACCAAGGATTCGAGCGCATTAGCTGGTCAGAGATATGCCGATGGATGAACATCTTGTCTTGTGGATATCCTCTAGCATGCATGCAAGGTAGCCTGCACATGCCTGATTTAATTAGGAGATACGAGTAGATGCATATAAACAATATATAACATGTTTCCTTTAGATATATATCCGATCGAAAATAAATTTAACCATATCCTAGTTTGTCAAAGCAGGTTTCGATCAACCAAATTTAATTCATAATTTAATGGCAGCTCCAAGATTTAGGTGATCTGATCTAGGCTAGGGTGCCGCCAGCGCCACCTTGGTCGGCCCACAACCTGTCACCAACATGTGTATGCCCGTCTGGTGGATCCGCGCGCCTCAAGTTCCTTCGGTTGATCCCTGCGTTGTTTTTGTCAACTTCATCTATCTTGGATCAGATTGAACAACACTACAGGAGAGATGCTAATACAAGGCGTTTTAAAATGCCTCCGTAGGATCAAAAAACGCCTCAAAAGACTTTACATTGCACTTCAAAAAATGCTACAGTATTCAGTGAAGGGGAATGTCATAGAAGGCCTTTTCAAAAAACGCCTCCAAAGTCATATGTGGAGGCATTTTTCCTGAACGCCTCAAGGCTTTTGGAGGCATTTCTTAAATGCCTTGTACACGTTATTAGGCAAGTTTAAAAGCACCTTGGAATATATTCTCAAGCATCTTATTAAAATGCCTAAAAGAACTTTAGGAGGCGTTTTCAAAATACCATACCATGCAGCTTCACAACCCATACACATCACACACATACTTTTACCAAAAATATCATTTTTAGTCATTAGTTGCGCAAATGATCACTTGGATGTTCAACAACAGATAGTTAAAACAGTATACACCAACAAAACTTAGACATAAAAGAGGCTTCACATTTGCCATGCTCATGTTCTAATGAAGCTAAAGTGGCAGATTCACAAGTTTTTAACAGCAACAGTAGAAGTGAATCAATGAAGGCTGAACAATTGATGAAGAGTAGGAATACGACCAAAGATGTTCCTGCACATGAGTAGAAAACAGAATTAGTCTAAATATTTGTTGAGTGCAAAGTTATTTTTGCATTGTCACATAGGCTCAAACAGCAAGTTCGGTTCAATTTCAGACTTACTTATATCAATGTTAGCACCAGATCAGTTGTCATGTGCAAATTGTCGATATAGGTTGTCCAGGTGAGGCAATTGAGCTGTTGTTTTTCACCTTCCTTCTCTTACTAGAATTTTCTTTGCATGATCCACTGATAGATTTCTGAAGTTTAATATACATTAGGTTCCATTGTTTGAATCATTAACAAAATCTAGACACCTAAAGTTCAGTAATAATCAGATTGATCATGAATGTATTAGTACAAATATGATATACCTTAGGAGTAGGCGCATCACCACTACTATCATTGAGTGGCTCAACCTACAATATGGTCAGCAAAAAAGCTAAATATAAAGTTGATAGTGACTTCATGATCAGAGATAAGTTCCTTATTACTCCATCCTCAAACCTTTCTTCACTGCCTCTTGTCCTTTTTCGGCTCATCCTTCCTGCAAAGTTGATTCAAAGTTATATATTAGCAAACTTGAGAAGTTGCATAGCAAACAAGTGAAAATTAGTGAACTCATGTAGTACTTCGGTCAAATGCTTTAACCTTGGAGGATTATCAACTATAATACAATCTATATCATTCCTAGTCCCGTTTGTATCCTCCCCGTCAAGACTAGGCCTGCAGCAACATTATTTTCAATATGCAAATGATAATCTGTAGCCTCCATATCAAAGAAGTTCCTTGGAGAAGAATCAACCATAACATGTCAGTCCTTCTCTATAGGATCTTGCACATAATAAACTTGGGTAGCTTGTGTTGCTAGGACAAATGGCTCATGAAAGGCACTAGAGCCACTATTAAATAAATGGTTGAAGTTCACTTCTTGTATCCCATATCTGTCCACTCCAAATCCCGAACACTATCAACCCAATCGCACTTGAATAACACCACATATCCAGTGTTCAAATAATTTAGTTCAATTATATCTGTTATGCGTCCATAATAAGCAGCATCACCTATAGATGGATTATCATCTCTTGTGCTTGAGAAACTAGAAGTCTTTGCAATCATTGCTACGCCATCACATTGTATAACTTTTCCTCCAGCAAAGCTCCTTGTGTGGAAAGTGCACCCAGTTGAGTGTAGCTATTGTACTTCTTCACCATCCTATAAGGTTTTTGTGCTAAAATTTTAATTTCTTGTGGAACCTCTTAGGCAAGGATACACCATCTGGAAAGGCAGCCTTAATTAATGAAAGAAGTTCATCAAAACAATTATCACGACCCAATATGCATTTCGGCAAATCCTACACTATATAAGAAAAGCCCTATAATGACGGGCATCATCTCCCTAAAGGTGACGGGTGTCTGCCCGTCACCTATGTGACGTAATAGGTGACGGGCTTCACTAGAGAACCGTCACATTTCTTGGTGACCAGGCCCCCGTATGAAGTCTACGTCCGTCACCTTTGTCCAACAAAGGTGATGTCCTAACACAACGCCCGTCACCTATGATTCGAGAATAAGTGATGGGCATAACACATAGCCCGTCACCTACAGTTCGAGCATAAGTGACGGGCAAAGAACAACACTCGTCACTTGAAATGTTTAAAGGTGACAGGCTATGCTTCCAGGTGGCATCACCTGGTGTATATTAATGGTGACCGGCTTTGGTTGTTTCCCGTCACCTTTGATTCTAGACCCCAGCAGGATCATTTTGCGCTTCCAGCTGCATCCTGGAGCACAGCTAGAATTTGGCAGCCATCTTGATCCTGCAAATTAAACAAACAGAACAAAGACTATATACTACATATTCAAATCACCATTCATATATCACACAGGTTATATCAGAAACAACCACCAAATCAGTCAGTTAGAAACAACATTCATGTATCACCTTGTACAATAATCACATGAATCCAACAACCAGTCAGAAGTTCAACATGAATCCAACAGTCCATGAATGATCTCAGTTCAACAACGACAATGGAAGTCACCTTTGTGGCTTATAACGTCTACCAGCAAGAAGGAGGCAACCTTTTCCCTAATAGCCAGGAGCTGCTGCTTCTCCAATTTCTTGTCCTTGTCATCCCGCATGTCCTAGCAAGAATTAGAGGGAGTCAAATGATGAGTGTATATATTTATATGTATATGTGTGTGTATATATATATATAATATTACATTTGACTAAGGCTTACTTTTGCTCCTTTAAGATTTTTGGAAGTTCCAGTAAGCCGGATCATGTGGTATGCAACATAGAACCCGCATTCATTTCCAGATCCTTGTTGCATGCACTGCACAAGATGATATACTGTTAGGTCAAATATATTTGGTGAAATCATGAAAAGATAGAAATCATGAAAAGATAGAATGCAGGCGGTCAGAGATATACCGAAAAATCAGTCACGTGTGTCAATTTGATTTTTGGAAGATTGTTGTCGGCTCGAAAGGAGGAGAAACCACTGCATTAGGCGTTATGGATGTCGTTAGCTGCAAAATATGTGACGGGTCGCAAATGAGAAAATTGCAAATGTGATAACTCAGAGATATACCTATCGATAACTGCCTTGATGCTGGTGTAGTCTCGCTGTCCCAAACTGCCGTCATCGTTGTGTGGTCTGTTAGACTCCAAGTACCACACTATTTCCCACTTCGGATAGATGACGACTAGGAAGTAGTGGGAGCCTGTGTGGTGCGCAGCAAGCACACAACCGGTGTCAGACTTCAAGACCTTTGAGATGGTACATTGTACGTGGTCCGGGTCCTAAGCGATGATGCTAGCAGAGAAGTGCTGGGGATCAATGAACGCAACACCGAGCTGATGTTCCTTTGATTCTTTGTTCAATTGCCTACATACAAATATATTAGTTTTTTATGTAGCTTATGAAGTAATATAAGAATGACTGTGAACAATCATTTATACTATATATATACTCACAGTGTCAAGCAATAGATGAGTGAGATGTCCAAGGCATCGAGGTTGAAGAGGTCGTAGAGTTCAGACCACGCAACGGAGAAATAACTATGCCCACTGTGCAAGTCCTGGGCCTTGAATTCACCCACGATTGACGGATTCTCTTTGTGCATGGCATGGGTAATGTAGTGGTTGTGGAGTCCCCTGGTATTCACCCCTGCACTGGCCAACTCCTCCGTTGTCATCACTGGCTTGCCCATTTCAAACTTGGGGTGAGCAGCTGTCCATGCACTCTTTGCTGGTTCCTTGGGTGCCGCCTTACCCTTTGCTTCCGTTGCTTTTTTTGCTGCTGCCGCATTACCCCTTCCCTTTTTCTTTGGGGTGGTCATTCGTCCCTTTTTCTTTGGGGGGGGCTGCCTGCACAGACACCTTTCGGAGGTTCAGGCGTTTGGTCCTTTGTCGCCTGATCAATCTTCTGGGACCGTGGTTGTGGCGTCTGTACCATAGGAGGAAGTGGACTAGGAGTTGGGGTGCGTGTCCGCTTTTCTGCACCACTAGCAGATGAGGACCGACCAAGGGGCGGGATGATAATACCACTTTTCTTCCACTGGATCCGCAAGGTACGGGCATCCCCCAAAATAAAAATATCAGCGTTCGGCACCGGGATGTCAAGAGGGTAGCCTTCTGCGTTTTCATGGACGTAATCAACCTTCACCACAACATACCCATCCTGCACTGGCACCGTGTGGCAGACCTTCTCCTTGGGTAGCACAACCGCCTATGCTAGCTCAATCAACATCGTTGAGAAACTTTTAGTTACAAGGCTGCAGGCGGTTGGGCCTTTTAGCTGGTCGAATGTGTCGGGCTCATCATGACTAGGACCCAACCATTTGTTGGGGGATGGCATGCTACATGGACTGGGGGATGGGGGGTATGTTCGCCTGCTGGTGCTGGTAGTTGCTGTTCCACCTCCTTAGAGGCGCAACTGCTCTTGCCATGGGACGCACCTAATGCTGCATCAACATCAATCCCTGCAGCCCTGAGCTTCCCAAATATTTCATCCATTATCTCTTGTTTCAATCGGTCTCGATCCACAGATGACCTTTTCTTCTTCTTCCACAAGCCTTCATTTTCTTTGCCGAAGGCTTCCTTCCAACCCTTCGAACTGGAGACTCCACGCACGCGACCTCTGTGCTCTGGCGTATCAATGGCAGTGGAGAGGATGCCATGTTCTCTTACACCGCTCTCATGATCCTTCAGGTCGATCACCCAGTCGGCCAGCCTCTTGGTACCGTCGCTACTCCAGGTGATTTCCCCGGTGGATGGTGTCGGGGCAGCCCTGGCCCTTAAATATGGCGCTGAGCGTCCAGGAAATTGTCTCCAAGGGTTCTTTGACCCCGCCTCCTCCATTGCCGCATCCTCTTTCTGCCACTTCCCCTTCTCCTTCCCAGCATAGCCCTCTGGACCGAGGCGATGGTTGTCCGTGATCCTACCATGAAGGTTCTTGAAGTGCTCACTCTTCTCTAATAACTACTCAGAGGTGGTAGTCTCGACGAACATCTCCCAGTCTTGACGATCCAAGTGCTTGTGCACCTCGAAGGGCTCTTTACCTTCATTGACAAAATTTCATACCAGTTTGGACTTGAAGTGCTTGTGGAGCTTGGCGATTGACTTCCATGCCGCCCCTCTTACACGATTCATCTGTCCCTCGAATGTGACCTCAGGAAACTCCAAGTATTCCTTCATAGTCTCAAACAAGCCCTGTCGCGCGGGCTCATCCACATCCTCAAAATTGACATTGATACCAACCCTTTGCTGAGCGATTAATCCACAGATCAGTCGCCACCGTTTCAGACCATTATCATTTGTTGGGAACCCTTCACCGTCGATGCCCTCGACTTTTACAACATCATTTGGCCACTTTGTCTGTGTTCTTGGCTTCCTACGTTGGGACGTGCTACATGCAGTTGTCTTTCCAGATGGTCCTCCACTGTGCGTAGGCTCATGTTGTGCACTTGAAGTGTTAGTGGATCCAGTTTGAGACATGGCTGCTTCTAGTGACCCTATCAGAAGCAAATAAAGCCATGTATACAAGCCTAGAATAAGACCTTGCAAGAACACCACCCTAGAACTGTGATATGGGTATCAAAGTTTTATACAGAGTTCATGATGTCAAAATAAGCCTAAGTTCCAAAAATTAGGTGCAGCATTGCTCTTGAACATGTGCTACATTTTTGAGCCATTTATTCTAACCTTTATCATAGATTAAAATAGAACGAGAATCTGAGCATGTGAATCTGAACAGGTGGAGTAGAGGCTAGAGGGGTCCGAGGCACACCTGCAGAGGGTCTTGGTGGAGGCGGCGGTGATGGAGCTCAGCTCCAACGAGGTGACGGTGGTCATCAACATAGCATGCAAAGTGAAGCGGTCATTGACGACAGCTTCCCTAACGGACACACCTTTCCAAAGGAGCTGAAGATCATCTATGAGGGGCCAGAGGAACACATCAATTCTATCACCGGGTTGTTTTGGTCTAGAGACCAACGTTGACAACATGATATACTAGCATTTATTGCAAAGCCATGGCGGCATATTCATGATTGACAATAGAACAGGCCACGTGCTATGTGAGATACTCATATTTCCATACGGATTCATTCCATCTGTGCAAAGAGTAAACATGATATTCCTAGGATCATCCCCGAACTAGTCATAGGTTTTATCAATATGTCTCCATTGAGCACAATCCGTAGGGTGACGTAGCATTGTGTCTTTATTACGACCCTCCTCGTGCCAACGCAACAACTTTGCCTCCATGTTTGCGAACATCCGCTGTAGTCTGGTAATTAGAGGAAAGTACCATGCAACTTTCCTAGGAGTCCCCTTGTTCCACTCCTCATTGAACATGTCCTCTCCATCATCACCACCATCCTTTCGATGCTTGTACCTCGATGTTCCACATTTAGGGCAACGGTCCAGATCTTCATTCTCTCATCGAAACAGGACACAATTATGATAGCATGCATGAATTTTTTCAATTTTCAATCCCACGGGACACACAATCTGCTTGGCCTGGTACACAGTATCCGGGAGCAAGTTTCCCTCTGGCAGCATATCCTTCAGGAGAAGAAGCAACGCTTTGAAACTCTTGTCCGTCCAACCATGAGCAGCCTTTAGTTGCAGAAGCTTCAGGTCCCCGGTTACCCGCGAGTACTTCTCACAATGGGGATAAAGAGGTTTTTTTGAATCTTCAACAAATTGCATGTATTTACGCAACTCAGCTTCCATCATCTCATCTTCTTCTCCCCTTACATCACGGATCATGTCTTCAACATTGTCGACTAAGGCATCAAACTGGTCATCATTGCACTCCAAAATGCACTCCTCATTGATGTCATCATAAACTTGACCGTTGCCTTCTTCCCCATCATGATCACCATTCTGCCTTTCCCTGCGGTTGGGCCCTTCTTCATGATGGGCGACCCATTCCCCCCTTTCGTGAGGCCCTTCCTCTCCATTCTTATTCTAGCAAGTGTAATTTGGTAAAAATCCATGAACGATCAAGTGCACATATACTACATCAAAGTCAGAGTATTTCTTATCGTTTCTGCAATCGAGGCACAGACAATAGATTGTTGTTTTAGACCTCGCTTCCATGTCGGCCCTCGCAATCTCCAGGAAAGACCTCAACCCTCTCAAGTACTGCGGACAACAATGGCTAGGATGACCCATCCAACTTTTATTCTCCATCTACATCCGCAAGAACACAACAATTTTCAACAATTAATTGAAGAGGAGGGGGAGGAGAGGGAATGGGGATGAAAAGAGAAGGGAGAGGGGAACAATTTGGAGCTCTAACCTTGCATGACCTCAAAATCGCCCAAAATGGCCGCCGCCGCCAGCAGCCACTGCCTACTGGCAACTGCCTGCCCTAGCGGCGGCTGCCAGAGGGAAATAGTAGGTCAGGCTCAAAGGTGACGGCCATCAATTAGACCCGTCATCTGTGTACTCTACAAAAGTGACGGGCTTTATGTAAGTCCGTCACCGGTACGTACGAGGTCATGGCCCGTCACTATGACATGATTACAGGTGACGGGCTTCATGAGCCGCGTCACTTTTGCTCAGTCAAATGTGATGGGCCACTTTTTCAAGGAGGCACTAGGACAATAAAAAAGTGATGCACCGAATCTATGCGCGTCACTTTTCGTATATAGGTGACGCGCAACAACCACTCATCAGCTTTATGCACGTCACTATAGGTCAGTTCTTACATAATACTACAAGGGCAAAGGATCCTATTGTGTTCTGCTGACTTGGCAAATGCAAATTCTATGAACCTTCTAACTCTTTCCTGGCACTCATCCATGGATCTAGTACAGATTGGCAAACAGTAAGCTACAGATTGAACTATATTGACTAACTTTCAATTTAACAAGGACTGTGTGACTCATATTACCTAGGTGCTCTCATCCACCCCTTGTCCATAGCTGTACCCAATAGAACAAACACTTCTGAAAATAATAGTATCTTTTAGCACCAATTAGACTAAGTAGACTTTAATTCCACGAGGAGCCAATTTAATCAAATCATGAGTGATGGAATCAGGGAGCAATTCAGTGATGATATGGGTGAGGAAGCGAGGACGGCGCAGAGGTAAGTGTGGAGATGAGGATGAGAGGAAAGGATTCTCACCGGTAACGACGAGGACGATGGGTACGACGATGCCAACGGCGAGCTCATGGCGGTGGGGATGGGCAGATCGACTGCGTCGGGTACGGCGAGATGGAGCACCGGTTAGGATGCCGGCCAAGCAACAACGACGATCCGGACGAAGGCTCGGAGGAGGATCCGGCGACAGCTGCTCAGCGGAGGATCCGGCGACATCTTGGAGGAGGATCCGGCGGCGGCTCGGACGGGGATTGAGCTCCCCAACCCTAGCTCTTGTTCTGTTTGGTCAAATTTTTTCTGTTCGGATTGGATCGTGGCTTCACGGGAGGGAGGAACTGGTGGGAGGATGCCTTAACAAATATCAGATAATGTTGGATCTTATGCACATAAAAATGACATATTACATTTACATGACGTTTTCTCCCTAACGCCTTCTCTGTTTTAATAGGCGAGTCTAAAAAACGCCCTCAAAAGTATTAATTATTACGGCGTTCTGCAGTTTCGCCTCCTAAACAGCCAGATTTTGAGTTGTTTTCTTGAAAACGCTGATGAATGCGTGCTAAACTAAGGCGTTTCAGCAAAAACGCCTTTAAATAAAAGTTATTAAGGCGTTTCTCAATAATGCCACTAGCAGAACGCCTCCTAATGCCTACTGTGCTGTAGTGCAACATGCATATCTTTAATTTCGATGTCGTCCTACGGCCCCGTTCAGAGATGTGAGCCACGCACGTACCAGGCCAGGGCAGCAATTGGCCGGGTTTCACAAGGCTCAGTCCAAGAGTTGGACCCCGAGCATACCGAGCACCGAGAGACGCGTCAGCTGGAAATAAGCAGTTCACATCCGCGCTTAGTGCATGCAGCCAGCATACGCGGCCTGCACTGTTCGTTCCTGATCCTAATCAAGTATATTGGTCTAGTCTAATAGATGGTGTTATGCATTATCATATCATCTTTAGATGATGTAACAGACAGTACATACAATAGCTTATCCTATAAGTTGTCTTATAGTAAATACATAATTTCATAATTCGTGCATAGAAAAAGGAAATTTTATGAGTTACATGGCAACAACAACTCGTAAAATGGTGATAAAGTGATCTCATAGTCCTAAATTTTAGTCTATGAGGCGGTTGTCTCGTAAAATAACCACCTTATCCTCTCTCATCCCTCTCTCTGTCACCTAATCAAAAATTCTACATAAGATTGCATGAGACGATCTATAAGACCGCTAACGTGTAGCAATATACGTACTTGCTTGCAGCCTCCCGAAAAATCCTGCAAACTCGATCGGCGACGAACACCTTGCCAGGGAATCTTGCTTTTGGCGTGTTGCCGCGGCCTCTCATTCCGCGCAACTTTTTTTTTCGTCGTGCACCGCCCCTGAGGCAGAGCCGCCCGCAGAGGGCGACGTGTTCTGACGAGTGACGACTCCATGTCTAGCTTTCACCCAAGCGGAAAGGATTAAGTGTAGCTGTTCTTGGCCGCGAGTGCACCCAATAATCTGAATCCGGCCGGAATAATCCGTCTCTCGGCTCTGATGGATGACATCTCAAAGCAATCTTGATTGCCAAGGAATGCATGCGAGAAGCTCGGATCGAGAACGAGGAGCCGGCCGCACGTGATCCAAGACCACGAGTCGGCTCGTGCTCATCACAGCTCGCCGGCCGGCCCGATCCCAGGTCTGCTTCCGTCCAACTGTCCAAGACGACGACACGACGACGACCCGGCACTCCTCAAGTCCTCCTCATATGCGCCGTCAAGGCGTCAACCAACCGCGTGCACCGGCGTTGCGGCACGCAACGAGCCAACGACGAGGGCCTGGTCGGTCGGTCCGGCCCGAACCCCTCGCGCGCGTCTCCGTCGAGGTGACATTCCAAAGAGCAATCTTGGTTGCCAAGAAATTTAGAAGGGTCGGTCGTCCCGGTCGATCACCTTTGGGCACGCGCCACTTTTTGTCTTCTCCCACCGCCCCACCTGAAATCTCGATCCACTCGTGATTCGCCACTCTTCGTAGAGATCCACACGTACGGCTGTGATGGTTCAGTCACACACGTGCGTACGCACAAGCTCGGCCATGAACCTCGAATGTGGAGACGGTGCCTAGCCTAGCCAATAGCCAACACGAGATGCAAATTAAAGGCGAAACAAAATACAAATTGCAGGTTGTTTCGATGAATCTCAGATACGTAGCTTTTGCTATACATCTAGATACGACGTTGTGCGGGGTCATGCGCGTGACTCCGAGCGTAGCCATCACAGGGAGACCCGCCCCCAGGATTCCATATTTTGGGGCTAAAACCGGCCCAACAAACCGGTCCACACATATGATCCAGTCGGATTTGTTGTCTGAATATTTTTTTTGTTGTTGGAATAATTTTTATTGTTCCAGCAATAAAAGAAATTGTCCCGTCTTGTGTGATGATTTGACTGCCAGTTACACATGTGACTTCTAACATTTGCTCCCAGATAAAGATTATGTCTAGATCAAACGTCATACTTGTATTTCCACATCAAATTTTATTTAATTAGGGATGCATAAGGTAATTGGCTTTGAGATTAATCTGTGTGAAAGCCTTACATTGCAAAAACCAAAAAGAGAGTGGTAGTCCCTGTTACTGGAGTGGCTACTTTTCCACGCCGTCCGCATCAGCTCCATTCTACTTTCTGATTCACTAGTGCGTGTCCTCGGTTGGGTCGGCTGAAGCCAAATCATCATTATTCTCTTCTGAATTAGCAATAAACAGTCTTGGCTGCCAAGGTAAAGGTCCTTTTTTTCATTATGTTTCTGACACCAGCCAACAAAAAGATCATCTGCATCACCTTTCCACGTCACCTTTTTGTCCTTTCTGATCTCATTGAGCTGATCGCTGCCAAATCGCTCGCTGGGAGCCGGCGAAAAGGCTCGCGCTCTCACTGCAACGCATTAAATGCGCGCGCTGCGCACCTGGTGAGGTGTGCTCCCGGCTGGCCGGCTGGGACTATTAGCCTTGCTCTTATGCACATTGTATCGATTCGGTTAATTGATCGGTTATTAATAACGCTGATCTACTAGGAGAATTTCTAGTTGGGAATGCGGTTTTTTTGACACGAAGTCTGGTGCGCTTGCCATTCTTGGAAGAATCACAAAAATCTCGTCAAGACTAGCTTAATAATCATCTTTCCCTTTTTAAAGAACAACCTAGTACTTTTAGTAATAAGGTTCATGAGAGAACTAGTACACGTTGCTTTCGTCCATTGGATCTGTTTTGATATTCTTGTCTCACTGACCTTAGCTTTTTGTCTCCACTAGGTCATCAAGACCAGCTCAGCTCTTCTCTTCTTAGTTTATTGGCAATCACACTCCATTTGGACTATTTATACTAAGCGTACCACTGCACCACTTAGTAACTATCAGCTTAGGGGGAAAAAGGTTCTATGTATAGAGTCTTGTTTTGCATCCTTATTTTTGTTTCAAATTTGTATCAGCTGCTAGTTTATAATTAACTTCCAATTTACGTGCAAAAGACATTATATTTCGTGGTGTATTCTTTTAATTTGTTAGAGCTATCTACTAGCTTCACTAATCAGTCTCGTTTCATTTATTTGGGCGTGCTTGCGTAGACAACATACCGATATGCCGATGATCTCTACCCGCCTTCCTTCGCTCAATAAAATTATATATACCACGCCATCAGCGTCATACTTGTATTCACTTTATTCGTAAGCAAATTGCGCACCTTTCCCTATAAATTCAAGGGAAACTCCATTCATTCACATGTCTCAACTCAACGGGTCTGATGATGATGATGATGATGACCCGACCCCAAGCCGAATCCTAGCTTACGCTCTGACAAATAACGACGACGTCTCAACCAACTAATCTTGTCCGCCGCGTGGAAGAAGTCAAGCTAACAGCCCAAAGCACCGCCATTTTCCGCACCATCTTTTTGTCTTTGGCATACAGATCTTGGTCAATCCTATAAAACCCTGAAAACTATGGCGTGAGATCGATTTACATGTTGCTGTTGCCACTGTCAGCTGTTAACGTCCGAGGCCACCAGAAGCTAACGTTTTTTTTCTCTCTTTTTCCCGACCTGCACTAAGCTACTAGCACGGGTGGACTGTACGTTTCCGGCTGACACGTACGTCTCGGGTCTCCATCCAAAACCTTGGAAACTCGGCGACGAACACCTTGCCACGGAGCGAATCTTGGCGTGTTGCCGCGGCCTTTCCGCGCAAACCTTTTTCTTTTGTCGTCGTGCACCGCCCCTGAGGCAGAGGGCGACGTGACGACTCCATGTCCAGCTTCCAGCCTTCCACCCAAGCGGAAAGGAAGGCCGCTCTTCTTCTCTCGTCGCACCATGCTTCGACCTACCCAATACCGCGTGGGCACGGCGAATCTACGGGGCCCACCAAACCACAACGATCACATGCATCTCCGCGGACAATTAAGATCGGCCGGCCGGCGAAACAAGCACAACCACGTCGACGCGCCGGATGCGATCGATAGTTTTTTTTTTTTTTGCGAGGAGCATGCGATCGATAGATGGAGTTGAATGCTGAAGTACTTGCAAGTATGGCGTTTTGTTGTTTGCTTTTTGTTGCTCTTTATTCGTAAACCCTTTTCCTTTCCAATAAGATTCCTGTAGGGGCAAGCCCCTCCCGTTCACTTAAAAATAAAGTATGGCGTTTTGCAGAAATTTAAGACATGTGACCGTTCGATGTTCACCATGTGGTCTCCGGTGCTCCTTTAGTTTTATCTGCATTGCAAGGTGACACGAGTCTGATTTCCTTTGGTCACAAGGTTCCAGCGACTCATCATACGGTGCATGTATCGGTGGCTTTTTCCTCTCCGCTGGTGGATAGGATCGGAGCCCATCACTTTGATCTTCTTCCTCCTTTACTATAGCTTTCACTGACTTACCTCACCTGGACAAGATGGCAACGGGTATAAAATATCCACGTACCCGTGGATACCAAACCTGACGGGCGCGGATATGAATCTGAGTTTGTGCCCACGAGCACGGGCGCGGGTAAAATTCTAAACCCAATGAATATCCGATACATACCCAAACCTGCAAGCCCGCTGACATGTAAGCCCGAATACCCCTTATATAAAAGGTATCAAGGGTTTCACCTTAATTCTCTACCCATCCCGACCGCCACCCCACCCCCACCCAGCCGCCAACGCCCCCCTCGGCCCTCCTCCACGGACCCCTGTGCGGCGCCGGTGACACACCACCCCGCCGCTCCCCCTCCTCGACGGCAGCGCCCAGGCCATGCGCCATAGAGCTCGCGCCGGCCACGCCCAGGCATCCGCGTCGGCAGCGCCCGCGCCGGCAGTGCCCAACGCCCTCACCCAAGTCCCCCGCGCCGGCTGCACCCAGGTTCCCGCGCCGGTGGCGCCCGACGCCTGCGCCCAGCCCCAGTGCTCTTCTTGACTTCGTCGTGCTCCTGCGCGCGGGTACGGAAGTCGTTTCCTACCTGTGGCGGTTTGCGGGCGCGGGTGCAGGCACGGGTTTTAGCATGTGGGTACAGGTTTACGAAGTTGATATCCGTGCGGATTTTACCCGTTGCCATCTTTAATCTAAAGCCTTTCTGTCAGGTACACTCCTCTTTCTCTTCCCAATAATTCGAATCCGATTGGAATCCCTCTCTGCTCTGATGGATGACATGTCTTAAAGCAATCTTGGTTGCCGAAGAATGCAAGAATGTCTTCATCACCTTTGCATCGGTCAGACACCCTTTTTGTCTCGTCCGTTGTCCGATCTGCTTGTAAAGGCCCCGGCCTGGCCGAGCCCCAGAAGATCGGTTGCCGTGTAACCGTATCCACGATTGTGCCCTCTGTTAAGTGCACGTCCGCTAAATTTCTCATCGAATGTTTTTTAAGAAAATAAAAAGATAAATCTTGAAGGTATATTACTAGGTAAAAACTTACTCCCTTCATTCCAAATTATTAGTCATTTTGACAAATCTAGATATATAGATTTTGCTATACATCTAGCTGTATAGGCTATATCTAAATAGGTAGCAAAATCTATTATGGAACGAGGGAGTATTAGGCTATCCGTGCTGGGTACGGGATAGCTCCCGCTATCCCTCCCTACAGGACGCAGATAGCGTTTTTAACGATGCAGCGGCGTCCGCTATGCTTCCTCTAAATCTAGCGGACGGGCTTGCTTCCTCCAAATCAAGCGGAGTAGCGGCCGCCCGCTACGCCGCCACCATGGCGCGGGGCCAGCGCGTCCAACCGCCTCGCGCCGAGAGAGAGGGGGAAGCGGCAGTTGCGGTAGTCCACGGCGGTGCCATCCCGATGGAGGCCAGCCACGGCCATGGCCAGCCGTCGTTGGCCCCGTCGTCGTCAGAGACCCTGATGGCCCCGCTCCTAACCGTTCCAGCCGCGCGGCTCCACCCTCTAGTCCGTGCGCTCGCCACCGATGTGCGCCGGCTGCGGTGCCGCCTCGCGTCCCCGCTCCTCTCCCCGCCACGACGTCGCCTCCGCCGCCGCAATCGACACCCAATAGGTGAGGGCGTGCGCGCGCTTGCTCCACGACGACGCCGCGCGCCGACGGCTGCCGCGGCCTTCCTCCTTGGCCTCCTCCATGCCGGCAGCCGCTTCCTCCTCCTCTGCGCCGGCCTCCTGCTGCTCGTCCCCGTGGCGGCGCCGTTGCCTGGTGCTGCCCGGCACCCGCAGCCCGTCCGTCAGCTCGGAGCTCGGATCGCCAAGGGGCGAGGGCGGATCCGGCCATCGCCGGAGCTCGGAGTGCCACGGTGAGCCGGATCCATCAGAGCAGGGGCGACCGAGGGAGCGGAAGGCGAGGACGCCATGGACGACACGAGGAAGGTGACCGGCGGAGGGGAGGGCGACGACGCAGGGGAGGTGTCCGGGAAGGCGCGCTTGGTAGAGGCGGAGGCCTGCGCAGCCGGCGCGGGGAGGGAGGGGGCGGTGGCGAGCTCCATGGGCCAGGGGGCGAGCGCGCCGCGAGGGAGCAGGCGGCGCGCGGGGAGGGAGGGGGCAGCGGCGAGCTCCATGGCCAGGGGGCGAGCGCGTCGCGAGGGGGCAAGGGCGCGCGGCCGACGCGGGGAGGGAGGGAGGCCGGCGGAGGGAGCGAGGAGGAAGGGATGAGGGAGAGAGAGTGGGAGGGAGAGAGAAGGGGGAGAGGAGTGAAAAAATAAAAAGAAAATCTAGCGTGTGGGCCCCACGTCTTGGTAGGTTGTATAGAGTATGGAATATAGAGGATGATGGGTGCGAAAACTAGGTATAGAGGATAGAATCTCGATAAACAGAAAAAATATTCTCTTTAAAGGTTGGAAATAGAGTACGACGACGAGTGCGCACACGCTTACAATTGATGCGAGAGGTATGGTGATGGGTCGTCAGGCCATCACGTGATGCCGTCGTCATGCCTCGGCTCATCCGTGACGTATATATTCGCCGGAGATGCGCACGTGCGTGCGGCGGATCGAGAGGAGCCGGTCGCACGTGGTCCAAGGCAACGTGGAACCACGTGCCGACTCGTTGCTCAAAGCAGACTCCCTATCATTCAATACTTCAATCATTCACATGTCTCGACGCAACTAGTCTGGTGATGACGAAGATGATGACCTGGCTCCAAATCGAACCTTAGCTTACTCTCTGATGAATAATGACAGCATCTCAACCAATTAATCTTGGCGCGTGGTGTGGAAGAAGTTAAAAGCTAGCAAATTAAAGCACCGCCATTTTCCACACCACCTTTTGGTCTTGCATAGCCATGCTCTTCCACCTACAAGCAATATGTATATATATATATACACACACAGACATATACAGAGTGTGTTGATTGCCGAACCACAGCCTTACGAAAACCGTTCTAGATTTAATCATGATCCAGAAGGGGTTTTTATTAAATTCACATTTCGCAAGTTTAACCTAATATGCACACGTACAGTTGTAGGGGTGCATTATCAAAAAGTTGTGCTGCAAAGGCAAATCAAGCGCATTATTATGCGCATTGTACCGACTCGATTAATTGATCGGTTATTAATAATGCTGATCTTCGAGGAGAATTTTTAGTTGGGAATGCGGTTTCTTTGACATGAAGTCTAGTGCATTCGCTATTCTTGGAAGAATCACAAAAATCGTCAAGCCTAGCTTAATCATCTTTTCCTTTTTAAAGAACAACCTAGTACTTTTAGTAATAAGGTTCATGAGAGAACAAGTACATGTTGCTTTCGTCCATTGGATCCGTTTTGATATTCTTGTCTCACTGACCTAAGCCTTTTGCATCCTTTTTTTTGTTTCAAATTTGTATCAACTAGTTTATAATTACCTTCCAAGGGTTACATCTCAACTAATTTTTAGTTTTTGAACTTGAGCACCAAATCTGCATGTAAAATGTATATTTTGTCGCGGTAAGAGACAAGAATCCATGGCCTTGCCACCCCTGAATGTGCCACATATATAAGACACGGACAAACTGAGCCACATTGCCCAATTGCTTTGGCAAAAAGCTGAAGTACCAGGGACTCTCCCTTGAACCTCCAATGCTTATTAATTTGCTTCACAATTTAATTTTTTTGAATAAGTTTAAATATGCATTCTGAGGAATGCAAAATTCAAAATTTTCAATACTTCCAAATGTGCATTCTGAAGATTTTGCAAACACTGTAACGCCCGGAGGACTTTTCACTAGCGATGCACCCTTTTTATGAGCAAAAGGGTAGAGTGGTAGACAATTTATAAAGTTAGCTATCACACTTTGAACCTTGTGTGACTCAGCGTCAGGTTAGGCCGTCACGCGGGAATCGGAAGTGCATTGCAGACTCTGCAGGCAACACCATTCAAGTGCAAACACAACATTGGTCTGAACATCCAATCTCATGGGAATGTTCATCCAATTTTTCTTTCACCTTACTTTTCCGTAAAATATACTCCCAACTGCCAATGTCCCATCATAAACCGAACAAGAAAAAGAGAGATTTCATATTTTCATTGGATTAAAGTGAGCACATACTGTGAGTTCTTTTCACCTCCTCCTCCCATTTGTTTGTTTCAGAAAAAGAAAAAGTTCAGCAAATGGCAAGAATTATTGGCAGCATGCAACTCGAATTGCTACTGTTCCAAGCTTCCCAGCAATTTCGTTCTCTCCCATGGAGAGACGAAGCTTCTCTTGCTCTCTCTGCTCTATATAAACACCAGAGAGCCCTTCTCATCACCACAGGCTCACAGCATCTGAGAGGAAGAGAGAGATAGAAAGGGACAGCAATGGAGGCTTCGTCGTCGCTGTGGAGCGGCGTCAACTCCGGCATCGTGCTGAGCCTCCTGGCCGTGGTGTGGACGATGCTGTGGCAGGGCCTGCAGGGCCTCCAGCTGCAGCACTTCTTCGGCCGCCACTCCCGCCACCTCTCGCGCCGCCTCGCCGCCGCGTTCGACCCCTACCTCACCGTCACCGTTGCCGAGTACGACGGCGGCCGCATGCGCCGGAGCGACGCGTACAAGGAGGCCCAGGCGTACCTGCAGCGCGCCACGCGGGAGGCCCGCGGCGGGGTGCGCCACCTCAAGGCCGAGCCCGGCAAGGACCCCGACCGCATGGTCCTCAGCATGGACGACAACGAGGAGGTCGCCGACGAGTTCCGGGGCGCCACCGTCTGGTGGCTCGCCTACACGGCGCAGCCGCGCGAGGACGCCGGCGGGCCTTCCTACTTCTGGAGCCGCGCCTCCCGCGCCGAGCGGAGGTTCTACCGCCTCTGCTTTCTCGAGCGCGACCGCGACCTCATCCTCGGCGAGTACCTCCCCCACGTCCGCCGCGAGGGCCGCGCCGTCATGGTCAAGAACCGCCAGCGCAAGCTCTTCACCAACATCTCCGGCGACAGCTGGGACTCCGACGGGTTAGTGGCTCACCACCGGCTCCTCTCTCTCGTCTCTGCTAGCTCCTCTTGTGATTGTGACTGATCATCCTGCGCCAGCTTCTGGTCCGGCGGCAGCTCGTGGAGCCACGTGGTGTTCGAGCACCCCAAGACGTTCGCGACGCTGGCCATGGACCCGGCCAAGAAGAAGGAGATCATGGACGACCTCGACGCGTTCCGCGGCGGCAAGGACTACTACGCGCGCGTCGGCAAGGCGTGGAAGCGCGGGTACCTCCTCTACGGCCCGCCGGGCACCGGCAAGTCCACCATGATCGCCGCCATGGCCAACTACCTCGACTACGACGTCTACGACATCGAGCTCACCTCCGTGCGCACCAACACCGACCTCCGCAAGCTCTTCATCGAGACCACCAGCAAGTCCATCATCGTCATCGAGGACATCGACTGCTCCCTCGACCTCACCGGCAAGCGCAAGAAGAAGAAGCAGGCGGCGGAGGGCGACGGCGAGGGCAGCAAGGACGGCGGCGACAAGAAGGACGGCGCGGAGGCGGCCGGCAAGGAGGAGGAGGAGGAGAAGGAGGACAAGAGCGCCAGCAAGGTGACGCTCTCCGGCGTGCTCAACTTCATCGACGGGCTCTGGTCGGCGTGCGGCGGCGAGCGCATCATCGTGTTCACCACCAACCACGTCGAGAAGCTGGACCCGGCGTTGATCCGGCGCGGGCGCATGGACAAGCACATCGAGATGTCCTACTGCTGCTTCGAGTCCTTCCGGTTCCTCGCCCGGGTGTACCTCGGCGTGGACGCCCACCCGCTGTTCGACGCCGTGGCGTCGCTGCTCCGGGAGGCGGACATGACCCCCGCCGACGTCGCCGAGAACCTGACGCCCAAGGGCCCCGGCGAGGACGCCGACTCGTGCCTCGCCGCGCTGGTGGAGGCGCTCCAGAAGGCCAAGGAGAAGGCGCTCGCGAAGAAGGCCAAGGAGGAGGCGCTGGCGGCGAAGAAGGCCACAGGAAAGGCGAAGAAGGAGGCGGCCGACGACGACGAGGAGTAGGCCGATGATGCTGACCGATTCTTGGCTACCACTGGAGGATGAGTGCTTGCATTGCTAGCTAGTGCTAGTTGCTAGAGCTATAGAAGTGGACATTGACTTATTGATCGAGCACGTGCTCTTTTTCTATATGATCTTAGCTAATCTTATTGGGATCTTCTGAAAATAATGGATACTAACTATGTTTTTATCGAGTAATATTTCTACATCTCCATTGCCACTCCTTTGAAGCCACTTTAGCTGACTCTGAAACGACTCAAAAGTGAACTCAGTTACATGCATGTCTAGTCAGCACTTTTTCCATCCTTCTTGTCTTGTTGCCGCCATTGACAATGTCTCGAGATTTGTAACAAGGTCAGGTGTCAAAAGGAAGACAAGAACAACTTGTCCTTGGATCAATCTTGCAGGCACGGCGGGCAAATCGCAATCAGAACCAGGCGGCGGCAACCGGGCTCGCCGCCGACCAGCAGCCGCCGCGCCATGCCACCACCCACATGATCCCTGAGACCGTGACAGCTGACAACCACCAGCAGAAGAGAAGCCACCTTCTTTTTTTTTTAGAAACCGGATTTTTCATTCCCATGAAAACTGATAGTTTACAACCCATCTTACAAAGATATCCCTGAAAGGAAAACAAATTACATCCAGGTCCTTGCAAGCTCCTCCCAGTCCTCCTAGTCCTCCTCATCGCCGACGATCGGAGCCATCGCCATGGAGCTGACCACCTTCCCGAAGAAGGAAAAGAAGCTTTTAGAGGCACCATGAGTAGCACATCGGAGACACCGACGGGCTTCATAACCATTGAATGATTATACCGAGCAAGATGGCTCACGGCCACCACATCACCAGAGAGCAAGGAATCTAGCGCCTCAAGCACCGACGACCCGGCTCGCCGGACAATGAGTTACCACGAAGGGGAAGTAAACCACCAGAAGAGGAAACCAACCCAATTTCACAAGTTGGTAGCCAAGACACCTCCCCTCGCCGCCGTCCACATCGCTTGAAAGGTACTCGCCGGCCACCAAGACGAAGCAACCCACAGCGCAACCCTCCGCACAACCAACGGAGACGAAAAAGAAGGGACAAAAGCTTTACCTCGCCGTTATCATAGAAGCCAACACCGACGAGGAAGAAACCTACCTCACCGTGGCGAACCTCATGGGAGGGATTATTTGAAGCCCAAACTAATTAACTGGGACTAAATATATACAAACACCCGGTATATCTGGCTTCACGTCCCCCTCCGGCGCCGATAAGGCCTCCAGAGGGGAGGGGGAAGCATCGGAATCAGGCTGGAGCCGAGCTTTCGTCTTCTGTCGCTGCTCTATCATGTAGCGAAGGGAAAGGAAGGGAAGAAACTAGAAGCTCTGAGAGAGTGGCTAGAACTGAAGAGAGTCTACCTACGCTGCGGCTATATATCGCCTGTGCTACATATTCATGATTCGTCACCTGAAGTATGGCAGAACCACCTGAATTAATCCGGCTCAAGCGCGCTAACCATCACCACGAGGGCAATCAGGGCTAACTCGCACTTCAAACGGAATAATCCATTGGTCTGTCGGGTAACCTCCCGATACAACCACCGTTTTTGCCAATCGAAACCACACATACATGTACTCACACGAAGGTGAGCCCAGAGGATACAACATTCCATAAATTTTACACCACAGGGTTCATCACAAATTATTATTACAACTGAGTTCAAATTCGTAAAACAAGGTACTTCAGAGTTCAAAATAATTGAGTTCTTCAAAGTTCAATGCAGCGGAAAAATAACGATAAACTACTCGATGATACACGATGTCTCGATGAAGCCGGTACGAGACATCACTCGGCATTATCATCGTTGGCCGGGGGTGCATCCCATTCCATCGACCAACCAGGAGGAAGGGTACACAGCCAAGTCAAACTAGCGATCATATCCTCGAAAGTATCACCTGAAAACAAGCCACAAGCAAGGCTGAGTATACTAATACTCAGCAAGGCTTACTCGACTAGTGGAATATACTTAGCCGACTCCTAGACATGCAAGGCTTTTTGGCTTGAGAGATTTGTTTTGCCGAAAAGTATATACAAGTAGGTCCTTACTTTCAAATTTTAGCTCCAGATTCTAGTTTTCTTTAACCATTCTAGGTAAGCAACTATCCAATATCATACATGGTGAAAGAATTAATTTTTCATCCAACAAGATTGATCATCATCATTGTTCCTTTTCTTACTCTATGTGGTAAAAGGGTCAAGCAGTCTCAATAACCGCGAGAAACGGATGATTCGAATCGAATTTCTTAACCTTGCAAGGGAAACCTAAACACACGTCACGTGGTTACTCCTAGAGTCACACATGCAACTTTTCCCCTTTCTTCCTGGGTTGTGGATCAGGGCCACCATCTGAGACTACAGAGCCTAGCTCTGCACCCACCATGTGCGCGCATGGAACCGAAGTTGAGAGGGTGGGATGCTGTCCACTTGCCGGTCCGATTAGGTACTTAAGCTTACAGATTACCATATTCTCGGCATGTGGTTAGTACGTTCAAAGACTTAACCACCACTACCACACACCGTGGCCTTAGCATTTTTCACTAAACAGATGGGACATCGATCATCAACTTAAACATCGCACCATAGCCCCGTCCGTCGACCTTATGATTGCAGCATGTAGTAAACATTCAACTCCTATATTCTCGCGAGTGACAGGAAATCACTCGACTTTTACCGAGTCCTATTAGCATAGCATTCTATCGAACCTTACATCTAGTGTTCAGAGCATGGGTACCTAGGATCATGCAACTAAGTTTTCATCCAACTCCGATAAACTTAATGCACAAGTAGAATAGAGTATTAAGTTGCATAATTTGGAAAATAGGGTTCATGCTCCGGAGCTTGCCTTCTTGGGTAAAGTTAGCTTGGGGCTCGTCTGAACTTAGGTTCGGGTCTTCAAAAGCTTCAGTTAGATTCACTTGAGCTTCACGCTGCTCACTCCCGGACGCGGGCATCAGCTCGTACGTTCCGTCGGTGAGAGTAGTCGATTCTATATGAATGCACAACTGTAAGTTGTAGTGATGGTATATGACGATTATTTTCCTTCACGATAAAGTTGCAGTCCACAAAACATAAGTTTTGTTGTAAAGCTACTTAGCTACAATTTCTTGGGCAATTGTTAATAGAGTATAACTTAAACTAATTAACTCCAATAAACAAGAAGGGGGTTGGGTTATATTGGAAACTTAATTTTCTAAGCACAAGCATGGATTAAGCACAAACACTGATCTAGGTAACTTCTGGTGATGAAATTTTTATTTAGAATACACTATGCAGAGATAAGACTACCGTAAAAATTTCAGACATTTTCATGCATCAGAATAATTATGAAAAATGTAATACACAGTCACTGCTAGAACCTAGTTATTTTTATACAGGACAAACCATGCAAGTGTTGATGCCACAAAATTTTACACGGTGTCAATATAACTATATGTGTGTTACCATAAAGTTTTCAGATTTTATTGTGCAGGATACAGAGCATAATAAATAGGACAAGATATACTTATATTAATAAAGATTAATTTCCACAGGATGTTCTAAAGGATTTCTGTGTATGAAATGTTTTATACAACATAAACTACTCTAAAGTGTCCCACTGTAAAAAGATGAATATTTTCCAAGCACAAAAACTAATTATTTTTATTTAGTGTATTTTTCCCTCCAACAAATTATACAAATAGGTTACAGAAAGGAAAAAGGTTCTAAACTTTTTCTGTGGTATTTAGGCATCACTATAACAGCTCTGGAAAAGTTTCACAACATGAATCACAATATAACAACAGTTACAAATTAGTTCTATTATTTCATGGTATAAACAAAGTTTAACAAAAAGTTTAGCTAGAGATGGGTTCTGGTCCTAATAGTTTTACACTGGCCTACACATCAAGGAACTAATCTACTGTTAAATTTTCAGATTTAGCCTTTGTCTACAACAGTGGGTACAAATAAAAGCTATTAAACCTTCCATTTAATTTAGAGCAAAATAGATTGAGAAACTGAGAAAGCAGGGGAGCGAGGGAGCCGAGAGGAAATAGAAGAAAAGGCAGGGGCTGGTTAGCAAATTCAAGTGTTTCTCAAACTTTTGTATTGTAACTCATAAATCTCTGAACACGAAAGTTGTTCAAAATGAAAAGTTACTTAAGTTTTGTTTCAGGCCAAAGTTCATTTGAGTTATAGTTCAGAAGTTATTTTAAAAACTCAAAAAGCATGATTCGGAGGGCACGTCATTTCCTGGGTAAAAATTTGTATTCTCTCCTAGGTTTCAACTAGACTTTTGTTTATCCTGACATTGATGATGTGCCTATTTGATTTCGTAGCCATAAGTGCTTTGAGGTGAGAGTTATTTAATTTGTTTGATTAAAGTACATGTACTTATGCACATATACACATCTATTTTCAACTCAAAGCAAAACCAATTTATAATTCATTTCTTTTAAATTTTTCTTAGTTAGTTAAGCATATTGTTATGCTAATGATACTTTATTTAGCAATTTAAACATATGAGGTGTCACATGAAAGCTCCACATCAGGCCGTGGGGCAGCGACGACCCATTAATTTATGATATTTGGCCCACTCGGCTTTTAATTACTGGCAGGAGCTACCGTTGTGGCCCAAAACAAATGACATGTGTCATACACATGCATGCACGATGCTATCGGACACGTCGGCTTAAAAAGAAGATGATTCATTTGCTTGCTAGCTGATTGTTGCATGCTGTACGAGGCAATGGATGGTCCACCTTCTTATTTATATTTTTTTCTCCTTTCTTTTTCATTCTTATTTTGTTCCTTGTTCTTTTATCTTTCCTGATTCCTACATTAGAATTTTTTTACCATATGTGTGTAATTTATCTTTTTTTTCATAATTCTTAGTAGCATTCATCATTATCTCTTTAGTTTGATTCTTAACAAAGGTATACTCTGTTATGTTGTTTTGGCAATATGAAGTTGTTAATTCATGATGCACAATGATTTATTCACCAGGCTAATTTATTTGCTACGTGGACTTAATAGTTTGAATGTTAACAGATTTATACTTAGTGATACTATTGTACCAAATTATTTATTCACATTTATGAGGGAGTTATACTAATTTATTTGTATTATATACTCATTATTAGTTAGTATGTGAAATGATTTACTTAATTTATATATTATCTTGTTAGCACGTGTACATATGCTTATAAGAATTTTTTGCGACGCAATTTATTTTTTTTCATGTAAAATTATTTGTTTGCATGTAAATAATGTGTAATGATAAATTTTCTATTTTTCTGTGCAGACTAAACTGTTTGGTGATGTTGATCCATTGTTTGCGATATTTATTTTCCCTTATTTAGCATGTACAATTAAATGTTTGCGATGTTTAATATTCTGTTCGTTGTACATTATTATTTATTCCTTATGTTAAACTTTTTGTTCGTAAAAATAATTATTTGTTCGTATTGGTTAAATATTTGTTCCTAGTGTCCAAAATTAATTATTTAATATTAAAGAAAATATTTTCTAAAAATATCGTACAAACATAGGCAAGTGTGGTCTTATTTTGAAGATCTTGTAATAAGAAAGGTAATGGGGCAATCCAAATTTAATTTGGATGCTTGGTTTAATACGTATAGATTTTTTAGTTTCAATTTTGCATGCATGTGGATGATGTTATCATCGTTGTCCTCTTTTGCATGCATAGAATCTTTCTTGTGTTTAGCGGAACACACTGACGGTGAAAACAATCTTATAATTGGGCCGACCCACATAATATATCCTGACTCCTCGGAAGTTTCAGGTGATGGTTCCATCCATAACCATAACCTCAAGTGACATATAACCACACCCGCTGGGAAAACTATACGTTGCTTGTGTTACATATTTCATATCCATCACCTGAAGAGGGAGATTGGGATCGTTTGGCTCTAATTCGGTCCAATAACTAATTTCGGCTCAAAAGTCCAATCTCTTCCACACCCACAGCATTCGCATCTCGCATTTATTAGACCACTTTATTATGCATGCAGCTATCGCTTCCATACCCATCGCAGCTCACCATGAAACTGGACCAGTAGTTCTCTCTTCTCTTTCCTTTATTTATTCATTTCTTTATTTTTATATTTTACTTTTTTTATTTTTTATAAGCATGCATATAAAATTTTTCCCCTTTACCCTTTTACTTATTTTCCTTTTTTATTCTCATCTTTATTTTTTTTCTTTTTTTTCCATGTTTAACTAGTTTCAGTTTTTTCATAGTTTGTATCATTTGTATTTGTTTCATACGAACTATTTATTCACAATGAAGAACTATTATTTTTTTCTTCCTTTTTATTTTTTCTTTCATATTCAGTTTAACTAACTTGTTATCATGTTATAGAATTTTATTTAAGTTGTGGATGTGTTATGTAGAGTTATTTAATAATTTATTTTCTTTATATACTTATGCAATTCATATATAGGTAGAAGTGAAAAATAAGCTTGTGTTGGCACATGTATATATACTTATAAGATTTTTTCTTGGTGATGGAGATGCTGTTAATGTAAAATTATTTGTCTGCATATAACTAATTTTTTCGGATGTCAAATTATTTGTTCTCTATGTAGATTAAATTGTTCGCCAATGTTGACTCATTTGCTCGTGGTATTTATTTTTTATTATTTATGCTATACAATTAAGTGTTCGTAATGTTTAATATTTTGTTCGTTGTGCATTATTATTTGTTCGTTATGTTTAATTTTTTTGTTCGTTAAAGAAATTATTTGTTCGTGGAGTTAAAATATTTGTTTCTAGAATTCAAAATTAGTTATTTAGTATTAAAGAAAATAATTTTAAAAAATATCGTGCATATATAGGCAAGTGTGGTCTTGTTTTGAAGATGTTATCATAAAAAAGATAATGGTGTAACTCAAATTTAAAATGGATGCTTAATTTAATATTTATATATTTTTTAGTCCCAAATCTGTATATATTTAGGTGACGTCAACATCATTATCTTTTTCTACCTACGCAATCCCCTCCTATATTAGCGGGTGGATCCTACCGAGGCTGCCGAGCGCACCGGCTGGCAATACATCGCAAACCCAGCCAACTAGAGCATTCGGTCCACGACTACAAAGTACAAACTGGACAGAAAGGCCCACGAATCACACGGGACGGAACTACCCAACTCAGCCTTTTCTGTCGGACTTTTTGACGAGCAGCTGGGCCACAGGAGAACGTGGGCTTAATTTCGTGAATTCACTGCCCATTGGACGAGCGCGACCCCGAGCCGGCTTTTTCGGGGTCACGCGCCGGCCGGTCACAGCAAGCCCTATCCTCCAAAATTCCATATTTTGAGTCAAAATCAGCCCAATAAACCAACTCATACATATTTTATTGCCGGAATTTTTTTTTGTTACGGAACAATAATTTATTATTCCGCGCAACAAAAGAAAATTTATTCCGCAACAAAAAAATATCGAACTAATGTTGGACCTTGTAAAATGTTTTAACTGCCATGTGACTCCTAATATTTGCCTTTTTTTATTCAGTGCCCAAAAACTAAATCGATTGAGAAAATGAATAACAAATCGCTGAAAACTAGTAAAGTTAAACTGAAAACAAGTATCGGTTACAAATTAGGTAACTAAAAACAGTCATGAGGGATGATTTGTTGTTTAAGATATAAAAAATGAGATATAAAACAACATTTTGTATTTGCATGTCGGTTTTCTTTTATATTTTATTTTTAACAAAAAAAAGTCAATATAAAACCCATTTTATCAAAAACAGTCATGCAATTGTTGTTTTTCCAAATTGTTGTTTTTCCAAATTCATCTCTCATTTTATCACTTGGTACGGCGACCAAAAAGAAAGGCCGCTGACCGCAAAACATTTTTTAGGGATGATTGAATAAACCAGGGGCACTGACATGCCCAGTTCTAGAAATTTGATAAATTTGACATTACCTAATTTAAATTTGACCAGTACAAATATACAATAGCCTTTTCATTCTAAGATAGGTTGTCCAGTACCTAACTGACCTAGTAGCTGATAAATAAAATTTTGAAATTTTTTTACCGTTTGAAACCCACACAATTTCTGTTCAACTAATTATTCACACACCCTTTTGAAAAAAGGCCCAATCACAGTTTTTTTTTGTGTGTGTGTGGAATCAGCCAATCAGGTGGGACAACTTTCACGGCACGAACCATTGGCACAGATGAGACTTGTCTGCAGTAGAGACTCCTCGAATTAAGTCACTGACGTGTGGGTCCGGGCCCACATGCCAGTGACTCAAGGCACACCAGGAATGTTTCTGTGCGCCATCGTGCCATGACATGCCGTGTTACTGCTGGTGCTGCTCGGTTCAGAGTTGTGAGACCTGACACGGAGCCGGCAATGGCGGCTCGTGCACCGGAGCGTCGTCAGCATCAGCACGAGCGCGGTCACCGGAAGCAGCGGCGGCACGAGCCCCGCCGTGTCGAGGAACGGGATCGAGTAGGTGTACCCGGTGCCGTAGATGATGGTGTCGGCGACGGCGAGGGAGCCGTCGGCGAACGCCACCGTCCCGTCCTCGCGCAGGCGGTCCACTGGCGGGTGCAGGCGGATGCCGGCGTGGTTGGCAAGCAACTTCGACATCATCGGCGACGGCGTCGTGGCATCTTCCACGGACCTGGCCGCGAGGTTGACCTCCTTGGGCGACGCCGCAGAGCTCTGTCGCGATGTCCAGGCCGCTCTCGCCGCAGCAAACCACCACCACCGCCTCGTCGCGGAAGGGGTCCGGCACCCGGTACGAATGGCTGTGCAGCTGCCGCCGCGGCCACACCTCCATTCCTTCGATGCTCGGCAGCCTTGGCTGCGAGTAATGGCCGTTGGCCACGACCACGGCGTCGAACACCTCCTCCGTGGGTGACCCCTCCTCGCTGCCGTCCGGATCGACACGTACAGATCTCACCAGCCATTTCACGTCCGAGTAGCCGGCGCTGCCGCCGCCGCCGCCAGCTTCCCGCGGCGCCATGGCGACGCGCACGACCCGGGTGTTGAGCCTGACGGCGTCCGCGAGCCCGAAGGCCGCGCAGAAGTCCCTGAGGTAGAGGAGCACCTCGCGGTGGCCCGCGTCGCGGCCGGGCCTGGGCACGAACTGGAAGTCGGAGAAGCCCATGCACTCGCGCGGGCTGATGAGCCGCACCGACGCGTACACGCTGCTGTGCACCTTCACCGGCGCCGTGGCTCCCAGCGGGTCGCCGCCGTCGGTCCTCGGGTCGTACAGCCACTGCCCGCCGACGTCGCCGCGCTGCTCCATGACCGTGACGGCGAGGCCCTCGCGCCGCCGCCAGCCCCGACATGCCCGCGCCGACGACGCACACCTGCTTCACGAGCCTGTCCATAGCCGGATCGACCGACATGATGGATTCACACATGCAATTGCGATTGAATCCCGATCAACTCTGACATCTTATCAGCGAAGGATCAACCCGTTCGTCTCTACTGGTTGTCGTCAACCTCAAGGGAGGCATCCACCATTTCTGGCCAGACACTCCCTGTCTCTGATCTGACATTTGGGGGCCTACAACTTCGCCAATCAAAATCTCAATCAAGTTCTTCTGCTCGTGGATTGCATGCGTCAATTTTGGTAATATTATAGGATCCGATCCGTATGCTTGGATCTATGCGGGTCCTCGCCGTCTGCCCTCGCGTCGTACGCCCACCGCCCGCTGAGTCGCCGCGCTGCTCCATGACCGTCCTTGGCCCACTTGCGGCGCTTGCAGCACACTGTCATGCCGAAACTACCTCCGCCGTCCTTGGCCCACAGCTGGGTCCGGCGCTAGAATAATACAGGAGTACACAGCCACGCTTGGGTCCACGAAACCATATCCGACGATGAGGATAACCCGTGTGTGCATATGTACATGCGGAGCTGCTTTTCCGACCATGACCGTGACGACGAGGCTCTTGCGCCGCCGCCACCCCCGGATACGCCCGCACCGACGACAGAGAAGCGGCCACGTGAAACAACCAGCTATGGTGGGCTGGGCTGGATTGTGAATTCGATCATAGCCGAATTTAGATAATTCTCTCCTCAAAGATCGTGTGTCCCTCCCTACTGCCAGCGCGTCGCAGAAGCCGCTCACGCGTCCAATTTCTCGATTTTGCATCCCACGACGGGGATGGGCTGTCGGCAGGCAGCAGCAGGTGGACTGTACCAGACACAAGCATTGGAATCCGTGCAAATGAGGAGCAGAGGAAAAACTCTGTAATTTACAACGAAGTGTCTGATTGCACGGTTGTATTCCCAGTAGCGAGATTTTTAAAATAAGGTCATATTTAAGATAATTGTTTTTAGTTTTATAAAGTTGGAACAATTTTATCGTGAAGCCGGATTAATTGTTCTAAAATCAAAATAAAATTGTTCGAACTTCACAATAAAATTATTCTAACTTAAAAAAATGTTCCAAAAAAAATTATCTAAATATTGCAAGTATCTTGCCATAAGAAACATCGCAATGCAATCATACTGCAAGTCCATGCCTGAGGGCGCTGCTGGGGTAACGCGCGTTACCCCCAGCGGGTGAGTGTCTGGTTTATCTTTTGGGCTGCAGGCCCGCAGCTCTTCCTGATTGGAAAAAAATATTTCGCTAAATAAATTATTTCGCTGGAAAAAATTGTTCCATTGAAAAAAATGTTCGATTGGAAAAAAAATAAAAATTGTTCAGTTGAATCTAATCTTAACATATGAACGAAAAGTGTTCTACTGGAATAAAATTGTTCCATCGAAATAATGGAAAAAAATATTTCAAGAGGAAAGAAAAAAAATAAAAAAATTAACAACCTGGACCTTAAATCTACCCGTGGGCCGGCGAACCACCATGAAAACGCTCGGGCCGCACGCTCGGGGACTGATTTTGGGCCGCTCGGGGGCTTCTGCGGCGCGCGGGATCCCACCCGCGTGCGACCCCTATCATTTGCGCATGCCTGATGAGTTCTCAACTGCAGGGGCGTTCTCTTGCATGGGCTGACGGCCCAAATATCAATGCCCGCTTCTGCAATGATTCGGATGGTAGTCGCGCGCTGCCTGCAATACCGGTAATATTCCCAGTCACGCGCACGTGTGCAAGTCACGCTGTCGCAGAAGCGTGTTACCAGGCTTCATCTGTTATTTTTGCCCATTTATTTTTTCCCAGATCCACATCGTCATGAGGTCGCCCCTCTTCAATAGCCTGGATGCTTCTACTGGCACCATGACAGATTCGTGCTGGTCATGCCATGGGTTCTAGGTTTACTTTCGTTTCTTTTTTTTTCCTTTACTTTGTTTTCTTTCCATTAGAATGCAATGGTAAGATTGGATCTAATTGAATAAATTCTAATATTTATTCCGACGGAACAATTTGCTCCATTTTATTCGAATAGAGCAATTTGTTTCAATGCTACGATTGGATCTAATTGGATAAATTCTAATATTTATTCCAATGGTCCACTTGGATGCAACAAATTAAAATAATAAATTCTAAAATTTGTTCCATCGTAACAAAAAATTTACATTTGTTCCAAAGGAAACTTTTATTCTCGTTTGCGAGGCAACAAAGAGTTTCAGTTCGGATTACATTTTTTTATTCCAACTCTTGTATGTGATGAAACAAAACTTTTAGTTTCAGGGCCGGTGGGGACCGGGTGGCCAGCGGCATGAGAAGAGTGGAGCATTTGGTCCAAAAAACCGGCAGCGGGTGCTTCCACGGTCGTTCCGATCTTAGTAACGTGAGTTACTGCTAATCGGACCCATCTTTCCTGTGCTTGGCACCCCACTCTGTAGCTGCTTAATTAAGGTAGTATTTTGTTGGAGAGCGACGGAGAACCGGATGAATCCATTCCTCCACTTACTGTCTTGGAGAACCGACTTTTTAAACTTAAGCTCCAGTATAGGTACTTGCTACACTACACCAGGCCCAGAGATGCCTAGCATATAGTCTACCTCAACTATGTGTTTCTCTTTTCTATTTCCGGCAAGCAGCTCACTTGTGTGTTGTGCACTCTGAACTCTGCCTGATTGCAAACGCAAGTCACTTTAGCGGCCTTGTCTACTATTCTCCAACTATAAGTCAATGTACCTTATGGTACTCTTTAAATAATAGTAAAATACACTGTTGATTTTAGAAATTGACTTGTGGTGTCATCCAACTCCTCAAACTTTCAAAATGTATATTCAAATCCTTAGACTTGCTAATCGTACCATGTGAGGATCAAATCAAAGTTAAGTTAAATCTAAAGTTATATAGCTTGTTCAAATACAAAATTATATATAAAACTTATACACACAAAAAAATTCATAACAAATTTACTTGTATAATTATTTTCAAATACAAAAGAGTTGTATACAAAATTTGTTAAAAATAAAACCCATATGACAAAATCTATATAAAATTATATTTGAGCCCAGAAATTTAGAAATAAATTTTGGATTCATATGTAATCTCTGCAATAGTATAAACACTTCCTCTTTAACTTAAAAAATCGGAAAATACTTCGGCCCACGTGGGCACGTACCCACCACGCCATACAGCGACACGTGTCCAAGCAAACACCACCATGTTCTGAAAATGATTATGTTACAAGTGCCATTCATGACACTAAA
This sequence comes from Panicum miliaceum, assembly GCA_032594955.1. NCBI lineage: Eukaryota > Viridiplantae > Streptophyta > Magnoliopsida > Poales > Poaceae > Panicum > Panicum miliaceum. Next base: position 54,445,001 of record CM064057.1, on the reverse strand, counting down.
CATCATTCCACATTAAACACCTTGGCACCTGCCCACCACGTTTTTTCACGCCACATCTATCTTGGTACTGGATACTTTGGCAGTTTGTTACACGTCTTGTTCGTCACGGAACTATTCGTGTTCGGCTGCAAATGACAAGGAGGGCCGTGCGTCAACCTCGGCTGGGTGGACGGCTAAGCGCACGAGCAAGTTAGCAACCATGGCGATGAATAACAGTGCCATGCAGAAGGATGAGAGGACAAGGTGGTGTATAATAAAACTCATCACAAACTGGTATGATATTGTTACGATTATCGCACCATGCATTTTATTCGATCTCTTTTTTTTTTGCAAAGCCAGGATCTTTGATATATTTCAGTTCTCATAAAGATGGAGTACATGACTGGAAGTGCTTTAGAGATTTCACAATTTAGTAACAATGTAATAAGATTGTTATGTATCACTTTGTGAGCGACTTCGAGAAACTGAATAGGATCAGTGTAGGATATGAAGAATTGGTACAAGTATCTTAAGTTGTGTTGCAGTCACTTTTCACAAAACCATTTATTTCGTGTTACAGAAATGGTAGTAGTGCAGTACTGTCTTGTATATAGTGGTCATTCATTGTGTTCATATTCTGTTGTACACTTGTACTACTACTCGATCTCCGATTAGCGTCATGTTGTTGTTCAGGTCGGGTGTTCAGCATTGCCCGACAATTCTACCGCAGACCTGAACTCCTCTGAAGCCAGTTAGTCAGTTGATGCTTATGCGACAACCATGGTATTTGCACCTTTAAAATTCTACTAAACACTGATAGAAAGTTTAAAAGTTCCAAACATAAGCATCCTACCGGCAAAAAGTTAATCATACCATCAGCTGGCTCATATCCCGATGCACCACCAATCCGACGGCTGACAGTTGGGTGGGCATGTCACATGTGCCCATGTGCGCACGGAAACCACTCTCTTAAAAAATTGGTGATCTGAACCTTATGTGACACGGTTAGTAAGGTTGAGCATTTGAATGTGCATTTTGGAAGTTTTTGGACTAGATAACACTATATGCATTTTACTCTTTAAATAATTTCAACCCACTTTCCCAATTCTTTTTCTTTCTTACTTTTTCACTAAAAAGATAGAAAGGGAGGCTACATAACATTATGTCCACACTTCGGAAGGGAATGTGGGTGGCATGGGCACTTCACCTACCATCTTCAGTCTACAGGGCAGCCGTAGTGTCCAGGCATCGCTACCGATGCTCAGAACGGCACATTATAAACGATGCATGGTTTGGATATTGGCTGCAATGTAGGAGCATCGATGTCAGGCCTGCTATGCGAACAAAAAACGATAAAGAAGTGCATATTCTCCATATGTTATTGGGCACCCACAGCATGCTGTACCATACCGATGCTCGAAAATAGCACATCATCACCGATGCCTCATTTCCTTCTCCCGCTGCAGTGTTGGCATGTATAGCAATTTTAAAGAGGCAGAAGCAGAGTTAAAAAACCACATACCCAAGCGGCCACGGAGCTTATCCAGCAGCTGAGGTGCCGAGCCAGCCTCGAGATGCGGCGAAAAGGTCCCACCTGCATGGCAAAAGGTTCCGACGTGATATTGTTTCATTACACTAGCCGGTCCCGTCGGGTCAACCAAACTGTGCCTCGCGAAGGTGGATGAGCCCGAGGAAACTTGCCTCGAACCGCCAACCTGCCTCGACCCGCCGAGGCGGAAAAAGTGCCTATGCTAGGCGGGTCCTGTTTGGTTCCACGGCCGGGTAGAAAAGATCTAGGGTAGGCGAGATTCGGTAGCCAAACAAGTCTCCACTTTAGTCCACCACCGCCGCTTGAGAGGGGAGAAAACCCCAGATCTGGAGCTGTCGACAATAGGAGCAGACGAACCTTGCTGTCACACACCGAGCACGCCCGCAGGGATTCAATGGATTACTCTTCAAGCCCTTCTTCTCCCGGATCTGCTCAGGACAGGAGCTCGCAGGTCCGTTTCCCCTCAATTTTTTTTTCGATTCTTGATGACCTGTGATGCCCAAGTTCTTTTGTTTTGCTAATCTGCTTCGGTTCCTTTTCACAGGCTCCGCATGCGTACATGGTTGGCTGGAGGTCACCTGGTCACAGCTCGCCCCTACGTAGAACAGTGAGACTCATTCGCCTGGGGCCGAGGACACAAATGAACGCCGCTCCGGGCCTGTACTTCGAGATGTACAGCGACCCTCTCCATCTGCTTGTCCAGGTGATTTTGCTTCTACACCTTAGACTTGGGGATTTAATGTTGACCCTCTCCGGTTGTGGCTATTTCCCCCAAGAAACAATACCTGCTCCCTAAACCGTACTTAGATCATTTTACATCGATCTACACCTTAGTCTTGGGTATTTTTCATTGCTGCCAGTGTTTTATCTTTGCATGCCTAAACCGAGATCCGGTGCCACTCGTTGTACATTTAATGGAAGAATTTAGTTGTAGTGTCGGCCGTAATGCTTTTCTCACGGGACCATTTTCTCTTGGGATGTAGGGTGAGGATCAGACAATAGAGATCCCAATGTCAGTGATACTTGATAAAGTCTTGAAATCCTTACCAGCTAGGAAAGGTCCAGTTTAGACTCTTTCCAAGTGTGTGCTGAAATAGACTGCACAGACGTGAGGGTCTGGAGTGAACCAAGAGTTAATGTAGCTCGTGTGCTTGGGGACGTCTGTAGCTCGCCGCGTTCAGCAATGCTGAGTGCTGTGATGAAAAGTTTCCAGTACCTGGAGAAGAAGCACTTTGTCCGCATCAAGGACTATAGCAGCGAAGATGCTTCAAGCTACAGAGACAAACATGTTTTTGGCGATGTCAATGTCTGTTCGGACACAATTGAAAAGGTTCTATGCGAGTGGGGCAGTGTGTTGGATGTTGTTAGCAAATTCCGTTCTGAAATAGAGAGGCTATAAAAGTACGAGACAGAGGATGGGGTGAGGACTGCAGCTGGAGGGGTGTACTCGGAAACTAGTAACTTTGCTGGCTCTGTGATCACCAAGTACCTTGACAAACACCGGGTGGCTTATCTTGAGTACAGGGAATATGAGGCCGAGCACATGCAATACCTGAAAGATTCATCGGAGAAGACAAATGCTTACATTATGAAGGTAAATAGCCTTTGGGCCCAATGACTTGCAGCTGTAAGTTGTAGAAAATGGCTTGTATTGTCAGCAGCTGCTTTGTTGTCTGCTACTGTGCAAATTTTATTCTTTGTTTCAGGCATACAGGTAGTTTGTGCACTTCTCTCCTAAAGATGTTCTGGATTATGTGGTCAAGTTCGTTGGTCTGAAGGCCACGGAGTACAGAAATGAAGTCCTTCCATGCAGCGGGTTATTCAGTGGAGAAGTAACCTTTTGGCTGCCACAAATAGAAGAGGCACACTGTGGTGGAAGAACAAAGTTCAGAGGCATTGATCTATTCACTGCTGCTTCTGCTGAGGACGGAGAGTGCTGCATCAAAGGCCCTCCACTACCTTGAGGAGAAGCTGAAGGTCACCGTCATCATAAGAATTACGATGAACGGGTTTATGAAAAGGAACAACACAAATGAATAACCAAACTGCTTGCCAAGTTCTTGAAGCTGGGGAAGATATCAGTAGAGAGTGGTCTTATATGCTTGAATATATCCATGCTGGTGTTGATATCTTTGGGGTGGATGTGCGGGGTTATGGGTGTCAAACTCACTCCGCCGCGGAAGTTGCTGCCATGAAGTTCTGTGCAGATGGATATCAAAGCTGCATGATGACTGTGTGCGCCACTACAAAGTCGTTGCTGCGAAGATAAAGAGCATGGAGAAGTCCCGCTCGGCAATCAATAATCTTGATGACTAAGACGCCGAACTCAATGAGTGTATCACATTAGTAGTTAGTGCCGAAAAGACCCAGGACAAGAGCACTTCGTGCACCAAGTTGGGTTAACTAATTTCGTTGTAATGGACCTGAATTATTGTAGAACCTAATGCCATGTGTGGCAATGATCTGTGTTGTTGCACAACCTAATGCCATGTGTGGCTACGATCTGTGTTGCTGTAGAACATAAAGCCATGTGTGGCTATGATATGTGTTATTTGGGAACCTAATGCCCTTTGTTTTAGTGATCGTAGTAATGTAGAAGCTAATGCCCTCTGCCTTTTTGTTTGTGGAATGTTCTCGAAATTGGCATGTGGTTGTTTCTGTTTGTGTAGATTCACTACTGGAAATCAAGGCACATGTGACGAACGATTTTCGTCACTGTAACGCGAAACACGTCACAAAAGGATTTCCGTGACGAATTTGTGTTCGTCATACAATTAGCGTCATGTTAGGTCTACCGCGACGAACTTCCGAAAAACGTCATGGAACTATTTTTTCTGTGACGAAGAAACTTTCATCACGGAAGCATATTTTGGTTCTGTGACGAGTCGCAAAATATCACCAAAAGCCGATTCCATGTGTTCCAGCCTATGCTGGCAGCTGACATGGCGCGCCATCCACGCTGTCAAGTGACGTGTCAGGCGTCACGTGCTGCAAAGGGGGACCGACATGTGACGACCTTGCATGACGCCACGTGTTACTATTTGGATAGCCCACGTGTCTCTATTTGGTCAGCCCACGTGTCTCTATACGGTCAGCCCACGTGTCACTATTTGGTCCGCCCACATGTCATTATGCGGGCAGCCCACGTGCCCTCGCCTCAGGTCGACACGTGTCACTATTTGGTCAGCCCACGTTGACGGTGAGTGAACACCTCGAGCAGGGATTTATGGGAACCCCTGTTTAGAGATTCGGCCAGGGGCTGAACACGCTGAACTCCTTGGACAGCACGGGTGATGAGCACACATAGATTTTACCCATGTTCAGGCCTCCTGGAGGATAATAGCTCTACGTCTTGCTTGTCTGTATATTTTGTGGTGGTGTCTGTATATTTTGTGGTGGTGTATGGACCAGAGAATACATGGAGCCAGAGCTCGCTCTTCCTCTTGGGAAAAACTGAGGGGGAGAAGAAGTCCCCTTTCCCTGCCCCGGGTCTCCTCTTTTATAATCCAAGATGGATCTCCACATCAGGCGGTATGTACAGTGAAAACAGGTGAGGTTGTTGTCTCTACGGCTGACGTGCCCTTCATGCACACATGCAGCTTGCGCCGACCTCTGTTAGGTGTCACTTGGTGCGGGAGTGCATGCACCTCTCATCCTCCTCTTTATTTATTGTATGCATGCATGCAAGCACAAACATCTCTCTCCTCTCACTTGCTCACCTCGGGATCCGTGCGTCAAGTGGGCAAGTGGGAGATAATCTTTTAATGCACATGCACCCCGGGGTGCATGGTGCATGCGTGACCCGGGATGCATGCACAGCCCAGGGTGCATGGCCCATGTGCACTCGGGGTGCATGCACACCCCGGAGTCCATGGTGCATGCTCATCCCCCCACTTGCATTCATGTCTTGTCTTGTCTTGGGGGCCACACCTTAGAATCTCGTGCATGTACTCCCGTGGAGGAGTTCTTCTTGGTCTTGTCTTGTCCTATCTTGGTGCGTGCATGTATGTAGGCACCCCCCTTCATGTGCGCAGGGGGCAATTTAATGATGTCTGCTCTGAGAACTGCCAGAGCGTTTCCTTAGAGGTGAAGGTAGTTTCTCGTCCCCGGGATCCTTTCGAAGTAGTATCTCGGGGTCCTCCGGGCTCGCGGGATTTGAGAGTGAGGCAGGCCTACTCGGTGGCCCAGCCCCCGTGTGACGTGGCGGGCGGGTGTCTCCACTAATCACTTGCGCTTGGGACCCCTGTTTCCTTAGCGCCGATAGTAGCCCCCGGGCCCATGTTTGGTCGAAGATCCTGAAGATCAAGCGTGGGGCCAATTCTCTCTTGTAGTGGACGACGCCTCGAATGTCATTCTTTTGTAGTGCAAGTGGGGTCGACCTTCTTACCAGTGCACAACACCGGAGTGGGCTCGATGTAGCTGTTAGTTTTTGCGCGACCAGAGTCAGCTTCGCCGCCGGAGCGGGCTTTAATATGACTAGAGTCGGTCTTAGTGCGACCGGAGTCGGCTTTGCCACCGGAGCGGGCTTAGGTGCGACCGGAGTCGGCTTACATGCCGCCGGAGTTGGCTTAGTGCGACGGAGGTCGGCTTCGCCACTGGAGCGGGCTTAAGTGCGACAGAGGTCGGCTTAGTGTGACCGGTGTCGGCTTTGCTGCCGGAGCGGGCTTAAGTGCGACCGGAGTCGGCTTAGTGCCGCCGGAGCGGGCTTATGTGCGACCGGAGTCGGCTTTAGAGCGACTGGAGTCGGCTTGCGCTGCCGGAGCCCTGCGGGGCGACCGGAGCTACCGGAGCCCTGCAGGGCGACCGACTTTGCCGTCGGAGCGGGCTTTGGTGCGATCGGAGTCGGCTTTTCTGCCAAAGCAGGCTTGCGTGCGACCGGAGTCGGCTTTAGTGCGACCGGGGTCGGCTTTACCGCCAGAGCGAGCTTTGTTGTGACCGAAGTCGGCTTAATGCGACCAGAGTCGCCTTTGCGCGACCGGAGTTGACTTTGCCACTAGAGCGGACTTTGGTGCGACCGGAGTCAGAGCCCCCGGGCCGCCTCGCATGCAAATCTGAGTAGCCCTGGGTTGCAACATGCATGGCTCCAGGGTGCCTACAGGCGTACCCCACAGGGATCCAGGTGCATCCCCGACGCCAAGCGCAGTCGTGGTGCGACTGAGGCTAAGGCCAGCACGTCACCTTCGGTGTTGCGGTGGTTGAGCCCCCGGCATCGTCGTGAACCCAGCGGCATCATCGTCGCCACCACGGCTTTGCTAAGCCCCGGGCGCTGCCGTTTTTGTTACTTGGCACGCCGTTGCAGACAACCGAGCACTGCCGCCGTGCGAGCGCGGGAGCTTGCGGGGCCACAGAGGTGAGGCCCAACCACGAGGACGCGCAATCGTGCGGTTCTGGGGTTTAGGTTCCGAGCTACTCCGGGCTGCCGCTGCAATCCCGGGCTGCTCTGAATGTGGGGACGACCAAGCTTGTGTGATGCGGCTGGCCGGCGCGTCCGCAGGTGCGAGCATGGAACCCTTTGAGAGCAGCTCGCGTGAGTGTGCCCATGCATAGTGCTCACGTATACACATGCCCATGCCAACGGATTTAAGCAAACGGGAGAACGGCTAGTGACGAGTAAACTAAATGGTTAAATACTTAGCTTTTGGACTTTGAGCCAGCGACGCGAGACCTTGAGAGCAGCTCCCGTGCAGTCGCCGCATCTCGATCGGGGTCTGCCTGGACTTCAGCAACGCGGGGTCGCGCCAACGCAGCTGCGCTGGGAGGCCACCCGAGGTCGGGACTCCGGGATGCAGCCCGGGCTGAAAAGGTCATCGTTGTCGCCCGGTGCGCTCGGCGGCATCAGCGCGTGGTCGCTGTCGTCTTTGTAGCTCGCGTCTTCGTAGCTTGCGGCCATCATCGCGCCGTGCGCCGCCGTCATCGACCCCGGCATCGCCACCTTGCTGCCACGATTCGCTGCCGTGGTACGCCTAGGGATCGGAGGTCGTCGTGGCGCCATGGGCGCCGCCGCATGGGGCCACAGTCGGTCACCGTCAACCCGGGACCACCGCCCGGGTCGCGTCGGCAGCTCGGAGCCGTTGTCGTGTGAAGCTACGTCGACTCGGGGGAGCTATATCCCGGGATGCGACTCGGGGAAGCCGTATCCCGGGACGTGCACGTTCGGTTGCGCACGTGTCCCAGTGGAGCAACAAGACACGCCCCGGGGCACATAGTAGTAGTACGCGCACATATCCCGGGCTCCTGGGGTAGTGACGGGACGTGTCCCGGGCTTGCAGCAGTACGCGTACGTGCACCAAGCTCCAGGCAGCGGAGCTCGCGGGCTCAAGACTTAAGTACCAATTGATCTTTCGATTGGTGTAAGCTTGCGTGTAAGGCACTTAAGTAAATGCTCTCAGGGAAAATTCATGAATAGAAAACAGTACGGTGAACCTGTGTATCGGCGTGGAGCTCTCGTCTCCTCCAAGATGTGGATTGGTTCGTTGTGGGTCGAGCAACCTGGCTCATGTCCTCGGGACATGACGCAGACAGGTGCTGCTTGACCACCATTGAAGTTCACCGGAGGTGCCGGAGAAAGAGAAACAACGCCACAGCCTCTACTTCAGCTGACGGTGAGTGAACATCTCGAGCAGGATTCATGGGAACCCCCGTTTAGAGATTCGGCCAGAGGCTGAACACACTGAACTCCTTGGACAGCACGGGTGATGAGCACACATAGATTTTAGCTAGGTTCAGGCTTTCTGGAGGATAATAGCCCTACGTCCTGCCTGTCTGTATATTTTGTGATGGTGTATGGACCAGAGAATACATGGAGCGAGAGCTTGCTCATCCTCTTGGGAAAAACTGAGGGAGGGAGAAGAACCCTGCCCTGGGTCTCCTCTTTCATGATCCAAGAGGGATCTCCACATCAGGCGGTATGTACAGTGAAAACAGGTGAGGTGTTGCCTCTACGGCTGACGTGCCCTTCATGCACGCATGCAGCCTGCGCCGACCTCTGTTAGGTGTCACTCGGTGCGGGGTGCATGCACCTCTTATCCTCCTCTTTATTTATTGTGTGCATGCATGCAAGCACAGGCATCTCTCTCCTCTCACTTGCTCACCTCGGGATCCATGCGTCAAGTGGGCAAGTGGGAGATAATCTTTTAAGGCATATGCACCCCAGGGTGCATGGTGCATGCGTGACCGGGATGCATGCACACCCCGGGGTGCATGGCGCATGTGCACTCGGGGTGCATGCACACCCCGGGGTCCATGGTGCATGCTCATCCCCCACTTGCATTCATGTCTTCACTGAACTCCTTGGACAGCACGGGTGATGAGCACACATAGATTTTAGCTAGGTTCAGGCTTTCTGGAGGATAATAGCCCTACGTCCTGCCTGTCTGTATATTTTGTGATGGTGTATGGACCAGAGAATACATGGAGCGAGAGCTCGCTCATCCTCTTGGGAAAAACTGAGGGAGGGAGAAGAACCCTGCCCTGGGTCTCTTCTTTCATGATCCAAGAGGGATCTCCACATCAGGCGGTATGTACAGTGAAAACAGGTGAGGTGTTGCCTCTACGGCTGACGTGCCCTTCATGCACGCATGCAGCCTGCGCCGACCTCTGTTAGGTGTCACTCGGTGCGGGGTGCATGCACCTGTTATCCTCCTCTTTATTTATTGTGTGCATGCATGCAAGCACAGGCATCTCTCTCCTCTCACTTGCTCACCTCGGGATCCATGCGTCAAGTGGGCAAGTGGGAGATAATCTTTTAAGGCATATGCACCCCAGGGTGCATGGTGCATGCGTGACCGGGATGCATGCACACCCCGGGGTGCATGGCGCATGTGCACTCGGGGTGCATGCACACCCCGGGGTCCATGGTGCATGCTCATCCCCCACTTGCATTCATGTCTTGTATTGTCTTAGGGGCCACACCTTGGAATCTCGTGCATGTACTCCCGTGGAGGAGTTCTCCTTGGTCTTGTCTTGTCGTATCTTGCTGCGTGCATGTATGTAGGCACCCCCCTTCATGTGCGCAGGGGGCAATTTAATGATGTCTGCTCTGAGAACTGCCAAAGCGTTTCCTTAGAGGTGAAGGTAGTTTCTCGTCCCCGGGATCCTTTCGAAGTAGTATCTCAGGGTCCTCCGGGCTCCCGGAGTTTGAGAGTGAGGCGGGCCTACTCGGCGGCCCAGCCCCCGTGTGATGTGGCGGGCGAGCGTCTCCACTAATCATTTGCGATGGGGACCCCCGTTTCCTTAGTGCCAGCACACGTGTCCTCGCCTCAGGTGGACACGAGCGGCCTCGCAACAGCGCCACGTGCCATTACAAGATGTAGCCATGTTTCATTGCCAGACGGAGCCACATGTCGTATTCCCGTTTGCACACGTGTTGTCCTGCTGCTTGCCGACGTGGCCTCGACGGACTCAGCCACGTGCCTCTTTTCTATGTGCGCATGTGTTGTTGTGCTGCTCATCCACATGTGGCCTTCTCCTGTTCGCCAACGTGTCAGTTTTCTGGATGGCCACGTGTCCTTTTCTTGTTCTGCCAAGTTTCGACTTCCTATTTGCCCACGTGTCCTTCCGCGCTTGTGTCAAGTGTCTTTTTCCTGTTTGTCCACGTGTCCTTTCCTGACTGGCCCACGTTTCATTTCCAGGTTCTTCCACGTGTCGATGCCCTAGTTGTCCACGTGGCCGTTCCTGGCTAACGCACATGTCGTTTGCCTATTCTGCCACGTGTCAGTGCCCTATTTATCCACGTGTCATTTCTCTGTTGCAGCACGTGGTGTTCCCATATGGATCCATTTCGTTACAACATCATTTTCGTCACAGAACTATTTCATCACAGCACCATTTCGTCACAACAACATTTCATCACAAAACAACATTATACATCAGAATTGTTACACAAATAGTTTCATTACATGACCACAATTAGCGGAGCAGACTGTTCAGAATCACATTACGACATAAATGGGAATATCCTGGGTCACTACAGTTCCACACATATAGGATCAGGGCTGAAGAGAGGTACCAAGGTTGCTTTGGGTCTGGAGGATCTGCGAAACGAGGCGATTGCTATCTTCTTGTTGCTTCTTCAGCTCCTCATACTGCCTTTGCGTTCTCGCCAGCGTTTCATATGTTGCTTCAGCCTCCCTCTGTAGTGCATCACCCTTCCTCTGTAGATCATCGCTGTTCCTCTGGAGTTCTTCCACTCGTTGATGTAGAATAGATGAACCCTGTCTTTCAGCATCAAGTTCTTCACGAAGCGAAGCTTCAGAAGATGATCGACGACTCGAGGAGGGAGCGGCTATACCATCATTCTTCAAGAAAGTGATGTTGGAGCTGGCCTGGGAGAGGGCTTTGGAAACAACCTCAACACTAGGAAATCCTGGCTGCCCATTAGCAACAACTTCTGCTTGTATAGTTTTCATTAACATCTACAAAATGTAAAGATGAACTATTAGCTTACTGACTATATTGGATAAACAATCTAGAAAAGGAATATTAAACAAACTGGGAACAAAGGCAGATTGGATAACTGGTACTAAAAATTATTAACAAACCTTAGAAATATAGGCAGCCATGCACGTTAACAATATATGATGTGACATGTACATAGCGTTGGATAAAGAAGGACAAAACTCTTGCTGAAGGAATGTACGGGGACTTACAACTGCGTCTCTAGCCGCGGCACTCATACCGTTCTTGCTGTTGGTATGGCAGATCTTGAAGGCTACCACGGCATCCACTTCAGTGGGTTCGACATCTTCATCAACTTGGGGCCCTCCATCCTCGGTGACTTCAATGGGTTCGGCATTGTTGCTCTTGTTCTGGTGCTGATGATGTACCAAATGCATGAATCAAACTTAAAGAATAATGGGACTTGCCACGAGAGATAGACAGAAGCGTAAGAATAATGGTAAGCAGAAGAATGGAGAGGTTACATTAGAAGCGTGTTGACACTTACATATGAATGCAACTGTGCAACGTAGCAGTGTGATCATGTTGCTGAAGGTAACAAGATTTTGCCCCGATTTCGCTTGTTCTGCTCAGAAACCTCCTGCATGAGATGTATGTGTTAGTCTCCATCATAAGTTTACACCGCAGTGCATCAGTCATGTTGGAGACAGGAAAGCACACGAAGAGAAATTACCCTATGGTGTGCATTTGACCACTTGTCAACAAGTTGGCACCACTGTGCATCAGTCATGCTGGAGACAGGAGAGGCTGTGCGGATCTCATTTGCAAGGACGCCAACAAAATATTTATGCTTCAACTTATACCGCGTCTGTCATATGAATTTCTTGAACACATTGCTACAAGCATTTGTTGTTGGCTGCTGTCTAGTGTCAATTGCTAACCTTTTCTGGTGATTAAAATCCAAATCAGATTTACATGTAAGAGTTGAATGTACAACCGGGACTAGTAGGTAGGCACTCACAAATAGCCTTTCCATGAATCCATCAAAAAGTTCAGGCTGTCCTTTGTATTATTTCCAATGGATAAGATAGGAACTTGAGATCTAACAGCAACACCAGCTCTGATGAAAACTTGGCAGCTTGCACCGGAACATGGGGCTTTTGTTCCCCTCAAGAACACAGATGCGCATACTTGTTGACTCAAAAAGGCAATAGGGGGTATCCTCAACGCATCAAGGACATCATTATGAAGATTTAAGAAAATGCGACCGGGGGTATTTTGGTGCGAGACCTTACTTTTGTTGGCATGGAACGGCTGGCGTGTAATATTTTGTCGGCAGCCTAACACGATGGTTGCAAGCATGAACTCGATATGACCTTTTGGGTACACTTACATGTGAGCATCTCTGACTGTAGCAGACTGATATTAGCAAATGCCTATAAAACCACATAGCTTGTGGACACCCCCTTCCATGTTAATGTAGGTACAAAATTAAGGGTACCGAAAAATTCACCTTCTCCAAGATTAAAACGGGGCAAAAATAATAGCAAGAAAACATGACAAGGGAACGAGGTACCGTTAGCACAAAATAAGGCAGATCCCGTGCGGAAGGCAATGCAGCATTGACTTCAGCAGGGGCGTAAACAGCATCAATACATAGAGTCAGTTGCCCACACAAAAAAGATGCTGTGGGGTGGGCATAAATAGCACAAATACATAGTTTCATTTGACGGCAAAAGATGATACACCCGCGGAAAAAGGAGTGGAGCAGCAGCTTAATAGCGATCCTTGGCAGGGGCCTTCTTCCTTGGTTTCTGGGTCCAGATACTTTTTTTTGTTTGTTTTGACCTTGAGCTTGCAAGTGCTGCGATCATGTCCCTCAACGTTGCACCGGTCACAATAAAGATTTGTTTGAATCTGACACACATTAACAAAAATGGTTGAGAACGGGTAAACAATGATGGTACAGTGAGACACTCGGGGAAAAGGTCCCAATGTCTACCAAACAAATCTGTAACTTTAGCCCGCATATATAGGGCTAAAAAGGGTGGAAAAGAAGAGTAAAGTTCTTACCATCTCTATTCCGGTTCATCTTATTGCATCGTGTCCTCCTGTACTCAAACATCCTGGGGAACCGGTTCTCTCTTGGGCGCCCGACAGACTTTGCTGGCACTGGCGGCGCCTGGATGCTGAGTATATCAGAATCACTCATGTAAGCGTTGGATCCTGCCGCCCCAAACACATTGTTAGTGGCACCCTCTGTTTCATATCTGGTTTCGCTGTCATAACAAAACTTGGAACTGGAAGATGAAGAATAACCACCGGCCACGTTGTCTTGATTGTTTTCGCCCCGGTCCTCAACCATCCGCTGGATCTCCTTTCTTGCCAAGCTAAGGTGGTTCATCAGAATTTGAGATGCGTCTGGGTACTTGTCTGCAGAATGGGCCACCTCGAGCGCGTTTACATATAGAACACTCTGCTGAAGCTGGTTGTCAATGGACCCAGACCTTTCAACCGATGGATAATCAAAGTCCTTTGCTCCTCTTGTCCAGCGCTTCATAATTTGGGCTTGTGGGATCTCCTTTTCCCCAAAGTGGATAAGAACCTGGACAGTAATGAAAAAAAGAAATGTTTGTCAGTAGCAGGCGATGGGCGGACCATGGAAATGTACTAAGGAACTTACCTTTATAGAGTGGCAGCACAGAATGCCAAAATGCTCAAAAAGACCACACTCGCACACCAGTTTGCCACCATCATCTCCAATCCTCACTGTGAACGACACAAAAGCCCATTTCTTTCTGACCTCGTCATTGCTATGTACAACCCTAACCTCGTTTGGCATCAACACTTGCAAGACATTATAGTCTGCTGATTTGTCAACCTCTTCGCTGAATAACTGGCAAGCCCTCCTAGTGTACAATGAGATCGCGTGCTTCTCGATTGCTGGGACTCTTCTCCGCCGGCACTCATACTAGCAACAGTAAAAATAAACAAAAAGAGTCAGGATATGAAAAAACAAGGTTTGTCTGAAAGCTGTGCATGGGCAAGAAGGCATACAAACCTGTTTTGTCTTGTGTTCCTCTTTCTCCTCTGCACTAGCGCGAATGAACAACAACTTCTTGTATTGGTCCACAAACCTATTCATAGAACAGTTCCTTGGTATGACCTTTTTCAGAATGCTATTTGCACTCTCAGATTGTTGAGTGCTCGCCATCCTTGCACAAAAAATATCCTTGCACCATGGTTTGGCCCACATCTTCTTGTTGTACATCCTTTCCATCCACGCATTATTACGGAGATTATAACGGGTGATCAAGTCGTCCCAGGCTCTTTCAAACTCATCTTCTGTGAGCATCTGATTGATGACATAGTGAAACTCTCTCCTAAAAGGACCATTCCTCCTGTACACCGGACCAAGCTCTTCAGGAGCATCTTTGAATATATGCCACTTGCACCACAAATGTTTTGTGTTTGGCATCACCTCCCTTATCGCTTTGGTCATGGCCTTGCATTGGTCTGAAAAAAAAAGCAGAAATCAACTATCAGAAGGGATGATCTTGACCTTACTTCTAGCATGTCTACACAGCTGCATGGAACAAAAAAATGACAGAACCTACACACTCATGTGTCGAAAAGAGAGATAGTCTGGAATGGTACCTGTCAAAATCGTTATAGGAGCCTTCCCGCCCATCAACGAGAGGAATTCTTTGAAAACCCAAGCAAAACTAGCAGCCTTTACGTCACGCATCAGCACACCAGCGAATAGGACTGATTGGAAATGGTTGTTAACACCCACAAACATGCCAAAAGGCATTTTCTCAAGGTTAGTGCAGTACATCGTGTCAAACGTGACAGCGTCTCCAAAGAAGGAATATTGTGCCCTGCTCCTTCCACTTGTCCACAGCAGGGTCTTAAACTTCTTATCCTCATCCAGCAACTGAAAACCAAGATCTTAAGCTCGCATCTCCCTGAACACCTCAAGAGTCTTCAGGACATCGTCATCCTTGTGGTCCCTAGCAATCTCGGCGCACACAGTGACTTCTGATTGAACGGAATAGCCTCCATGCTCCCAAACATGCTGCCCATGATGCAAGAACCCTGCTTAGGGAGACGTTGTTCTCCCGTAGGTACCGGATCACATCCTTGACACCTTGCTCTATCTTGCTGCGAGAATTCCACTCGCGCTTCTCACCACATGACACAGACAAGGGGTGGTTGTGTTCCGCAACATGGCGACTAACATACCAGCCATGGTCCTGGCTGCGTAACAGACACACCCTGGCTTTGCAGTGGGCCCTTTTGGAGCTGCTGGTGCAGCGAGGGTCAAAACCCTGATTGGAGAAAACATCAAAAGAAGTGAGCAAAAATTGGTTCTTCTCTGCAACACAATAATTGTGCGAGACAAAAATAACACAATGAAGGTACCTCTTTCTCGCAGACTATTTCTTGCATCGTGTGGTATTTGTTGGCTCGGTTCCTTGCACTAGTACCAAACCTTATTCCAAACCCAATTTCCCAAGAGTATAAATTGTAGAATTGATAGGCCTCCGCCCTAGAATCAAACACCATACCCAATACTGGCTGTACTTTGTTGTTCTGTGTCTGCCATTTCTCAATGCTTTCTCAATGGTACCCATTGGCTCTAGAATAGCGGCAATCAGGTGGCAATACACCCTTGGGCCACCGTAACCTTGGTTTATGGACGAATGAAAAAAAAATCAGTTGTGGGATTAAATACCTCCTTTATATTGAAAACAATCTGACATTTTGCTCTAAACGGGACTACTCTATTGCACGCTGAACAAAGGACTAACCAGCAAAAAAATACTAAAAGCATCTCGAAGATCAACACAATATAGCTGACTCTGCGCTGAAACTACTTGCTGGCACATAGACGGCAACAGAAACCATCGAAGCCGCGTATTGGATAACAATCCTGTCATGGTTTTCTAGTGCTCCTACATTTCCACAAAAGAATGAAGAAAGGCCAGTACCTTTTCCTGTAGCCCGCCCCTGTTGATACACAGCCACAATCGCCGAGAGCAGTCTGGACAACCTCGAACTCGACCGGCTCTCCCTCCGCAATATGCTCATTCATGTTTTCAGGTAGGCGAGTTTGGCCACATGCCTGCTCAGATTCCGGTGCCTCTGCCAAAACGATTTCCTCTTCCCCATCAGTATCAGCACCTGCATGGTGGAAGTGGAATGGAAGGCTGTTGGCAACAAGAAGGTTTGGACAAAAACAAGGCATGATTCGAACAACGGTACCTGACTCTACAACAACAATAGAGATTTCCCCAGAATCATGTTCTGCCTGAATTTCGCGGATCAATTCCGTGTCTTCATCATCGACACTTGCATCAACATGGCATGTACCTCGCTCCACTGCTGGTTCAAAAACCGTGAGAAAGCCAGTTGGGGCCGAAAGACGCGAAAAAAGCTGAGAACCTAAAGACGGAAAAAAATACTGCGATTGGAAGGTTCATCCAGTGGTTCTTGCGGACCCATAAAACCTCCATCGCCAAGGAATGCTTTGTTTGACACATTTAGAAGGAGGGTTTGCAAAGAACCACGGAAGGGGGCAGTTATGAAAAAAAATATACCATGGTCAACAAAATAAGTACATTAGAATGTGAGGACGCGAACACGAAAGGGGATTTGATACCAGGATATTGGGTGCAAGAATGCAGAGCTCCGTTAACGGAAGGGCCGAAATGAAACTGTGGGCGGCCGCCGCCATGGATAGGCGATTGAGCCGCCAACAGCTCCATAAGACGCCGACCCTGGTACAGGTCCGGTCCCTACCATGCCATTGGGGGGCAAGGGAACTCCAAATCCGCATGGATCTCCTGCCGATGACTCGCCGGATGACCCGAGCGGCAAATGCCCGGGCCAAATGCCGCTGCCGCCGCAGATTGGAAGGGGGGAACAAGACGGCCGGAGGGGGGGGGCAGCCACGGGTACTCCATATTTGACTGGATTCACGGCCGGTGGCTCGCCGGTTCCGACGGCACTGGCGCCGCCGCCGCCGCCGCCACCGACCATCTTGAGTTTTAAGGGTTTTCTCCCGTGAGATGGGTGTGAGCCCAAAGCAGGGTCGGTACCAAACAATAGAACTGCAAGGCAAGGGCGCGTGAGGCAAAAGTTCAAGGAGCCCGCGTTCGGCGCCAGGCAAAATTTGTTCCCGCGTGAGCCAGGCAAAACTTCGTCCAGCCCAGGCACATTTTCGGTTGACCACTGCGGAGCCCATAATCATTTAATAATCTACGCGCTGCATGCAAGGGGGTCGGGCGGGCCCAAGGCGAGATCTGCGGCTAGGATAAGCTCCGCGGCCGCTACTACGAGTCGCCGTGCATTTCTGAGGCAGAAGCGATTTCTTTCCTTCATACTGCCAACATGCAAGCAAGTGAAAAGTAGTTTGCCGGACGACGGAAATCATATTCTAGTGATTAAGCATCGAGGCAAATAGAGTCACCGGTGCTTACTTTTTTATTTGAGCATCGCGTACTGCAGTGTTCTAACCTCATGCAAATCGATGCCGGATGAGGAAGGAGAAAAATGAAGCCTCCACTCGAAGGCACACTGCTGCTGCTCTTAGAGGAATGGAGCATGCATGTACACAGCTACGGAGGAGATAGAATACTAAGTTTTTTATTGTTGTGGCATCGATGCATGTAGTTTCCTTAGTGATAAAATCTTTTTCCGGAGCATCGGCAGCGGCAGTGTTGAAAACGATGCTCTGACCTTCTCTTTCCAATCCGAGCATCGCCTGGATCCATCGCCATGGCGAGCGACAGGGCACCCGAGTCCAAGAATGTGTGCGTCGTCGGCGCAGGCATGTCCGGGCTGGCGGCGGCGCGGGAGCTGCGCCGGGAGGGCCACGCCGTGACGGTCATGGAGCAGGGCGGCGACGTCGGCGGGCAGTGGGCGTACGACCCGCGGGTCGACGGCGGCGACCCGCTCGGGGCCAGGGCGCCGGTGAGAGTGCACGGCAGCCTGTACGCGTCGGTGCGACTGCTCGGCCCGCGTGAGGCCATGGGCTTCTCCGACTTCCAGTTCGTTGCCGCCGACGTCGTCGTCTACTGCACCGGGTACGTGTACTCGTTCCCGTTCCTCGATACGGGGGGAGCGGTCACCGTGGAGGACAACCGCGTCGGCCCGCTGTTCGAGCACACCTTCCCGCCGGCGCTCGCGCCGTCACTGTCGTTCCTCGGCGTTCCGATGCGGATCTTCGTGCCGTGGTTCCTGGAGGCGCAGGCGAGGTGGACCGCGCGGGTCCTGTCGGGGAGGACGGCGCTGCCGCCGGAGGATGACATGCTGCGGGCGGTGCGGGAGGACTACCGCGCCAGGGAGATGGCCGGCTTGCCGGCGAGGTACTCGCACGATATCGGCTTGTTCAAACCCAGTGTACGCACCGACTCTCTCTCTCTCTCCAATCAAATGATTTGAACAATTTTATCCTTATATGTAGATGAGTGATTCTGTACGGTAGTGCTGATATGTTTCGTTTGATCTCTCTTGGATCAGGAGATCGGCCGTGGGTTTGTCAGAAAGTACACGGACCTCCCAGACATGGAGGATTGGAAGATGGAGCTGTTCTTGGCCGCCTTTGGGAACATGAACGACGACCGCGAGACCTTCCAGGACCGCGACAACTACAGCGAGAGCGTTCGTGAAGGATTCCAGAGATGGCTCGCTTCAGCCGGTGCCCAATATCAAGCTGCCATTGATGCTGCTGGTGGTGGTGATGCTGCGCATTGCCGCCTCCATCTCACGTCTGAACCGTGAACTACTTCTGATCAGGTTGATTTGCGCCGCGCAATTTGTTTCCAGGATCTTGGATGTGGCTGAATAACATGCGACGGTGGAATGCCGAAAGATTGTCCTGTGATTGGGATTTCATAAATGGAATCTTATTTTTACAGCCTTTACGACTTCACCCCTGAAAGTCATACCTGGGCATTTTTGGGTCAATTTTTTCTTAGTAACAGGGACGGGTAGTTTATAATCAGGTACAGGGTCATTTTAGCAATTTTTTATAACAGCAATGGTGACTGGTGAGTAACCAACCAGGAGCAGTGTCACGCGTCATCTGCCATCCAAAGCCAGCAATCAACCGTCAGTAACCAACCACAAAGTAGCGGTCCGGTTCTAGGAGCAAACTTCTGCCATCTCGTCTACACTTTACTGCGAGGTTTAGAATATAATTATAATTTAGTAGTTGATGCTGATTGAATGTTGAAATATTATATTGTATACAACAGTAAAGATTGTATTGTTCACATAGATGTCCAAAGTAAACAAACCCTGCGTCGCTGACATGCACGTTTTGTTGCTGCAAAAGAGATGGGCCGCATGAACAACACCTTGGCACTCCTGCTTGGACAGTTGGACCAAATCAGCCCATCGTGGTATTTCTTCCCCCCCAGACTAAAACTTCAATGTGCAACGACACCGATCATCAGCACTTGAACTTTATTTGAACTCGATCCCATTCAAAGAAAACTAAATATTAAATAAGATATCTAGCAAGAAAGAAAGAATTTTGCTCGGGTGCTCCTTTTCTAAAATACTTTCCGCATCTTAGAGAAAAAGTAGTTATAATATGGCTTGGGAGACAAATAGTGAGAGAAAAAACTCTTCTCGAGATCGATACATCAATCGCTAAATACAAATTAGTCATCAAATAGACCCTCATCATCATCATAGTCGTCGTCATGGTCGTAGTCGTCCATGTCGTCGTCGTCGTAGTCGTCCATATCATCGTCCTCAATATCACTAAGATGTCCATTGGCTTCTGCACCATCTGCCACTGCCTCTTCCTGTGCATCCACCTCCAGTTTCGCCTTGTCACCCTGATCGCTGGAGCTATCATCATCACTCGGATCGATAGCGCCGGCATTGGCAGCCATGGCTTCATTGCCATTTGGCTTCGCCGCCACCTTGTTGTCTCCTTCCTTGCTCTCCTTGCTGAGCTTGCGGACACTACTAGATTTTAACCCTCTTGCCACAGACATTCTTTGCAACACCGCGTATTTGGTTGCAATAGGTGGTGTTATTGTGACTATAATTCAAAATTGTTGCAATATGCGGAGAATATTACAACAACAAATGTGTTGTGGCAAAAATTCTTAATTGCATTGCAGTAGGTTGATGTTATTGCATCCATTTTGAAATATGGTTGCAATATTTGGAAAATAATGCCATGACTATTTTAAGCTGCGATAGGCTTGAATGCCGTTGCAATAGATAGGTTTTATTGCCACTACTTACAAAATGGTTGCTATTGTTTTTTACTATTGCAACAAAGATTTTCTATTGTTGTACTGTTTGATTTGGTTGCAAAAGTTAGGTACATATTGCAACAAAAAAAAATAAAATTGTTGCGATTACTAGACTAAATTGCAATAAATATATTCCGTTGGTATAATATTTGATTTGGTTGCAAAAGGCTGGTATATATTGCAACGCACACCATAATGGTGACTGTTCATTTGAAATATTGCCACGGATTTTTAGTATGCAACAAACTTGAGTTTTGTTGCAAAAGAAAACTGAAAAAATATTAATAAAACGTAGGAAAAGTGTGGCAAAGTGGGTTCGAACCTTGATCATGGTAGTCAGAATGTAACTAGGCGACCAGGAGGCTAGCTTTGATTATTTGATTCCATCCTTCCACTAGAGTTGATGAGGTCAGCAAGCAAGAACGCACGGTGCAAAAAAGAAACAGAGGCCCGTGGGAATGTTGCTTTTGAGGTATATGGAACTATATGCTACTCCTAAAAAATGGTTGAGGTATGCGACAACACTTATTGGCCACAAATTCTGGATCAACTATCATGCCAAGTGAAAAAAAGCAATATTTTGTAACAACAATAATTTACTTGAAAAGAAGATGATTATTAGAGTCTAACATTGTTTTTGAATGTATGATTTTCTCAAAACATTTGAAACATTAAGGACAGTAATAAGTTTATACAAAAAAATCATCATCATCTGCCTGTGCTGTTGAATTAATTGGTGCGGCATGCCCATCATCAATGTAGGTATCATCAATGTCATGTTCTCCATCCGCTAATAAATCCATGTCTGCATCATTTGGTCCTGGTGCACATTCAGCAATCGCCTGATTGATGATAGTAGCATCACCACTTCTGCCTTCCATGTCAGACCTTGTCCAAACTGTCAATTCATCCTGTGTGCGTGCAACATTCATATCTTCGACTCCCACGACAAGTGAGTCTACATCATGTTCTCCCTCTGCTTCTTCAGGCATGGCAAACAAATTTTTTGGTTTCATCCTAACAACAGTGCTCCATTCAGGTTTTTTCTTATTGGCTTTTACATAGAACACCTGCTCAGCTTGTATACCGAGAATGTAAGGATCATTTACATACCGAAATCGAGAAGTATCAATGTCAATAATCCCACACTGATCCTTACTATATCCTTTACCTTTATTCTTTGTGGCAGCAGGAACATCATACCAGTCACATTTAAACATGATGATTTCCTTTTCATTAGGAAACTCTAGTGAGATAATTTTTTCGATAGTACCATACCATTCCATATTGCAAGTGCTGTCATCACCTTTAACAAGGACACCACTATTTTGGGTAGTTAGGTTTCTCTCTGTATGAGCTGTTCGAAATAGAAATCCATTTATGTAACACCTATTGAAAACACGTGCCCGATGGTTAGGTCCTTGCGAAAGGGCATTTAAGTCAGCACTTATTTTTCCTTGTTGGTAGAGGTTTTTTATCTGCACGCAGGTAAAGAAAAGCATATATTATCAGTAACAGTGGACGACTTCTAGAGCATTTGAGAATTTCAAACAAAGCCATATATACTTAATTTGTTACTTACTTTCCTCTCGAACCATCCTACGAATTGGTCCTTGTGTCGATTCTCAACATTTCGTGGATTAATCTTTTTTAGTTCCTCCTTATGGTCACTGCATAGAAGGAAAAAAAGATTTGATTAGTTTTAAAAAATATAACAATGTAATCTGGATGATAGGTGAATTAAATTTTCTTACTTGATCCATGGAGTTGCTTCATCACAGTTTGTTATTATGTAGTGTCTCATCCGCTGCATCTCCAATGTAGAGACTGACTCCACACTAAATCCTTTTTTTGTGTAGTCAATGTTGCCAAATATGCTTAGCCCAGATGGTGGTTCATTCACTACAGCCCTTTCATGATGTTCTGGACGATTGATCTTTGTATCAACATTTTCCAAGAAGCGAGAGCAAGATGTCATGCACTCCTCAGATATGTACCCCTCAGCTATTGATCCTTCTGGGCATGCTTTGTTACGCATATAGCCTTTAAGTGTACGTAGATATCTCTCAATTGGATACATCCATCTATAGCACACAGGTCCACCAAGTTTAGCCTCCTCAGCTAGATGTATTGGCAAATGTACCATGATATCGAAAAAGGCTGGTGGGAATATCATTTCGAGCCTACAGAGAGTTTCTCCAATAGAAGTGTTTAGTTTTTGCAGATCATGAACTTATAGCTCCTTTGAACAGATTGAACTGAAGAACGTACTAAGCTCAATCAATGGAATGATAACATCTTGAGGTAATATGTTGCGTACTGCTAAGGGCAATAGTTTCTGAAAGATGACATGGTAGTCGTGAGTTTTTAGTCCATACATAGACAGCTTACCCCCAGATACATCGATACATCTCTTGATATTGGAGGCATAACCATCTGGCATCTTTATTCCTTCTAGAAATTGCAATAAATATGCCTTGTCATCCTTCCCCAAGTTGTACAATGCTGGTGGCAGTTTGTACCAACCATTCTTGATCAAAGGGTGTTGATCCTCTCGAATCCCTAAATGTTCCAAATCCAGCCTAGCCTTCTCACCATCCTTGGTTTTACCTGATATTTCAAGCAATGTACCCAGTATGCTCTCACAAATATTCTTCTCAATATGCATGAGATCCAAATTATGCCTTACAAGCAATCTGTGCCAATAAGGTAGTTGAAAAAAATACTCTTCTTCCTCCAACTGTGCCATCTTGTTTCTTCTTCTCGCCGCTTCCTCTTTCTTGTCGTGTTTCCGAATGTCACTTGCTCAAAACTTTGATACTGTTGCAGCACATCTTCACCAGTTAGTGACACAGGAGACTCCCTAGTTTCCACCTTGTTGTTGAAGCTAATCTTGTTGCGTCGCCACCTATGGTCTGAAGGTAAGAACCGGCGGTGACCCATGTAGCAATGCTTGGATCCAAATTTCAACCACAAATAGTCAGTATCCTTATTGCAGTATGGACATGCAAACTTGCCTTTTGTGCTCCAACCAGATAGCATGCCATAAGCAGGAAAGTCATTTATCGTCCATAGTAGGACTGCACACAGATTAAAGTTTTCCTTGACCTTAGCATCCCATGTCTCAACACCATTAATCCAAAGTTCTTTTAGCTCATCGATGAGAGGCTGCAAATAAACATCAATGTTGTTTCCAGGAGATTTTGGACCTGGAATCAACATTGACATCATCCAAAATGGTTGTTTCAAACACAACCAAGGTGGCAAATTATAAAGGATTAGAATCACAGGCCAAGTTGTGTACGTGACATTCATCATCCCAAATGGATTGAACCCATCAGAAGCTAGACCCAACCTAACATTGCGCGGATCCAATGCAAAGTCCAATATGTGTTGTCCACATGCTTCCATGCCTTAGAATCAGCTGGATGACGCATTGTTCCATCAGTGACCAGTTGTTCCTTGTGCCATCTCATATATGATGATGTCGTCTCTCTCATGTACAACCTTTGGAGTCGAGGAGTAACTGGGAAATAGCGAAGAATTTTCCTTGGAGAACGCTTCTTGGCTGCACCATTCTCACTCGCCTCAACATTTCCTGCAGAAGAGTGCATTTTCCACCTAGACTCACCACATGTTGGGCAATTATCCAAATTAGCATAACCCTTGCGAAATAGCACACAGTCATTTACACATGCATGTATTTTTTGGTAGTCCAAACCAAGATCTCGCACAACTTTTTGCACTTTGTCCAAGGTGTTCGGAATGCAATGGCCTTCAGGGAGCACAAGACTGAAGAGCTGAATTATGGCCTCTAAGCACTGTTACTAAGACCATACATGCATTTTATCTGAAACAGTCTAACAATAAAAGATACCTTAGTAGTCTCCTTGCAGCTTGGATACAATTCCTTCTGTGCCTCTGATAGCAATGCATAGAATTTCTTAGCACATGGATTTGGCTGTTCATTGTTGTCTCCTATGATATCTCCATGAATAGCACCTCTGATAAGTGTGGAAACAAGATCATTGACAGAAGCAGAATCACCTGTTGTGCTGTCTGCATTGTGTTCATCTAGTTCTTCACCATTTTCTTCCCCTTCCATGGCACTGATATCAAACCCTCTAGTAATCAAGTGACGTTGTACCTCAGACTTTGTTTTGTAGACCATGCAGCGACATCTTTGGCATGGAAATTTTGCAGTTTCTCCTTCAAATCTGCCTCCAAATGTGGTTTCAATATACTCCTTTAATCCATTTTGCCACTCAGCTGAGGCCTTGTTCATGCTCATCCAACCCCTCTCAACTCGTGACATGCTTGCAAAACTCCTCAGTAATGGTCCCAATAAGAATGTACCTGCATAAACAGAATTTAGGGAACACATAATACTGTAAACTTTCTCATAAGCATGTGCAAATATCACAGAAAAATTAACTTCACCTATTTTGTATTATAAATCAGAAGAAATATGATGCATAGAAACAAGATAAATTAAATTCCGAACTCTCAACAAATTTGCCAATCGATTGGTCAGTACTGTAAAATTTCTCATGAACATGTGCAAACATCACAGCCTAATTAAGGGATGAGCAGCAACTCAAAACTACATGACAGGTACATACAAATTCGATGTGCATCCAATAGTTTCACCAAAACTGCCCATAGTTCTTTTGAGTAACGTATTCTAGCTTTTGTTGTGGCTTGATAAATAGTATTCTATTGAAGGGACTTGTACATTAACTAACAGGGATCATGGTGTCTGTAAATAACTGGAAGCATGGCTTCAGTACTTAGAATAAGAACCGCAGAAATAATAACAACATCAAATCCTTTTTGCCCCATGTAAGTTGGGTAGGCAGTAATAACAATAACAGGAGGACCCTAAAAAAAGAACAGAAAGATCCTAAAAAAACAATGACAGGAAGGAACAATGTTGCCTAAGGATTTAGATATTTATTGATTTAGGCTTGTGTGTGACCTGCTTCAGATATCAGGTTCGAGCCTCACCTAAACTGACGCGCAGAATGTTTAATTTAAGTAGATCCACCACCCCTCCGCGTGCACTCCTTCCCAGATCAAGGTGTTCTCGGATGATCTGATGATCATGGAACTCAGCATGAATCACTTCTGAATTAATGAACGCGAGATTGATGAGAGTGAGATGCTTCAGTGATAGGGTACGTGATCTCACCTCCCTTCCATGTGCAGTGTTGGTCCTCAACGGATCAGAGTTTTTGGGCAGACCGGCGGCAGCGGCGTTGACGGCCGGCTGTGCGCAGATGGGCGGCGGCGGTGTCGAGGGCCGGCTGTGCGCAGACCGGCGGCAGGGTTCACGAGGCGCCCTTGATACGGGGCTGCCGTTCCTGGGCCTGTACAAATCATTGGACGGCTGCATGTGGATGCCTCATGTTAAAGAATCAGGGCCCGTAGAGGACATTAAAAACTTTGGGTCTTCTAGTATTGAATATACTTGAGTGCTGCAGTGGTTAGAAAGCTTAGTTGTAGTTGAAAGGTACAAGGTTCGACCCCTACTTCATAATTTTTTTTGTTGTTTTCTACAATTTGTTGAAATCTTCTTTGTATTCAAACGATGACATTTCTTCACTCCTTTTTTAATATGAATATGATCAGGGACAATATGATTATTTGAACATTCATATAAGCAAACAAATTTGAGTGACATTATATTCCTTGAGTGACTCAAAGTTACATTCATTGAGATGCACTACCAATTAGGAATTCAATCTAGAGTAGTCCTTGTCAAATCTTAATTGATCCAAAGTAAACAATCATACTTGGTCAAAGTGTGACTTAATGTTGATTCAAAGAAAAACATGACTCCATTTTCCTCATCTTCCAAATTATGTGACACTCAATGTACTTGAGCACATCATGACTCAATTGTCCTCCAAATTAGTCATACAATCTAGAGTAGTCCTTGTCAAATCTTGATTGATCCTAAGTAAACAATCATACTTGGTTATAGTGTGACTTAACGTTGACCCAAAGCACATCATGACTCAAAACACATCATGACAAAATATAGACGATGATCGATGCCTCATGTTAATGTATCTTGGCCCGTATCAGGGATATTAGGCAATTTGGGTCAACTAATAATGAACATACCTGAGTGATGCAATGGTTTGAAGGCTTAGTAGGAGTTGAGAGGTGCAGGGTTTGACTTCGACCCTTTGCTTCTACATAATTTTTTTGCCCTTTTGGTCACAATTTTTTGACACCTCATTTATACTCAAAAGATGACGTTTCTTCAATCTTTTTTATATGATCAGGTATAATATGATTTGAACTTCCATTTATTTTCCACAACACAATTTTTTTTCAAAGCATGCCAACATGCTTTTGCATGTACACGGGCACAAATCCTTCACGATTGGTCACCCAAGCTAGCATGCCATGCACGTAGATGTCTTGTTATGATCTTGCGCACTGCTGGCCAACCCATGCATGTGAGCCAGCAACTTCCTGTGTGGTGCTCCCTGAAGTCGCACCTACGTACGTGTCGTAGCCTGCTGCCCATCACGGCGCCATTGCTGTAGCCCTGTCGGCCGCCGCCACTGCCATGCCGGCCATTGCGCGCTGCCGCCGCGCCGCTGTTGTTGTGGCTCTGCCGGCCGCCACCGCCACTGTACCACAGCCCCAGATTGTCATCAGACGTGGGTCGCTAAAAATAGAAGATTACCGTCAAACGATCAGTCGACATAAGTTTGTGTCAGATCATCGGTCGGTATTTTAAATTGTACCAACTGCCGATGTCGTTGCTGGCCATTGCGCACTGCCACCTTGCCGGCCGCCGCTGCTGCCGAGGCCGTGCCGACCATTGCGCGCTGTCATCTTACTGGCCGCCGCACCGCCATTGTTGTGTCCTTGCCAACCGTCACCGCTGCCGAGGCCGTGCCGGCCATTGCGCGCTGCCGCCTTGCCGGCCGCTGCGCTGCTGTTGTGTTGTGGCTCCGCCGGCCGCCGCCGCTGCCGAGGCTGTGGTGGCCATTGCGCGCTGCCGCCCAGCTGGCCGCCGTGCCGCCTGGCGTTGCCTGCCGCCGCTGTTGCCGAGACCGTGCCAACCATTGCGCGTTGCCACCTTGCCGGCCGGAGCGCCGCCATTGATATGTCCTTGCCGGCTGCCACCGCTGCCGAGGCCGTGCTGGCCATTGCGCGTTGCTGCCTTGCCGGCCACCGCCGCTGCCGAGGCCGTGCCGGCCATTGCGCACTGCCGCCTTGCCGGACGCCGCCCCGCTGTTGTATATAAACTCCAGTTTTTTTATGCATTCTATTCGGTTTTATTTCCTTGAGCTGAATGAAAAGAACTATCATCAGACTTGGGCGCTCGAAACTTTCCGCTGATGGCCTGGCCAGGGACAATCGCATTCAGCAAAAGGAAAGGGCGCCTATTTTTCCCACGCATGCAGCACTTCCCTCCAATATTTTCCACGAAAAGGAAAGGGCACCTATTTTTCCCACGCCTGTACGTCAAAAACACAACGAAGTTAACCCCCCCCCCCCCCCCCCACCCCCCCAAAACTCGCGTCAGTTCCTCACCCCGACCCGCCTGCCCCATCCACGATGACCGAGTCTCCATCCAGGACGTCGTCTCCTCCTATGGCCGCCGCAACCCTCCCCCCAGCGACAACTCCACTCCAGTTGAAGAAGATGCGATCTACCTTGATCTGGAGCCGGGCAGGAATGATCCTCCACCACGCCCGTAAGTTACCTCCATCCATGTTCTGCTTTTCGTGATCTGTTTTTTTTTTCTTTTATCATCTGCCGATCATCAACTGGTGGTGTATTTTCCCTTTGATTTTCATATCTATATTCCTCTCGCATGTATATCACATCTAGGGTTTCATAAGATTAGTATTCCATTTTCATCACATAATGTCCTGTGTATTCCATCTAGGGTTTGACAAGATTTTTATTCCATCTTCTTTACAGAATTATATTCAATTCCCCTTTCGTATAGACAAACCTTCAATACAATAATTCTTTGTATTTGGTTAAAAATATTTCTGAATAAAAAAGCCATATACCATGCTAAACCTAGTACATATCCTCCATGACAGTACGTTCCCCCCCAACGATGAGCACTATTTTTTCTAGAAAGTTTACTCATCCTGTAGGAAAATAATATTCACATGTACCATTAATAACTAAAACCAATTTATGTTGTGACAGGAGGACGGGTGAAAACTGGAATCTATTGTTTGATTTTGGGGGAATACATGGAAAAAGGAGGAGGGTCACACTCGAAATTGATAGGGCCGATCTCACATTTTACAACTTGTTTCGCCTCAAATCACAGTTTGGGTACACACCGAGAGACATGTTATTCTATAAGCAGCGATATGGCAGCGATGATGCAACTCTAGAAGTCCTTGATTTTGACCATCAAGCAGGATATATGATTCAAACCCACGAGAGAGAGAGAGAGGGAAATTAGATTAGTGTTGACCAGCGAGCCACCAAAAGAGCTTTTGGTGTCCATAACACCAATTAAACGACCAAGGGTTCAGGCAATTAATGATGATGATCCTTTTCAAGATGAACCATTTGATGCGTACAAAGACCTGGCTTGCCAACCTGCAAAAGGGTGATCAGGAAACGGGTAAGTTATGTTGCTACACTCATCTATACAAATCCAAGGAATGCAATGAACATTATTTAACAGTGCACATTAATAATTCATGATTTGCAGAATACAAGGACGACTTCAGGGATGAAACAATCAAAACCTACAAGGAATGGTTAAAGCAGAAAGGCGACCTTCCACATATTAGTAATCCCTTTTATTTCACTCAATATTGAAATATATTATCTACTTTCCAACTCTTCCAAATCTTAATTATGCTCTCAATTTCTACAGTGTCTTACCTAGATGATCAGAATAATGCTGATCATACACTTGAAGAAAGTGAAAGTCATGATAGCACGCCAACACCACCTTCTGTCTTCCCATCCCATGCTCGGCGTCAAAAGCCAAAGGCAAAAGGTATATAGTGCTTCCTCAACTATCTGTCTATGTTCCAATGTACCTTACTAATTTATCTACTAACATTATCGTATTTGTTTGATAGGCCGCGAGAAAGTTGGACGTGGTACAATGAAAGGGTATTCAGCAGCACACAAGAGAATAAAGGCTGGCTGCCAGAAACTACAAATTTAATTTTCAGCAAGGCTGGGTGGTCCCAAAGGACCAAACACCCGCGCATTTATGGATGAAGTAGTAATGTTCACAAGACGAAGGGCTCCACTCATTGGAGTTAAAAGTTGGAAAGATTTTAAACAAAATGTCAAAGATTCAATAGTATATGATGTACTGGTATGTATGTACAATGATTAAAGGGCATATAATTATGGGAAATTTGCGAGCTCACATTCTACTTGTGTTTCAATTTGAAACAGACTAAGTGGGACCTTCAAGACACTGAAGATGCACATGAGAAGATATGGAACATTGCCAAAGAGCGATATAGGGGATTGCGGAGTACACTCAGTTCAACATATAAAGCATATGGGTGGGACCTTCAAGACACTGAAGATGCACATGAGAAGATATGGAACATTGCCAAAGAGCGATATAGGGGATT
Organism: Panicum miliaceum; assembly: GCA_032594955.1. Taxonomy (NCBI): domain Eukaryota; kingdom Viridiplantae; phylum Streptophyta; class Magnoliopsida; order Poales; family Poaceae; genus Panicum; species Panicum miliaceum. Next base: position 54,415,188 of record CM064057.1, on the reverse strand, counting down.
GCGGAGTACACTCAGTTCAACATATAAAGCATATGACACTTATGCATTGAGAATGAAAAACATACCGGAAGATTTAGAAACTGTTGAGTGGCACTACTTGATATTGTACTTTGGTAGTGAAGACTTCCAGGTTTGATTCCTAGTTGTCCATTTACCCACATACACTTGATCAACAAAAATGCTTTGTTCATTACCCTCGTAATGCATTCTGTGCTGTCATGTTTTGCAGAATATAAGCATCCGGAACTCTATGAACCGTCAACAACAAAAGACTATGCATCTATCTGGATCAAAACCATTTTCACAATTAAGCTATGAGCAGGTAATGATATCCTAAACCTTTCTCTTGTCTTGATAAATGATGAGGCACTAATATGGTTCATTCTTCCTATCCTAGAGAGACCCTGAAACCGGTGCGGAGCCAGATGATTTGACTCTGTGGATGTGCACTCACATGAAGGAAGGGCAATGGTCAAACACTGCATCTAAGGATGTCTATGTGAGTACTACTTTCTTATTGACTCACTAAGACATTAAACATAGTATGCAGAATCACATACTTGAATTAGCAACTAAATTGTGTTGTATGTCTTAGGAAAATACATGCTCCAAACTGAATGAAAGAGGATCAGATACAGATACGCAAGGCCTTCAAGATAACCATGTTTTCCAATCAACCTACAAGGAAACTGGGGGATGCAAATCATCCAAACTTCATGGCCTTGGATACTTGGCGAAACCTCAAACAAGAACAGCACAGCAAGCTCAATTGGAACAACAAGCTCGTGATTCCTTAGCAGCAGCCAACGAAAAAAACCGAATGCTTCAAGCTGAAGTTGTTAGTCTAAAAGAACAATTTGCCACTGTAGTTGCCGAAAATGAAAGAAAATTGGAAGATGCACTCAAAGCGGAGGAGCAGAAAAGGGAGGCGCTTAAAGATGCACTTAGAGAAGAATTAAGGGAACAGATGCAAGAAATGCTAGCAAAACAGAGAGAAGATGATTTGCAGCATGTAAGAAATTCTTACTTTCTTAACATCCATCATGATTTAGTTCACTGTATAGCTCTTATATTATTTGTTTCCTCATTTTTTTTATGCAGACTGGACCACATGGCATCGTTCCACCGGAAAACTCAACTACACCAGCTATAGGGAAGAAAAATCGCAACGGCCGAACTAATATTAACCGAAGCCTTTTCGTAAAGCCAAACAACAATGTCGGAAATAGCTATCTTGGTCCACAACAACTTAGGAATATAGCTGCAGTGACTCATTCACGTGCTAGGAATGATGAGGTACGAAATGAGAAAAGTTTGTGATATCTTTTCTAAACTTAATTTAGCTCATTGTTTCAACCTAAAATATCATAGTACTGCTATATTTCTCTTGTTTGTGCATTAATATCGCCTATAGTGATTTGCCACAAATTTAAAGTTATAAGTGCCCAAGATCATGCAGTACTTCTATCTCCCACATATTTCTTGTTTCTTTATTAAGTGAGTTGTAGCAATTCTAATTCATGTACATGACAAGTGCATTTGAGCACTCTAAAAAATTAGACATTCCATCTGGTATATGAGCAAGTGTGCAAATATAATATTGACCAAGAGATCTACAAATTTATGAGCCCAATGCCTAGCACAACAGATCATTATTTTAAGCACCATGAACCTCTGGATTTATTTACAGCTCTGCTTAGTTCTTATAAAATATCAAGTGTACGACTACTTTGATGTCAGACACAATATAATTAGGAATCAAGTGCTGATGATAATTCAATCTCATTTTTGCAGACGGACATTATTTGATTCAAACGCTAGGATATGTACCATTCACCGACCAGGAACCGTGCATCAACAGTACCCAGGATTTGAGTGTGAAGACATCCAAAATAGTTCAGTCATCATATTTCATAGACATTCCTGTAGTAAAAGCACTATTTTGTATGGTTTCACTTACTACTTCTACAGATTGTTGCAATTTTGATTCTAAGCTGTGAACCATATTATATTTCATATGCTGTGATATGACTACATTGAATGATATCATACTCCCGTGAATGCAACAAAAAAATTAATATTGCAAAACTTTTTTTATGCAAAGACGGACTATTGCAACAATATTCCCCTGTGGTACTAATATTAGATGTAACGACATATATGGGTGGCAATATAGGCTATTGCAATGAAATATTCATGTGGCAGTATATGCACTTTCAACAAAATTTATATGATGCAATAAAGTTTCTTGACACCAACTATTCGTGATGCAATAGAGTTTATTGCAATGAAGTATTTTCGTCACAATATGTACAAACGCCATGAAACAACTACTGAGGCACTTTGCCCAAATTGCCACGAAATTTATTCGAGGCAAAAGATATGCTTATATTGCCACGCTAAATTTGGGAGGCAATAGACAATGTTGCGACCAATATTTCACGTAGCTATAGAGGGTAGTACGTTGCAAAATAGCCTGCTGCCACTGTGTCAATCCATTGCAGGTAATGTCTATTGCAACTACTAATACGTGGCAACACATTCTATTGCCATGACATACGTCATTGCAACTTTTGCCTAACGCAATGCTTAGTTGCGATGCAATAACCATCGCTATTGCAACAATCCACACATTTGTTGCACAAACTTTAAACCACGAACTATCTTGCCACGCCTTGCAACCATTGTGATATTGTGGCAATCTGTACCTATGGCAACGAAACATGCCATACTGCCACAACTTTCTAACGTTGCGCTAATATCAAAATCTAGTAGTGGGATGGTTCTCGGGTCAACCATCCTTCGTCCTTTGGCCATATCTGCCCCACCGCCATTTGCCTCCGTCGCATCAGCGCCTGCAGCTGCAGGCGCAGCCGCTTCCTTCTCAGCCCTTTTCATTCCCTTCTCCTCGGCCCTCTTCTTGAGTTCGTCGACCAGGCGCCCGAGGCAGACGTCGGCGCCGCGTTCGGTGCGCCTGGACATCATCAGGCACTCGGCGACGTCGGCCGGTGTGATCTCCACCGCCCGCAGCATCTCCTCCACGGCGCCGAACAGCGGGTGCGCGTCCTCGCCGAGGTAGTTCCTGGCCAGCGTCGTGAACGCCTCGAAGCAGCAGTAGGACATCTCGACGCGCATGTCCATCCGCCCGCGCCGGACCAGCGCCGGGTCCAGCCGCTCGGCGTGGTTGGTGGTGAACACGATGATGCGCTCGCCGCTGTGCGCCGACCAGATGCCGTCGATGAAGTTGAGCAGGCCCGACAGCGTCATCTCGCTGGCTCTCTTTCGCTTCGCGCCGGCGAGCTGTGCCAGGGGGTTGGCGGCACCGGCGTCGGCACTGCTGCCGCCGCTGCGGTGGCCGGTGAGGTCGAGGGAGCAGTCGATGTCCTCGATGACGATGATGGACTTCCCCTTGGTCTCGATGAAGAGCTTCCGGAGGTCGTTGTTGCTTGGCACCATGGTGAGCTCGATGTCGTAGATGTCGTAGTTGAGGTAGTTGGCCATGGCGGCGATCATGCTGGACTTGCCGGTGCCCGGCGGCCCGTAGAGGAGGTACCCCCTCTTCCACGCCTTGCCGACGCGCCGGTAGTACTCCCTGCTGCTGCGGAAGTCGTCGAGGTCGTCCATGATCTTGCGCTTCTTCTCCGGGTGCATGGCGAGGGTGTCGAAGGTCGTCGGGTGCTCGAAGTCAATGTAGCTCCACACCTTATTACTAGAACAGCTGGGATGCATGCAAATCGACATCATCAGGGCATATCCATTGGAGGAGAAATCAACTCAAATCATCGTAGAAATTCATCAAGTTTGATTTGTAAAAAAAAATATATAGGGAGCATACTAATCGATGTTCTTCTTGTTGGTGTAGAGCCTCCGGCGGCGGTTCCCGAACATGGCGTCGCGGCCGAGCCGGCGGACGTGCGGCAGGTACTCGCCGACGACGAGCTCCCGGTGGCGCCGGTGGAACGTGAGGCAGAGGCAGTGTTGGTCGCGGCTCTCCCTGCCGGGCCCGGGCCGCACCGACGCCCACCTCACGGCGACGCCCTTGAACTCGTCGGACACCTCCTGCCCCTCGCGGGGGCTGAGCACGAAGCCGTCGCCGTCGAGCTCGAGCGCGTCGCGCGCGCACGCAGGGCTCAGGTACGCCTTCACCTCCTCGTAGGCGTCGCTGGACTTGATCCGGTCCATGGAGTAGTAGTCGGGCTTGTCGGAGATGTCGATGGTCACGTACGGGTCCAGGAACGGGAGCAGCCGCCGGATGAGCGGCCGGAGGTGGAAGTCCAGGAGCATCTTGGGGCCCCGGTGCGGCAGCCACGCGGCGGCCAGCGGTGCCGCCGGCGCCAGGAGGAGTCATGCCGACGAGCCGAGGTTGGCGGCCACCCACCGCCTCATCAGCATCATCATCTCGCCGTCGTCGGTGACCGGCGTTGCCTCTCCTTTAATTTTCGCAACGAAACTTCAAGGCCGTCAATGTATATCAGAACTGTCCGGCTCCAGTTATATGACACAAGGGCATACAAAATACAGTCATACAAGGATACGACAGGTGTTTTGAACTAGTTACATATGGTCGTAATTATGGTAGCATATGGAGTTTGACACGTATCCGTTTATTTTTTATGTTGATTGAAGAGAAAATAACCGAAAATGCGGCACATGTAACTTCATGATGCACTACGACCAGCTTTCCTTGGCCCGCGAAACCGTGAAGAACAACCCTTAGTACTCCATGTAGTTCTTCAGGTTTTGCACCGAGAAATGAGAAGTAGTATGATAGCATGTGCAATCTACGTTCGGAAAAAATATCATCAATTATATTTTTAAATTAAATTTGATCGCATCATTATATTTTGATGATTTTTAATTGAAAGAGTTTGGTGGGTGAAGCTGGAACAATTTCATCATGAAATGTTTCACCCTCAAAAATAGAAATTATTGTGCAACAATTAAAAATGTTCCACAGGAAAAATTGTCCCGAGTTTGAAACAAAAGCATTCCATAAAAATACAAAATAATATGAGAACAAAACAAAATAGTCAAAAAACAAGACAAAATGTTTCAAAAAAGTTGTTGTTCTGGACAGATGTTCAGGAGCAAATAAAAGTATTCCAGAAAAATATCATTAAGTGGTGAAACAATGGTGAAAACAAAAATCAATTTGGACAATCACCTTTTGAACTCCCAGTTTTTTTGTTAGAATCCTATTTTGCACGGGAACCAATGCTACATTATACAGATGCTGTATCATTGGACATGTTAACAATTGTCCATTGGAAATTAAGAATGTCATATCAAAATGATCCACAGTAGTCAAACATGATTGGAGATACGTTGGTTTAAGAATCCTAAAGCGATGTAAAATCCCCAAGTAAACAAAAATGATTGGAGATCAAGCAAGTAAACTGAATTTTTTTTGTCGAATACGCAGTAGAGGTGCGTATCTTTGAATTAAGTAGAAGAAGAGTAGTACAACACGCATAAAGCGACCACATGCCGCTACGTTTTACATTGGAGCACAACCACTACAAGACGTTACCTGAAAACGCCACAAAGTCGGCATTATGACGGTTTTTAATTTTTCCGTCATAGATCAAAGGGTTTCTTGTAGTGAACGCAGCCAAAAAACCAAAGAACAAGATGGACTACTCGCAAAACAAGCAACCTAGGTGCCTGGCGCCGGTGGCTACCTACTCATCAGTCATCACCCTCCATTTTGATCAAACGCAGCTTTTGCAGAGTGGTCCACCCGGATTCCCGAAAAACCCTGGCGTTCCGCTCTTTCAGATGTTCCAAGTCGTAAAAGCCACCAATGAGTCGAAACCTCTTCATTTTTCTTTGGGCAGGCCTCGGCGAAGTCTGCTCTAGTACCAATCAGCAAGTGTTTCCAGCGCGTGAGAGGTAATAATTTGGATGCCGAGGCGGCCCAGTAACTCCCACTAGATTTGGATCGAGTAGCTGCAACGGATTAGCAAGTGCTCGATCGTCTCGGCTTCCTGGTCGCAGAGCTGACAGGAGGGCCCCCCAAAAACGAAGGGCCCCCAATTTTTGACAGCCCACGGTCCATTTCTCTGTCCGTCGCTTTCCTATTCCTCCTCCGGCAAATCTGTGGTTAAAATGAAGATGATTGTTAGCCGCGAGCGCCGTCACGTTCATGCAATCGTGCATCTCGTATCGCATCCGCGCATCCCTTTCGTGCTCCCCGTCGGCAGTCTTTGAAGGCTCTCACCATCGGCGATCTCGTCGGCCGTTGCTGCTGCCGACGGCAAGCATTCACCGGCCGGCCGTTATCCTCTGGCCCCTGCCCTTGTCCTTGTCTCCTATCGCCTGACGACTTGACGGCGAGTCTGCAACTCATAGATGAACGGCAAACGCAATCAGCAGGAGCAGGGGCAATCACGCATGCCGGAGGTCGAGGCCGCCAGTCTCAGTCTTTCAGGGAAGCCAGGTGAGAAGCGTGAGCTCATGAATTGATTATTGATTTATGTCTACCTACTAAGCTGTATATGTCCACTTGCTGTTTGAAATAAGTCAACTAATTCAACTGATGAAGTGAATTTTCTTTGGTCTATCAAATAGACGTTCGATACTTGATATATTTCTAAATATTGTGTGAAATGAGATACTGAAGTAATTGTGTGAAAATGTGTCTTAATTTCATTAAGTATACAAGTTTTAAAATATTTGAAGGTCTCATTTTGCATTTCGCACCGGGAGCCCAAAATCCTGGAGATGGCCCTGAGTGGCGCCCAAGATTTCCAGATCAGTTTTGCACCATTCATGACTGAGGCACCGATCGAGGTGCAGTGCCTGATAAGCTGAACTGGCAGTGTATATAATCGGCGTGAGCAGCCAGCGCCATACAAATCTGTCCTCCGTGGCTTGTAGTTGGAAGTTTTGCAGCCGATCGACAAGCTCCAATAGCTCTTGCAGTGCTGGTTCGGAGATAACGCCGGTGATCGATGTCGCGAACCCAACGCTGCGATAGGAGTGCTTGGGCCACTGACCTGTTGTTTTTGATACGGCTAGGTACAAGTTCAAGCATAATGTTGAAGGGTAATGTTGTCCAAGGATAATGTTGAAGTTAGTTGAGCTCTCTCCACAGTTAATGTAGGACTATTTCAACAACAACCTAGGGCTATGTTTGGTGCATCTTTTTGCTTGGGTAAGAGCATCTCCAATAGTTCCCTATTTTTTCTCTTCAAATCTTATTATTTGCCAACTCTCCAAATAGGTATGGGGAAGAAAAAAGAGATCATCTCCAAAAGTACCCCATTTTAATTTCCTAAATATGAAAAATTGTGGCCCCACAAGGTGAATTCCACGCGAAAGGTTTTCCTGCTCCCGCGATTCTTCGACGCCGCCGCCTCACGGTCGCCCCTCCCCTCCGGCCGGCCGCCCCTCCCCTCCAGTCGGCGTTGTCCAGCCAGCCAGCAGCAAGTCCCAGCCGGCTATATTGAAGTGAGTAGCACAAGCTTAAAGCATTCGGATACAAGGTTCAACAGATTGCTTGCTCTATGAAATTGAAGTTCAGTGGGAACATACATCAACCCGAAGAACGAATTTGAGAAGAGAAATTGTAAAAACATACCTCAACTTATACCCTTGCCGCGGCGTGCACGACGCGGTTCATCATCTCGCCCCTGAATTCCTCACCGATAGGGCAAGACGCCGGGGACAGCACAGTGTTGAGCAGGAGCTGGAACACCTTGCACCCGCTCTTCCGCAGCATAGAGGATGTCGGTAACGCCGTACTCCCCCTCACCGAAGACGAGCAGTGGCTGCGCCGCGAGCAACTACCAGACGAAGCCAGCATCACTGGTCATGGCTGCCGTGTAGAGGAGCCAGCCGCTGTACCCGGCCCGGACAAGGTAGTTGCTAGGGCCAACGCCGCGGGGCTCGCCGGGGTCGCAGTCGAGGAGGAGGAGGCGGGTGATGATGGCGCAGTTCCCGGCGGCGCCGGCGAGGTGCGTGTCATCGTCCCAGACGGACTCGAGGCGGCGGATGCGGCGGAGGGAGGTGAGCTTAACGAGGAGGTTAGCGTCGAGGTGAAGGAGCTCGCGGACGATGGGAACCTACGGAGGAGTGCGCATATTTACGTACAAGGTTATCCAATTTGCCAATTGTTAGGAGATAGGGAAGTAGGATGAGAAACTATTGGACAATATTTTTTCTACTTTTTCTAAAAAAAATAAGAATATGAAAGAGAGATAGGGAACTGTTGGAGATGCTCTAGAGTTCTAAGTGCAGTTGCCTCCGCGGCTCCGCAGTAGGAGTTCCTAAAGAACACTCAACTAATTTTTGTTTTGCTTCGTCAGTCGATTTTCTTTTTCTGTCCGTTGCATGCTTGCATGTGGCCAGCCACGCCAGCAGCTTGCCGTGCAAACTAGGAATGAAAACGACCGGAAACGATCGATAAAAGGCTCTGTCATTTTCACTTCTATATTTTTTCATCAAAAACGAAAACAATACGATATTATCAGAAATGGAAACGGCATCGATATTACGGTAATTTTGGAAACGAAAATATACGATCGAGAACACATCGATAACTGTCGAAAACCATCAAAATAATATTTTAAAAAATAATAAATATATTAAACTATAGAGAACAACGCTAACCATATTACTTGACATATTTCATTCACAAGTACTAATGGTTAAAATATTAATTCAACTATCCATCCATCCATGACATGTATCTCATTTTATTGTACTAAAAGTTTAGATATTAATCCCACCATCCATAAAACTATCCATAGTCCCATAAATTCAGGTCGCTAGGTTGTGATTTATAGTTAGGATAAATAACTCATGACTCTCTAAAAATATAGATACCACATTCTAAAAATATAGATAGCAGGGTGTCCTGATATTGTACATGAATACAATATTTCTATCGGTAAAATACGGTAGAATATCTCAAAAATATGATATTTCTCGAAAACGATCGAAAGACGCTCAAATCACCTTCGTTTTCACTTTTATATTTTTCTACCATTTTTATTTTTATTTTTTCGGTAACTTTTTTTTAATTTTGTTTAGCCTTAGAAGTCGATAAAACCTCAAAAACGGTCCTCGAAATCCCTAGTGCAATCCTGCAGGCGAGCTGACTTTGTTGCCGGGCTGCTAGCGCTACTGGCCTGCAGGCGCTCGTGGGCTCCTGGCCTGACCGAGAAGGCCGAGTACGACCGGCCCAGCCAGCTAGCTGCTGGTTTTGCCGACTGAAATTTCCAGGTTGGTCTATCAGCGTGCATATGGCTGTTGCGGGCGATACAACCCTTTTAACACTGATACAAATCGGTGTTTTTTTTTTCAAGATCAATGGGTTAGTTTGATCTGGATGATAAAATGATCCAAACATTGCGTGCACCTAGTTTGTTTTGGACTTTTGGTGAACTCATGGAGTTCCATTTTTATTGTATTTAGTTTTTATCTGCGCTTTGATATTCAGAGTAGCATGTGTGTTCAGTGCCATTCTCTCTTTTCTTCTCCTTGTTCCCTTGCAGCATTATTGTTCACCGGGCTGGTGAGTGGATAGGCAAAATCTCAAAGTGACGCCGATATTTCTGTGACAGTCAAAATATTAATTATTCTTTTTGTTTCATAGAGTGCAATCACTTTCATTCATATTAAAATAGTGGAAGAATTTGTAATGTTTTGTAAGTCTAAGATATGTTTGATAAATAAAACAGCTGATAATGTTGTAGTCACTCTAAAACAATCTATCGAGTGCCACTTCAGTCAAGCCGTTGCTTTCTCGCCTCTACTTCACATGGCATTTAGGAATTCCATAAGTGTACATTTTTTTACTTGTTCTATTGTAAAATACTTGTGTCGGATGTGATAGAATTTGTTCTATTTTGTATGTCCTATGTGTGAGGTGAAATGCATTGCTTAATGTTGTATGAATTTATCATATTTTTATGATCAGATTATAGGCAATCTCTTTGTTGCCCTAAGATCAAATCAATCATATGTTCTTGTAATATTAATGTTTTCTTGCAGTATACTTTTGCTAACGAGTCTGCTTATCTTCCAATTTTGGTTAACGTGAGCATCTAATATTTATTTGGGTGATTATGTTGCTAGTTTAGTTAATATTAGTTGTTTAAGATGCTCATATACACACATGCATACTTACCTCTACCAATAGTTCAATACACTCACGCCCATGTAATCACCTCTAAGAGATTGAGTCAGAATATTTTAAGATTAACAAAGTCATCATAGGCATCTTACTGTCGAGCATCGAGCGTCATCTTGTGATCAAGGAGCCTATCGCCTACCACCAAAATAATAGATCCATTAATTTCTGGATTGATTTATGAAAAATGTGAGCACTCGAGATGAGTCCTCGACTCGACCGGTTGGGTAGGTTACACGTAAGTGATCTTATTGGGTGAGCAAGGTTAGTTCCCATGTCCATATTGTTTAACATTATTATTTTCAGTTTTGATATATTTTTAAATTTTTGCCATGTTTATATCGTGGTCTTTTGTAATCTTTTGATAAAAAACTGCTTATTTGTACATGATAGGTCTACTGTATGTGTATGGGTGGGTCTTTTTCTATTGATTTGTAACCCAATTTTCAAGCGATTCCCACCCCATGGGTCAGTCGGCAACATCGAGTGTTTTCTATCTCAACTGTCACTCAACTTTTTGAAAACCACCATTGCTACATAGCCTCATTTTATTGGCTCAAAAAATTGAGTGATGGCACTACATTTTTTACTCGACTGTTAAGTAGTCATTCCCCAAACACTTATGGGATCCTAAAAAATATTTGAAATATGGTACAACTGAAATATACTTTGAACCAAAATAATGATATCCTAAACATCCACCTTATGGGCTAACTACTTCTTGTTGTAAGGGCTTTAGTGGACCTTTTACTTTTTTCCTGTAGTTAAGTACTTAATCAGCTAATAATTATATGATTTGGGCCTCCAAATATTTAGGACCCTGTGCAGGTGCCCACCTTGCCCATGTTGATGTATGACCTAGGGTTGGTTGTTGCCCATGTCCGCCCTAGCAAATTGTGACCCGGCCAAATTCTGGCGCACCAATCGGTCGCCCAAGTGGGGCCAAAAAAAATTGAAATATATGCCTCCACGACTCCATTGGTGTGCTGGGTGAGGCTATATGTCGCAAAAGGTGACAGTACCTCAGCATGGTAATAAATGGGCCATCAGCCTAACAATATAACATGCATAGAATATTTATACCGCGTACATGTATGTTGTCAGGTAAATAGGAGAGAGATTCATGCAGGCAAAAGAAGACACCAATGGTGACGTTACCGACATGTATGCGAATTGGAAACTAAGAAGTTATAAATAGTAAACCGAGCATCCAAATTAAATTTGGATTGCACCATTAACTTCCTTACGATAAGATTTTAAAAACAAGACAACACTTGCCTATATTTGTACAATATTTTTTTAAATATTTTCTTAATACTAAATAATTAATTTCTGCTACTGAAAATAAATATTTTAACAACACGAATAAATAATTATTTTCTATGAAAAAATAAATATGACGCACAAATAATAATATACTACAAATAAAATACTAAACATCACGAATATTTGATGGTACAGAATAAATAATAAAAAATAAATATCATGAACAAATAAGTCAACGATACCGAACAATTTAATCTACAAAAGCGAACAAATAATTTTATTTCGAAAACAATCTCGAATATATTAGGGATCAATATATTTTTGTTCCGAACAATCAATTATGAATCTGTGTGGATACCAAAATAGGAAATAAGGAAGAATGACATGGGTTATAAAATAGAGAAAACATCTACTTAGGAATAGAAGAAAAATTAAATAAGTAAATAAGATGAAAAAGGAAATAAATAGAAAAATAAAATAAGATTATAAAGGTTTGCAGAATGAATTAAAGAGAAAGTGTAGCAAAAGGGGAAAATCAAGTGGAGAAAACGAAACCGGTAATGAAAGAAAAAAAAGTGAAAAAGGAAAGACGGAAGAAAATGAAACGTGCCAGCGTACGATGGGCGCGCCAGCTCCAGTCTGGCCGCAGCACATCGAGTATCAGCCCGGGGTAGACATACATGGGGCTCAGATCCATACTACCTTGGGCCGCGAGAAACAAAAGAAAAAGCTCGCGGTAATAGATGGGAATGTGATAATGGGATGAATTTATGCCACTGCCCTACGTCGGATTTCTTCGGGTGACAACCGTGAATTTTGTAGCGCAAGCGACGTATAGTCATGGTGCTGGGACAAGCCAAATCTCCGTTATCATCCAAAGGGTGCGCTTGCAACGGCCGATGTTTGACTTGACGACCAAAGGCTCTGATCCAAACACACTATATATAAAAAAAAATAGGTCGGTGTTTATATCCTGTGAAAAACATGAATAACCAATACCAACACAACACTAGACAAAACTTGCAGACCTTTACCACAGCCTACTAGTTGAACGTGTACGGCGAAGCTTCCAGAAGAAATTGAAGGTGCGTCTTGCACCCTCATGGTGCTGGCTCCTGTAGCTTTGGACAGCAGGCCATGACAATCATGGTGACCAAACTAAGTTCGGTAAAAATTGTAGTATATAGGTGACTGTAAAGCAGATGAAAAAAAGGAGTGGTTGCGCCGGCAACAAAGTAGACGGCGACTTTGGTGTTGCGTGTGGACCCCGTAACGCTGCCAGTCGTCCATGGAACGGGCCAATGGGCACGCATGGCAACAAAGCAAGAGGTCACGTTTCCTTTTTGTCACTGACATCATCAGCTGTAGGAGTATTTCCGTCAGGAAAACGGGGAAAGAGCTCCACTTGCCTCCTGCTTTGTGCGGCCCTGAAATCTCTGTTGGGCACGCAGGCGGACAGATACGACATGGAAAGATATGCAACTTTGTCGTAACACTGTTGGAGCACAGGCCGCCACCAAAATTTGTCGATACACCCGGCACTTCCGGAAGAATGTACCCACTTCAGGAAGAAGTTATATTGTTCATCCAAATAGTTTAGATATATATGTGCACTTTAGGAAGAAGTTATCTTGTTCGTCCAAACAGTCTAGAGATATGTGTGTTCTTATCCTATTAACATGTATTTGGATTGTATTTGAATTTTTCTTAAAACATACGGGTACCAGATGAACTAACATAAAGTTGCAAATGAATAGGACATAAAGATGCATGATAATAGAAGAAATTGATGGTCATAGACCTTCTTGAACTCTCTGCTCAATGTACACCACTCATTCAAATTTTAGAATAGCACCGTTACTGAGAGGAATCGGAGCTCATAGCCTAAGAATAGGAGGGGTGAATTAGGCACTTTCTATTTTTCTTAGCATATGGCTCAAACTAGTTTGCACAAAATATAAACTAGATCATGCTATCTAGATGTGCTACTATGGTTCAACTATGTGAAACTCCCATCCCAAATAAGTTTTGCAACCTTATTCTAAGAAAGTAAAGGCACACAAGTTGCAAGTATGAAATGCAGAAATATAACAGAGGGATGAGAGAAAGCAAACTCTTAACACGTGATTTATCCTGTAGTATCGGTAGGCACTAAGCCACCCCTAATTTATTCCGTAGTATCGGTAGGCACTAAGCCACCCCTAGTCCACGTTGTTGAATCACTCACAAAGAGTATTGCTTTTTGGTCACCAAGTCTCTTCCGGGGCACCCCTTGACTTGCCACAAAGGCTAGTCCACTAAGGCTCACGCCAAGTCCCTGGTCACCGAGATGCTGTCTCCACTAATGAGCTCTTTGGTCGGCTCGGAGAACTTCAGTAGAGTTTCTGTAGCTTCTCATGAACTCCAGCAGCCTCAAATGATCCAGGGTGAGGTCTTATATAGGCTAGGATCTCGAACATAGCTGTTACCTACCTTTTTCTAAAAAAAGCTTAAAGCATCGGTTAAACCGGTCGTAGGTGTCGATTTAACCGGTCACACTAAGTCTGCATGCTAGCTGTTGAACTCCAACGTCCTCCATCCGCTGATGTCATTGCACCAACGTTTTGCACCGATGGGTGTCGGTTCAACCAGCCGTGAAGGGTTTGCTCTTCTGCAGCCCAAAAATGCTTCATGAGTAATCGTAGCACTGATGCACCGACGCCTTGTTCCACCGTGTCGAATCAACCGGTCCTATAGGAGATTTCCCTTGATTTCCTGAGCATTGCACCGACGCCTCTATTCCATAGCGTCGGTTCAACCGGTCGTGTTGACTTGATGAACTTCTGATTTTTCCAATGCATCGGTCAGTTATGAAAACCGGCCGTCGGTTTCAACCGGTCGCCCTTTTTCTGTTGAACTTGTCCAATTTGTCACGGCTGTTATTTGAACACCTCAAATATATTCTATCTCTGTTTTTTCACTATGATTTGGACATCTTGACAGTGAATTGGACACCTTGGATATGATTTCCACTATCATAATTACAACCTCATGGGACCATGTTTCTTACAATTACCAAGGCCATCTCCTCTCTCATGTACAATAAGATAACAAATGTCTAAAGTCGAATCATAACCACGTACTAATAATGTTCATCAGATCCAAGTACCACGAGGCACTGATCTGTACTGATGCTGTTCGATGTTGAACCAAGTATACTTTAAGTATACATTTGATCTTATATTTTTAATAACCTTTGCAATTTGTGCATCTTTCATTCTCAGAAATATACTAAGGAGATCATTGATGTACAAACAATTTGCCTATGGTGATCCCGTCGATCTACTAGGATAAAATATGTTGAGTGATGCAAATGCTGAAATCTACAAAGGCATAAAGAATACAGCAGTGTAACACGCCAACACCGAAACTTTGATTTGTAAGTTGTAGCATATTTTTAAAAAGATACATGTATAAAAATCATACAAAGTAAACAAAATTCAGGTGTTAGGCTCGTGCACAGCGTTCCTAATCGAGAACCTCAGGTAAATACAGTGTCAAAACGATCGAGAGTCATGAGGAGGTAAGAAATTCTGGAGCCGGATTATTTGTAAAATTCTCACAGATCCCCGGATTTTCTACGCGTCCTCTTCTTACCGTGCGCTGCCACGGGCCATTTCGGCCGCCTCTGCCTCCTCCGCCGCCGCCTTCGCCTCTGCCTCAGCCTTGGCCTTGGCCGCCGCCTCCGCCTTCTCCTTCTCCTCCGCTCTCTTCTTCAGCTCGTCGACCAGTATCTCGAGGCACGGGGAAGGCACGCCAGCGCCGGCGCGCCTGGCCGTCATGAGGCACTCGGCGACGTCGGCCGGCGTGAGCTTCGCCTCCCGGAGTACCTCCTCGACGGAGCCGAACAGCTCGTGGTCGTCGATGCCCATGTAGTTCCTGGCGAGGGTCTGGAAGGCCTCGAAGCCGCAGTAGGACATCTCGATGTGCATGTCCATCCTGCCGCGCCGGATCAGCGCCGGGTCGAGCTTGTCGACGTGGTTGGTGGTGAACACGACGATCCGCTCGCCGCCGCACGCCGACCACAGCCCGTCGATGAAGTTGAGCAGGCCGGACAGGGTCACCGTGTTGCGGGGCCGGTCGTCCGCGTCGTCGGCAACCTTGGCGGACGACCCGGGGCGCCGCCGCTGCTTGGAGCGGTCGCCGGTGAGGTCGAGGGAGCAGTCGATGTCCTCGATGACGATGATGGACTTGCTAGTGGTCTCGATCAGGAGCCTGCGGAGGTCGGTGTTGGTGTTCACCACGGTGAGCTCGACGTCGTAGATGTCGTAGTCGAGGTAGTTGGCCATGGCGGCGACCATGGTGGACTTGCCGGTGCCCGGCGGGCCGTAGAGGAGGTACCCGCGCTTCCACGGCTTGCCGGTGCGCCGGTAGAAGTTCCTGTTCTCCCGGAACGCATCGAGGTCGTCCATGATCTCCTTCTTCTTGGCCCGCTCCATGGCCAGCGTGTCGAATGTCGTTGGGTGATCGAAGTCGATGTAGCTCCATGACTTGTATTCGTAGCTGCTGCTCAATTATATTGATCGATCAACACAAAATTAAACGATGAAATCAATAAAGGTACGGTAATAAGATCGATCATCGATGTGAGGCCCGGCGGCTGAGTATGTACGTACTAGGCGTCGCGTGACCTGCTGTTGGTGTAGAGCCTGCGCCGGCGGTTGCTGAAGAGGATCTCGCGGCCCCGGCGGCGGACGTGGGGCAGGTACTCGTCGACGACGAGCCGGCGGTGGCGCAGGTGGAAGGTGAGCCGCTGGAAGCGTCGCTTCCCCTGACGCTGCCCCTGCACGTCCTTCTCCACGACGGAGGACCACCAGAGCGGGACGCCCCGGAACTCGTCGGCGACGTCCTGGCCGTCGCGCATGCTGATGACGAGGCCGTCGCCCTCCCTGGCGCCCTCGGCGCGGAGCTCGCGCGCGTCCTCCTGCCAGCACGCGCCGCTCAGGTACGCCTTGACCTCCTCGTAGGTGGTGTCGCTGTCGGAGACGGGGCCGTACCGGGAGTAGCGCACGTCGGAGCCGGGCTCCGAGACGTCGACGGTGACGTAGGGGTCGACGACGTTGAGGATCCGGCGGGCGCGGCGGCGGAGGAAGAGGTTGAAGTAGGTGTGGAACAGGCGGCGCGGCGCGTAGGTGGCCACCAGCGACACCAGCGGCGCCAGGATGAGCCACAGCGAGCCGAAGTTGGTGAACACGGAGCCCAGGTTGGCGAACGCCCACCGCTGCCACCGCACGACGACCTTGCCCGGCTCGGCCATGGCGGCTATGGCTGGCCGCGACGCTGCCGCCTGCCCATCCGAGCAGGAGGTGATTTTATAAGTAGCAGGAGAAGAAATGGTAGCGCGAGCAAATTAAACTAGTTTGTCCACCACGAGGCCGCCTCCTACTTTTCAGCGTCTAATCCCAATCAGGATCGTCATCATAGCATATAATTCGGAGATTTTTATTATTAATTAGGATCGCAATCATATGAGCTTAATAAGCATAAAAATTATAGAAACGTAGATTCTTTTTTTTTTTGAGGGCAGCATAGAAGGCTAGAAGCTGTGAGGGCAAGTACTGAACAAAGCTCAAGAGAACGAAGCAACAGGTCACTTCTGATTTCTGAATATGCATGGTTTACGATTGTACAGTCAAGAACACCTTGATGTGGTCGTCTGAACAGAGAGCAATGGCTCGACTCGGCCGCCTCTCCACTGAGCTAGCCAAAAGCCCAAGGGCGTGGTTAGTTGCCTGTCGCATCACGGTCGAGTCACCAAAGGTCGTCGGCGACGTCGACGGCGGCGGTCGTCGGAAGCCAATAACAAAACGGGCGCCGGAAGACTTATCAGGCCTCGAGAAAGCGACGGTCTCCGGCTCGGAGAGATTCTTTACACGGACCGGCCCTACAGTACAGTCTACACAGTGAGTACATGCTTGCCGTAGACTTCAGCATTGACTTTCTGACTGAGAAATAAGGGAGCGGTGCTAATTGATAGCTAGCTAGGCAACTGAAATAAAATAAAATGAAATTAGTTACAGGATCTTAAACATAAAATTAAAAATGGAAGGGTAAAAATGTATTATTAGGTTCTATTGACTAGAATTGTAGAATCGGACAAGAGCGAGATCCATCCAATTGATTTTCCCAAACTACCCTTGGGTGGCAATCCATCCGCAGACAGTGTCTCCAAGTTAAGAGCAACCACACTCACGTATCCTAGGTACTTAAAAACACATTTTTTACAACTAAAGCACCTTATGTGCGGAGCGTACCATAAACTCCAGTGAGTTGCGACCCCGCGCTGCTTGTCTGTACTACTCAACGACTAAGGTATACTTCCTTTGTTAAGTCATAGCTCTCTTTATCTTTATTTTAAACCAAACATCTCAATTTTTGATCAAGTTTATAGAAAATAGCATCTGACATCTATAGCATCATATTAGTTCAATTAATGAAATACACCATACGCTTCGGTAACATGTTTATTTCCTATTACAGATGTTATCATTTTTTTATATAAATATGGTCAAAGTTAGAAAAGTTCAGGAATGGCACGGTATCTTCTCCTTCATATAGCCAAAGGTGGCTGCTGGCAATTATATATACTTCCTCTGTTCCAGAATATAGCTACATTTAGATTTTATCAAAGTAAAATATTTTTAACTTTGACCGATAATATTTCCAAAAATAAATTATTTATAAAATATTACATATTATAATAGTTTGTTTCACAATGAATCCACTAACATAATTTTTTTATTATTAGTCTCTATGATTATTTTATTATTTATAATTTAAATTAAAAAGATTTAACTTTAAAAAATCTAAACCTAGCTATATTCTAGGACGGAGGGAGTAAAAAAAAATAGACGATCGCCGGTCGCATCGCGATCCAGAGTCACCAAGGAGTACCATCGCCCTTGACATCGATGGTCATCGTCGGAAGCTAATACAAAATGGTCCCAGAAAGGACTTTATTCATCAGGCCTCGAAAAACCGACGGTGTCCGACGACGCAAAGCAAAGGTATTCTTTTTCGCGGCCGTCGCGATCAAACGGACCCTTGTACATATAGTTAGTGCTTGGCATAGACTTGGGCGTTGACGTTTGTCGTCTGCCATGACACTCGATCGGCATCTTTATTTAAAGAACTAAAGCTAGTGTAGACATTGCCGCCTCAGGATAGAAATAGTGAAAGAGAACAATGTAACGCCACTCGCCAAAAAGAGAAAACGGAGATGTCGATGAGAACATTGCATTGGTTGGAGATGGAGCTTTCCGATTTGGTTGGAGACTCAAGCAGCAGCTTGTGGGGGCAGAAATTGGACGATGAAGAGTGGAAGCTCTTGCTCTTGGGTGGAATTATAGTTTTGTTTTTTTTAATGGTTCAGCGATCACATGTTTGAATAAGTTTCTGATCGAAATCTGGTGGAGTGTACTTGAGGTACAGAGGCATGAGTTTGGCAAAAAAAAACACTAAATGAGCTTAGGGCTGCTTCCTGGCCGCTTAACCATTCGGAGAAAGTGGCTAAAGTCTGAAAACAATAAGAGATGATATGGAAAGATGGCAGGAAAAGTTTGAAAGGATAGTTGTTGAATTAGATCAGTATATGTGCAGCTAGCTTACCAGTTACCATGAGGTGTCTCGCTTGAGCAAGAAGCTAAGGGTCATTCGTATTGAAGCCAAAGTCCCTGCAACTGTGTGTTGTGTAATACGAGCAAGGGAGCATCGAAGAAAATACTGAGCAGCAGGCTCACCAACTAGTGATTCAGGGCATACAAAATGGCAGTTGCAAACCACTGAATAATTTTGCAAACATATTTCAGAGATGCATCCATGTTGATTGAAACGGAAATATGTTACACGATCAGTTTGTGAAGCATCGATCAGAGTTATCCATTTATCCACATAACAAATTTTTTTTTTGCCTCAACCATTTCAGCATGCGGGCTGTTAATATAATATCCATTTGATTGCAAATGTTATAAACGATGACAAATAAACGACGAAGAAACACAGATCAAACCAGAGGATACGAGGATTTAACGTGGAAAATCCTCTCAAATCAAAAGGGAAAAAACCACGGACATCAGCCAACAAAACTTCACTATATCGAGTGTCGTTACAACGCTGGGGATAATCAATCTAACTCTCTTATCCCGAACGACGGCTTACAAGAAGTCGGTCTTTATACGTGTGTAGATAAATTTAAATCACAACTCAACAAACTCCACCTTGAGACAAATTTCTTCTTGCAGCATAAATCAAACCTTAACCTTGAACACAACAAAGAAACTACTTTCAGCGTCAAATAGCCTCTTGGGCTAAACAATTATACCAACTAAGCTTGAGCAGAGCTCAAACTTAGCAACAAGAACTGGTTTTGTCATCATATGAGCAGGATTATTATGAGTGCTTATCTTGCATACCTTAAGCTTACCTTGTGCAATCACATCACGGACATAATGGTACTTGATATCAATATGCTTTGTCCTCTCATCAAACATCTGATCTTTAGTAAGATATATAGCACTTTGACTGTCACAGAAAAGGTTAATGCAAGAATCATCTCCACAAAACTCAGCAAACAATCCTTTCAACCAAACAGACTCCTTACAAGCTTCAGCAATAGCCATGTATTCTGCTTCAGTAGTAGATAAGCCAATAACAGGCTGCAATGTTGCCTTCTAACTCATAGCACAACTCCCAACAGTAAATACATAACCTGTGAGTGACCTTCGCTTGTCCAAATCAACAGCATAATCTGAATCAACATAGCCAATAAGTCCCTTATCAGTCCTTCCAAACTTCAAATAAGCATCTGTTGTGCCTCTGAGGTACCTGAAAATCCACTGAACAACCTTCCAGTGTTCTTTACCAGAATTAGCCACGTATCTACTAACCAAACTACTAGCATAAGACAAATCTGGACGAGAGCAAACCATAGCATACATCAAAGAACCAACAGCACTAGAATACTGAACTCTTGACATGTATTCAACATCCTCATCTGTACTAGCGCACTGTGTTGCTGATAATTTAAAGTGAGGAGCAATAGGAGTACTAACAGGCTTTGCATCATGCATATTGAAATGTTGAAGAACCTTCTTAATGTAATTTTGCTGACTAAGAAACAATAAACCAGATTTTATCACTAGTGATCTCCATACCTAGGATTTTCTTAGCAGCACCAAGGTTCTTCATGTCGAACTCACTACTCAACAATTTCTTCAATGTAGTAATTTCTTCCCTGCTCTTGGCAGCAATCAACATGTCATCAACATATAACAGTAAATATATAGGCGATCCATTAACAAACTTGATGTATACACAACTATCATAATCAGACCTCTTAAAGCCATGTGACAACATAAATCAATCAAACCTTTTATACCACTGACAAGGAGATTGTTTCAAACCATATAAGGATCTTTTCAATTTGCAAACATGATCCTCCTTACCAGGCACTATGAACCCCTCTGGCTGATCCATGTATATTTCTTCCTCTAGTTCTCCATGCAAAAATGCAGTCTTCACATCTAACTGCTCATGCTTAAGATCATGCATAACAACAATACTGAAGAATGTACGGATAGAACTATGCTTTACAACTGCAGAGAACACATCATTATAATCAACACCTAGAATCTGATCGAAACCTTTTGCAACTAACCTTGCTTTAAAACGTGGAGGCTCACTAGGAGATAAACCCTCCTTTCTCTTGAAGATCCATTTGCAACGGACAACCTTCTTCTGTTTAGGTAATCGCACAATCTCCCATGTGCCGCTTCGCTCTGGCCCAAGCCTCCGGCGACGGGCCTCCGCTTCGCTACGTCCGAAGTCGGCCTTTATACGTGTGTAGATGAATTTGGATCACAACTCAACAGCAAAAAGAAAAAAAAAACAAAGTCGGCCAAAACTGGAGCATATGTGTACAGTCAGTGCTAGCTCCATGTTATTGCCCTTCAGTGCTAGAAACTGGAGATGGCTAGTTCTTGGATACCTATAGAAAGATTCATAAACTGTAGCATGTATGAAGTCTGTTATCTTGGTCTGCATCTATGATCAAAGGAAAGGAAATTTGTCAGGGAGTTGGACTGTTAGTACAAAACAGAGAATTCATGTTTGGAACTTGGAAGTGGATAATTTAAACTATCTGCGAAAACAGAGTGTGAACTTCTCATCAAAGAAAAAATCTCTTCAGAAAACAGAGTGTGAATATTCTCCAAGTACAAGGGAAGAAAATTAAATTCAAAAAGTTAGTAAGCCTGAACATACTCTATAAACTGTGATAAGGCAAGCAAGTGCCTGACATAAATTGAGACAAAGTTTCGACGAATTCGTAAAGACAGCAAGCCGGCGCGGCGGACCGGCGCCGGCCGTGCGCCGCCGCCGTCTGGAAAGTCTCGAGTGGCAAGGAGGACGAAGGGTTTTCCTTTCTGACGATGAAGAATCGCAGTTGCAACAGAAATCCAACTTCCAGTCGTCACAGGGAGGGACTTCCAATTCGTAACGGGCACGTACGGCCTGCGGCACGCGCGGCGCGGCCCGTATAAAATCTCCGCGCGCGAGCCATCAGCCATCATGGTGGCTGCCTCCGCGGACCCCGGCGCGCCGTCGCGGGTGCGCCAGTGGGTGCTCTCCAACTTCGCCTCGTCGTGGTTCCTCCTGGCGCCGCTGCTCGCAGCGTACGTGTCGCGGCTGTTCCAGACCTACTTCAACCTCTTCCTCCGCCGCCACGCACGCCGGTTGCTCGAAGTCGTCGACCCCTACCTCTTCGTCGACATCTACGAGTGCCCCGCCGCCGAGCGCTACTCCCACCTGCAGCCCGTGGCCGCGACCGACACCACCTACGAGGAGGTCAAGGCGTACCTGTGCGGGACGTGCTCCAAGGACGCGCGTGAGCTCCGCGCCGAGGGCGCCAGGCACGGCAACGGCCTCGTCATCAGCATGCGCGATGGCCAGGACGTCGCCGACGAGTACCGGGGCGCCACGCTGTGGTGGTCGTCGCTGGTGGTGGTCGAGCCGCAAAGCAGTGGGGGCCACGCCAACAATGGCAACCACCACGAACACCGCCGGTGCCAGCACCTCACGTTCCACAAGCGCCACCGCCGGCACGTCGTCGATGACTACCTGTCGCACGTCCGCCAGTGAGGCCGCGGCATCCTCTTCGCCAACCGCCGCCGCAGGCTCTATACCAACTACAGGTCAATCGAGTACGTGACATATCTCGAAGAATTTTTTTATCTTTTTTTATCTGGATTGATGATCTGATCGTGGACTGCTCGATCTGACGCTTGCTATTTCTTGATTTCTTTTCGTGCCTTAGCAGAAGCTACATGAGCAAACCGTGGAGCTACGTCAACTTCGACCACCCGACCACGTTCCAGACGCTGGCCATGGAGCCGGCCAAGAAGAAGGAGATCATGGACGACCTCGATGCGTTCCGGAACAGCAGGGACTTCTACCGGCGCGCCGGCAAGCCGTGGAAGCGCGGGTTGTTGATTCTGCTAATGAACGTAATTAGCAAACTAAAAATAGGATTCTTAACCTAAACATGATATCAATATCGTAATGCGAAATTTGGTGAGTAAATCATTATACCAGCGTTAGCATAGTAGCTATTGGAGCTCCCTGTGTTGATGACGCCTAAGCCATAGAGGAAGTAGATGTTCTTGTCGGTGTAGATGTACGAGCAGGGTAGCGACGGCCTTCCGAACGCCAACAACACTGCCCTGGAACGCTTCGTCTTCCAAACCCCTCCAGCGCCTTCAGCGATCAGACTTAGGTGGCAAGGGTTTAGAAAACGTGGAAAACGCTTTTCTTGTGTGTTTAGATTGGCAGCCAAGACCTTATCTTTATAGCGCTGTGGGGCTGGGGGCCAGCCTCCAGAAACAAACCCTAATGGGCCTGCTGATCACAGCCCAATAGGCTTTTATCATTAGATTTCCCTTTAATCTTGTTTAGGTGGTTAAACGTGATTAACTATGAAGATCACAAATAAATATTTCCAACATTCTCCCACTTGATCAAACGGTTAATAGTTAATGTTCGCATCACACTAATGTTCACCCTTAGTATCACAGTAAGTACCGGACCAATGCGTCGTCAGTAGCTTGATGCACTACTTTGACCCCATTACCCACAGTCTCACTGCAACACCTCGGTAGAATGCTTATTCATTAGTTGGGAGTTAATAACGGCCCTAAACAGGACCTAAAGACTATCCACCAAACCCATATTTGTAACGTGCTCCTTAAACACATTCGGTGGTAAGCCTTTAGTGAGCGGATCCGCTAACATAGCGTTAGTTCTTATATGTTCAATCTTTATGGTTCGAATTTGGCATCTTTCTTTCACAACACCATACTTGAGGTCAATGTGTTTGGAAACACCACTCGACTTGTTGTTACTCGAAAAGAACACTGCTGATTGATTATCGCAGTATAACGTTATTGGTTCCATAATGCTGTCAATTACCTTAAGGTCCGGAATAAAATTCTTGAGCCACACAGCCTGTCCAGTTGCTTCATAGCATGCTACAAACTCTGCCTGCATCGTCGACGCTGCAACTAAACTTTGTTTGGAGCTTTTCCATAATATTGCTCCTCCAGCTAATGTGTAGATATATCCTGATGTAGATTTCCTACTATCCACACAATCAGCAAAGTCAGCATCCGTATAACCCACAACTTCAAGATTATCTGACCTTCTATATGTGAGCATGAAATCCTTGGTGCCTTGGCAGTAACGTAATGCCTTCTTGACACGTACCCAGTGGACCTTTCCAGGATTTTTCTAATATCTTCCAAACATTCCGGTAGCAAATGCCAAGTCTGGACGCGTACAGACCTGTGCATACATCAAGCTTCCGACAGCTGAAGCATAAGGTATATCCTTCATTTCATCTGATTCCTATTGGTTATTAGAACTTTGGGCTTCACTGAACTTATTGCCCTTCACTAATGGAACATGTGTGGCCTTACTCTTATCCATGTTAAATCTCTTAAGCATTTTCTTAATATATGCCCTTTGAGACAATCGTAGCACTCATTTGGTCCTGTCTTGGTGTATCTCAATGCCCAGAACATAAGAGGCCTCACCAAGATACTTCATATCAAAACTAGACGAAAGAAAACCCTTTGTCTCATGCAGCATTCGCTTGTCGCTGCTCGCTAATAGGATATCATCCACATAAAGCACTAGAATTATAAATTTACCACCCTTTATCTTAGTGTAGATACAATTATCCATATCATTCTCCTTGAATCTGAATTTCTTAATTACTTGATCGAATTTAAGATTTAATTGTCTTGACGCTTGCTTAAGTCCATAGATAGACTTCTTTAATCTGCATCCCATTTGTTCCTTGCCCTTCACAACAAATCCTTCCGGCTGTGCCATGAAGATGGTCTCATCCAAGTCACCGTTAAGGAGCGCAGTCTTAACATCCATCTGATTCAGCTCTAAGTCATAATGAGCCACTAGCGCCATGATGATTCTAAAAGAATCTTTCTCAGACACAGGGGAGAAAGTTTCATTATAATCAACCCCTTCCTTTTATGTAAACCCTTTGGCTACAAGCCTTGCTTTGAATCGTTCGACGTTCCCTTTGGAGTCGTGTTTAGTCTTGTAAACCCACTTACAGCCAACTGGTTTAACCCCATCAGGAATATCTACTAAATCCCATACATCATTTGAACTCATGGACCTAAGTTCTTCTTCCATAGCCTCAACCCATTTAGCAGAATTTTCACATGATACTGCTTCTTTAAACGAGTTCGGATCATCAATCTTCCCAATATCATACATGTCCTCACTTAAATATGTCTCAAACCTGGAAAGAAAGATGGTTTCCTAGCCCGCTGTGATCTTCATAGCGTTACATCAGACTGAGGTACTTCAACTGGGTTTTCAGCTTCAACATTAGGCGCAACTTCAACATTAAGCACAATTTCAACATTAGGCGCCACTTGCTCAACTTGTGGTTCGCTCGCAGGCTCAGGAGCTACTTCAACAGGAGAAGCAGCGCTAGTACTCTGAACAGGAGGCGTAATCTGAATAGAAGGCGTACTCTGAACAGAGGGTATCAACAGCGGGACTAATTGAGGTGTTATTATCTCTTGAATCACTGGGATGGGAAGCTCAGCCCGAATTTCTTCAAGATTTATTTCCCTCCTTGAAAAGCTCCCACTCATTCCTGCATCCTCTAGGAACACAACCTGTCTGGTCTTAACAAACTTAGTGAAGCGATCAGGGCAGTAGAAACGGTATCCCTTAGACTTATCAGGGTATCTGATGAAATGGCAGCTCACCATCTTAAAATCTAATTTCTTTTGCTGTGGGTTAAATATCTTAGCTTCAACAGGACAGCCCCACACACGTAAATGATTAAGCGTCGGTTTCTTCCCAAACCATAATTCATAAGGAGTCTTTGGAACAGATTTCGTAGGGACCCGATTAAGTATATGCATAGCTGTCTTTAATGTTTCCATCCATAGTTCCGCAGGCAACGTAGAATAACTAAGCATACTGTGTACCATGTCCATAAGTGTACGGTTACGATGCTCAGCCACTCCATTTTGCTGCAGTTCGCCCGGCATGCTATACTGGGCCTTTATACCATTTTCTTCAAGGTACTTAGTGAATGGTCCAGGTATCTGGCCAAATGGAGCATGTCTCCCATAATATTGACCATCTCAGTCTGATCTCACAATTTTAATAGTGATATTATGCTGATTTTCCACTTCAGCCTTGAATATTTTGAATTTGTCTAATGATTCGGACCGATCACGAATGGGATAAATATAACCATAACGAGAGAATTCATCAGTGAAAGTAATGAACAAGTCAAAACCATCTATAGACTTTATAGGGAACGGGCCACGTATATCAGTATGAATTATTTCTAATAAGCCCGAACTCCGAATAGCTCCTTTCTTAATAGTCTTAGCGAATTTCCCCTTAATACAGTCAACACATTGTTAATCTAAGTCTGAAAGATCTAATGAATGGAGTATCTCTTCTTTATGAGACGCTCAATTCTCCCCCTCGAAATGTGGCCCAAACGACAGTGCCACAATTCCGAAGAAGTCTCATCATCACACTTACGCTTTTCACAAACATTCATCACAGAATAACCATCATCAAGAGAGCAAAAAAAGATCGCCCTGCAAATGACCAAGGCCCACACGAATATTATGAAACTTAATGTTGCACTTTGAGTTGTCAAACTCACAAATATGTCCTAACTTATCTAATCTCAAAACAGAAATAAGGTTTCTCTTTAAACTAGGAACATAAAGGACATCATCTAAACAAAGTTGGAAGCCACCTAGTAACACCAAGTCGAAGCTCCCAATGCCTTCAACCTTCACTTCATTGCCATCACCCACTCTTAGGCTTCACTCCCCCTCTCCTATAGTTCAGATCGAACTGAATACCTGCAATGAAATGGAAATGTGCACAGTGGCACCTGAGTCAATCCACCAAGTATCAGGAGAAAAATTCACTAAGAAAGATTCATCAATAAAAGATACATAATCAATAGTTGTACCTTTGTTCTTCAGCCACTCCTTAAATCCTTCACAGTCCATCTACACATGCTTAGGTGACTTGCAGAACTAGCACAACTTCTCATTGGAAGTCTTCTTATGCGGCACGGACTTGTTCACTTTATGGCCCTTGAACTTCTTCTTCTTATGCTGCTTGCTGCTGCCTGATTCAGCCTGATTCTTAGAAGCATTGCTCACACTAACGCGCTCAAAGCGTTGACTGATCATGTTGACAGCCTTCTGCCTTTCCTCTTCCTCGGCGCAGTAGCTAATGAGCTCACTCATGCTCCAAGTCGCCTTCTGAGTGTTATAGCTTATCTTGAAGGGACTGTACTGTGGAGGTAGTGAAGTCATAATGAAGTGCACCAGAAAACCACAAGAGATAGTCATATCCAGTGCGCTCAGCTTATTTGCCATGTCACACATATGCATAATGTGCTCCCTGATTCCACTTTGCCCATCATAATGTGAAGTCAGCATCTTCATGATGAGGGTGCTAGCATAAGTCTTGGACGAGCTCTTAAAATTTTCTTCCACCTTGGCAAGATAAGCCTTGGCGGTTAGCTCATTCCCATCCTGGTCCTTATCAAGAATAACACCAAGGAAAGCCGGCGAGATCGTTTGCTTAATGATCATGTTGGCCATCCTATCACATCTCTCCCACATTTCAATGGAAGTGCGGTCAGCATTTGCTCCAGTAGGCTCTATTGGCTTGTCCTCACGTAACGCGAGATCATACTCGCACATAGCAATAGCCACTTGCACCTGCTTCTGCCACTTGGGGTAGTTCGTGCCATTGAGTGACTCAATGGAACTCAGGTAGTTCATCATGTTGTTCACTAAAAAATCATGAAAATAATAACTCAATTAAATTCAAAATTAAGATGCTCATAAAAAGTATGAAATTAACCGTACGATGGTTTGATTAAAATCACACATAAATTTCAATTTGCATCACCGATGGGGAAAACAAACAAAATTTATCATAAAACTCATAACTAAAACAACGATGGTCAGAATTAATTACAAGTGAACTCTAAATAAACTTCCCGATGGTTCCATTTAAATAGAGCGCAGATCAATTGCACATGGTGGATAAACATAATTTTCAGTGAATAAATACAATTAAACATAGATAAACATTTAAAATAACTCATGGAAAAAAAATATAAACGTAATACTGGAATTTATAAGTGCAACAGAATTAAATTAGACTAAAAACACATTAAATAGTAAATAAATAAAGCATAAAACATTAAACAGTAAAGGAAAGGACCTGAAACATAAACTGGGCTTAAAACAACGAATTCGATCCGAAAACTGAAACGGCCCGAAACCTCCCCGTGCACGCGGCCCAAAATGCGCAGTATGGCCCACCTCACTCGGCCCGTTAGCAGCCCACCCACCAAAACCCTAATGGTGGACTCATCTGGACCGTTCATCAGATCGAACGGATGTAAACTGAGCACACGCCATATGAAAGAGCAGAGGCCGGTCGGAAACCCTAACCAGTCCTCACTCCTCTTTTCTTCTTACGCTCGAGCGGCCGCCGGCCCTTGGCGCCGCCGCCGCGGTGCGCCCACCGCTGCTACTCATGCGCCGGTGCAGCCACCCGGCCTCGCGCAGCGCCCTGGCCTCATGATGGCGCTGTGTGATGGCGCAGCACCGCCGGGTGGGCCACGTGCTGCCGCGCGCCACACGGCCGCTGGCGTAATGCCACTGGCCCGCGCGTGTTGCCACGGAAGCTGAGCGCCGCGTGGGGCCGCTGCTTCCCGCGTGCAGCCCGCGTGCGCCCGGCTGCTGCCTCGTGCGCCGCTGGCCTTGTGGGGCCCAGCAGGCTGCCGCGTGGAGGGCAGCTGGCCGCGTGGGGCCCAGCGCGCCGCCGCGAGCGCCGTGAGCCCGGGCCACTGGCGTGCGCCGTTGCGGGCACCTGTGCACGCCGCTGGCCGCGTGGGGCACAGCCCCGCTACCTCGTGGAGCGCAGCTAGCCAGGGTGCGCAGCGGGCGCTGCTGCCTCATGCAGCGCCTCTACCGCGAGCCAAGGGCGCGCTTCCTTATGCGGCTCTGTGTCGCCATCCGCCGCCTCTGACCTTTGTGGTCCCTCCTGCCGGCGCCGCATGCGATGGAGTCGCGCGCGGTTCCGTTGGGGGGCGCCACTGAGGTGCTTGTTATGGCGGCAAGCAGGAAAAGGTTCTTCAACTTTAGGGTTAGGGTAAGGGTTCATGAGATTTGGGGTTTTCTTGATTTGGATCTAAGATTTGATTTCTCCTTCTTCTATATGCTTACTGATGCATGTAATCTCATGGATCTTGAATTTAATTTGCGAAATAAAATTAACAGGGCCTAATTTGGGAGTAACAGTGAGCAACTGAAACCCTAGAACCCTAATTACTTAACTTAATCATCAATTAAACTTTAATCACGTCGTGTTAAACATTAACTCTAATCATTTAGATCTAATCCGAGGTACTTAACTTATCCAGATTAAAACTTTGCACGTAAAAACATCACTGCATACATAAAACTTGAACCTTTAGTTGTGCAATAGGATCTAGATCTCCACAACCTCATAAAATTAATCTAATTCAACAAACAGGGAACTTTAGGCTTTAAAATTAACAGATTGAATCACGTTAGGCATAAGCATGGCTCTGGTACCAAATGTTGATTCTGCTAATGAACGTAATTAGCAAACTAAAAACAGGATCCTTAGCCTAAATATGATATCAATATCGTAATGCGCAATTTGGTGGGTAAATCATTATACCAACGTTAGCAGTAGTAGCCATTGGAGCTCCCTGTGTTGATGACGCCTGAGCCGTAGAGGAAGTAGGCGTTCTTGTCGGTGTAGATGTACAAGCAGGGTAGTGACGGCCTTCCGGATGCCAACGACACTGCCCCAGAACGCTTGGTCTTCCAAACCCGGCCAGCGCCTTCAGCGATCAGACTTACGTGGCTAGGGTTTAGAAAATATGGAAAACATTTTTCTGATGTGTTTAGATAGGTAGCCACGACCTTATATTTATAGCGCTATGGGGCTGGGGGCCAGCCTCCGGAAGTAAACCCTAATGGGCCTGCTGATCACAGCCCAATAGGCTTTTATCATTAGGTTTCCACTTTAATGTCATTTAGGTGGTTAAACAAGATTAACTGTGAAGATCACAAATAAATATTTCCAACACGGGTACCTCCTCTACTGCCCGCCGGGCATTGGCAAGTCCGTCATGATCGCGGCCATGGCCAACCACCTCAACTACGACACCTACGACATCGAGCTCACCATGGTGCGCAACAACAACGACCTCCGCAAGCTCCTCATAGAAACCACCAGCAAGTCCATCATTGTCATTGAGGACATCAACTGCTCCCTCAACCTCACTGGCGACCGGGCCAAGCAGCAGCTGCCGCCGAACCCTTACGAACCATTGAGCAGCGCTGTCACGCTATCCGGCCTGCTCAACTTCATCGACGGGCTGTGGTCGGTGTGTGGCGGTGAGCGGATCGTCGTGTTCACCGCCAACCACGTCGACAAGATCGACCCGGCGCTGATCCGGTGGGGCAGGATGGACAAGCACATCGAGATGTCCTACTGCGGCTTCGAGGCGTTCAAGACCCTAGCCAAGAACTACCTGGACAATTACTCTCACCGGCTGTTCGACGCCATCGAGGAGCAGCTGCGAGAGGTGGACATCACGCCGGCCGACGTCGCCGAGTGCCTCACGACGGCACTGCGCGCCGGCTACGGGGAGGACTCCGCCATGGAGTTTCTAATTGAGGAGCTGAAGAAGAACAGAGAAGAGGCCAAAGCAGCAGCAAACAGAAAAGTGAAGGCAGCGGGGGCAAACGTGTTCAAAACGGACAAGGATGAGGTAGAAGATGAAGAAGATGGGCAATAAATCGAATACTCAGATGAGGTAGAAGAAGAAAATGGACAAGAAATCGAATACTCAGATGAGATAGAACAAGAAGATGGACAAGAAATCGAAGGCTCAGATGAGGTAAAAGCAGATGGAATAGAAATCGAAGACATAGTAGATGAGGTAAAGAAAGAAGATGGATAGAAAACCAAATACTCAGATGAGGTAAAAGAACAAGCTAAGGTGACAAACCAAAGACTCACATAGATGAAGTAAAAGAAGAAGGTGAACAAGAAACCCAAGACTCAGAGCAGTTAAAAGAAGAGGGTGGACAAAAAACCGAAGACTCAGAGGATTGCGAACAATTAGGGAGGGCTGTAGTTAAGTTGATATAGATGCATTGTACAGTACAATATTATTTCATGGTAATTAGGGTTGTAGTTTTTTTTGGAAAAGGAAAGTTTCCAGCCTCTGCAATCGCACACAGCCAAATTTTTACAAAGTTTCCAACGCACAAACTAAAAAATAGAGAATTGAGTACGCAAACGACTTGAAGGAATCAAAAGCAAAGTATATTATTGCTTCTCCATCCATTCTTGGCAAAAATATCCAAGGCGACAACCTCCAATGCCTCTCTTGCCAAACAGACAATCTTCCTTGTGTCCTCACGCTATAGCAGGGACCAAAATCGCAGTCAGTACGCTGCCTGAAGACAGCCTGCATAAATGAGGTAAATTGTTTTTTCTGAAAAATCAAATCATTACGTGTACACCAAATCGTCAACATGAGAGCTGCAGCCCCAACAAAAATCAAACTTCTTTCTTTCTTGCTTATACCCGTTAACCAATTGCTAAGCGTATGTGTCGGAGAGAAATATTAACGACCTCCTAATGACCATTAAAACAACAATCATGAAGGCCCGGGCCCACCTGCGGCAACGGCGGCTGCCGTTGGCCCGACGTGGGAGGGGAGCGCCCGCTCCGCCTCGCCCGACCAGTGCCTTGGGGTTGGACGCTACCGACCCCTCGATGGCCAGACTCCGCCTCACCCGACCTGCGGTCCCAGGGTCGGGAGCGCCCGACCCCTCGCCACAAAGCTCCGCCTCGCCCGACCCAGAGCGTAGGGGGTCGGACTCACCCGGGCCCGCAAGACGAGTATCCGCCTCGGGCGCAGACTGGAAGATAGGGGTGCGGATCTCGTGGGCCCCCTGCCGATCTCGCCATAAATGCGCCGCGGCTCTGGCACGCAGAAAGGCGCCCGCGCCCCCGACGTGACCCGCCACAAGTACCCAAGCACGACCGCCCAGCACAGGCTACAGTGGCCGCAGCTTTCCCCGATTCGCTACAGGGCACTCACGGCCTGCGTCGCCCGGCACAGGAGGAAGCCCCGCCCGTCCTCGCGCCCCGCGCATCCGGCGACAGAGACGTGACGTCCGCGTTCCACGGGCCATCAGCAAGGTAACAGGACCCTCGAACCGCGGCGCCTTCCCCGACGGGCACGGATGCCACGACCGAACACCATCATCATGCCTGGCGGCAACGGCCACCAGGGAAATCGTCGACAGGATCCGGAGGCAGCCGCCCTCTTCCGGTGGACGCGCCGTCAGGAGCCGAAGGCCGGAGCAGGGAGCGGCGACCCGGGGACTTGGTCCTTCCCCTTGTATTCTATATTTTACTTTCTCCTCATACCTGGATCATCTGTAACCCCGAGCTTCCCTTGCGCTATAAAAGGAGCACCGGGGGGCCCTGAGACGGGGGGACGGACTCTCTCTTCTCCGGCGAGGAGAAGACACACACACACTCACCATTAGAGCACCAGTGCACACCCAAGAGACTTGGGACCAGCTCCCTCTCTCGCCCTCCTATAACCCCTACTACAGACCCCGCGTGGGCAACACGAGCAGCTCCTCATACTGGACGTAGGGCTTTTTCCTGCCCGAACCAGTCTAAACCCCGTGTCTCCCACGCCACCATCCGAAGCCTTACGCGCATAAAAGAAATTTACTAGTCTTAGTCCAGATCTGCTAATCTTAACAACGACAGTATGCGTTATTGATTTTGGTGGGGTTAACACAGTAGCTACGTGAACAACTCTCCAAATGGTTTTGACATGTTGACAATCAAAGAAGAGATGTTGAATTGTTTCGTTAAGATCACAGAAGCAACATTTTTTACTTCCAGATTAGTTTTTCTTAGCTAAGTTATCCTTTATTAAAATAACACCTCGTTGAAGGTACCAAAGGAAAATCTTTATTTTTAAAAGAATCTTCAGCTTCCATAAAAATTTATTAATGAAGGGTGTATCCTGAATTATAAGATACTGATACATAGAATGCACAGTAAAATTGCCACCTCCCATTTTGAAAGCTGGTAAGCGGATATTTTAGCTACAAGGTTATTCCAGGCCGTCATCTTATCTCCAACTAGAGCTCTTCTAAAAGAGATATTCAATGGCATTTGGTTCATAACATTTGCCACTGTAATATGAGGATAATAGACTATATTATATAGATTAGGAAATTGCTCTTTAAGTGGTTTAGAGCTAACCCAAACGTCCTCCTAAAATCTGGTTTGTGAATCATCTTTAATCTTAAAGGTTCTGCAACCCAAGAAATCTTCCCTAGACCTTAACAGACCTTTCCAGAAGTGCCAATCTTCAGGGTTGTAGTTACCAAGATGCAATACATTTTCATTTGAAGTTAGAACCTAAGTAGCTGGGTGGGTTTTAAAACCCTTAGTGCTAGTTGTATTACATATATTAAAATATATTAAAAAGAGTCTTATATTTGGATCCAAGTGCTAATGGGTGAAAGTTAGCACTAGTTCATTCAAATGGAAGTGCTAATGGGGTGGGCAAACTTTAGCCAAGACTTAAAAACTTTAGCATGTGCATAAGTGCTAATATATGCTAAAGTTTAGCACTTAATTTTAGCTCCTCCAAACAGATTTAAAAAAGAAAAAAAAAGAGGATGAGGAGAGGTGGATACAAAGAGATTCACGGTCCAGAGTCTAAACGGCGCCTACCATGATTCGTCCTTGCATCCTCCTAACAAGAAAACCAGAAAGCTTGCCGAAGCCACGCTTGGTCTGAACCCTTTTCCCTGTCACAAGCACATCATGATCAAGCATGTTTCCCCAAGGTGCTGTACTGCAGGTCGCAACGAGCTCTGCGTTCTTGGCAGAACGGAAGTCGCGTGACCAGCAGACCGATCACCAATCAGTTTAAAAGAAGATCGATGGGCTGGAGAGGGTTCAGACATCGACATGCCTCCGCGGCCAAGAACCATGTCGAGGGACCGGGCGCCGGCGGTCCCGGTCTCGCCGGGGATAGTGGAGCGGTTCGCCGGCCTCTGGTCGGCGCTCGCGGGCGCGATGCTCGCGTGGAGCATGGTGCGCCCGTACCTCCCGCGCCACCTGCTGCCGGACCGCCTCGCCGGCGGCCTCCTCCTGCGCCGCCACGCGCGCCGCCTCCTCGCGGGCCTCCTGGACCCCTACCTCACCGTCACCCTCGCCGAGTACGGCGGCGGCGAGGGGATGAGGCGCGGGGGCGCGTACGAGCGCGCCGCGGCGTACCTCGGCGCCCGGTGCGCGCGCGGGGCGCGGACGCTGCGGGCCGAGAGCGCGCGCGACGGCGAGGGCCGGCGCCGCTTCGTGCTCCGCGTGGGCGACGGCGAGGAGGTCGCCGACGAGTTCCGAGGCGCCACGGTGTGGTGGCACGCCGTGCCGGCACCCCACCACCGCCACGGCGGCCAGCGGTGCGACGCCCCCGAGGACGCCGGGCGCACGTACCGGCTCGTGTTCCACCAGCGTCACCGCGACCTCGTCGTCGACTCCTACCTCCCACACGTCTACCGCGAGGGCCGCGCCATCATGGAAGCCAACCGCCGCCGGAAGCTCTTCACCAACGCCGGCGAACGGTGGGTCCTCGGCCACTCCGATCCTTAATTAATTTGGCGCACGCCGTAACCGTTCTCGTCGACAGGTACGGGAAGTCGAGCTGGAAGCACGTGGCGTTCAAGCACCCGTCGACGTTCGACACGCTGGCCATGGACCCGGCCAAGAAGCGGGAGATCATGGACGACCTCGACGCGTTCCGGAAGGGGAAGGAGTACTACAGGCGCATCGGCAAGGCGTGGAAGCGCGGGTACCTCCTGTACGGCCCGCCGGGCACCGGCAAGTCCTCCATGATCGCCGCCATGGCCAACTACCTCGACTACGACATCTACGACATCGAGCTCACGTCCGTGTCCACCAACACGGAGCTCCGGCGCATGTTCATCGACACCAAGGGCAAGTCCATCATCGTCATCGAGGACATCGACTGCTCCCTCGACCTCACCGGCAAGCGCCGCAGG
Organism: Panicum miliaceum; assembly: GCA_032594955.1. Lineage (NCBI taxonomy): Eukaryota > Viridiplantae > Streptophyta > Magnoliopsida > Poales > Poaceae > Panicum > Panicum miliaceum. Next base: position 54,379,998 of record CM064057.1, on the reverse strand, counting down.
AGGCAGGCGCCGCTGCCTGGCCCCGCCGACGATGACGCAGACGCACTGCCCCCCGAACCGACCTCGATGGGCAGAGTGACGCTCTCCGGCCTGCTCAACTTCATCGACGGCCTCTGGTCGGCGTGCGGCGGCGAGCGCGTCATCGTGGTCACCACCAACCACGCCGACCGGCTGGACCCGGCGCTGATCCGGCGCGGGCGCATGGACAAGCACATCGAGATGTCCTACTGCTGCTTCGAGGCGTTCGGGTTCCTGGCCAGGAACTACCTCGCCGTGGACGCCCACCCCCTGTTCGACGACGTCAGGGCGCTGCTGCAGGAGGTCGATATCACCCCGGCCGACGTCGCCGAGCTCCTGACGCCCAAGCGCGCCGGCGACGACGAGGGCTCCTGCCTCGCCGGCCTGGTGGAGGCGCTGCGGGAGGCGGCGGCGGCCAAGAACGCCACCTCCAACAACATCCGAGAGGACGGGGAGGTAGTGGAGGTTGAGTAGATCGAGATGCTTGGCTACTCAAGTTAGGGCTTTGACAATGTTTGCTCAACCTCAACTGCATCTTATGTTCGTAGCTGCTATCGATGTATCAGGTAACGATTTTGAAATTAATAGAACTTCCCATTTCAAAAAAAAAAAATCTCAGAGCCAGAGTTTGAGCCAACAGACTGAGAGCACTGCTAAGCCCAAACGCATTTCATGTAAAGAAAGATGACAGAAACTCATGAAGTGAAGTACTCAAGACAAGGCTCTGATCAAAAGCAAATCAAGTTCAGCAAGCAGGCCAAGCAAGGCAGGTCACGTCTCGACGGAGGAAAAGTAGAGGAATTACAAAAGATTCAATTCTTAAAAAGAAATTTTCCTACAAGAGCCTAAAGGAACAAAGGATTGAGTCCTATCGGTTTTTCAAAACTACTACGGAATTGGCTCTTCCATGGAAATCTTGAACGAAAATGAGGATGAGATCCAACCACATGTTTTCTTTCCTTTGTCGTTGGATTCATGGGTTGTATGCCGAGTCATATTTGAATGTAGTATTACTCTCCCGGGGAAGCGGTACCTGAAACAAAATAGGGCATCAAGTCATCGTTAGTACTGAAAATTGCGATAAATGTCCTCAAAATATGTTTCGACAAAATATTTTGAGCATGGTACTTGTAGAGTGCACATAAATCCAGTTCATTTAAAAAAACAAATTGATAAAGTTTCCTATATACTGACACAACAAGTGCATTATATCACCAACTAGATAGGAAAAAGTTCATGTTCAGGGTGGCATATGGCTAGCCTGTGACAAGCACCCCTATGATTCTTACAACAAACTGAAATGGTATTGACAAGGTGAACTATGCACAAATATAGACTGCTTGTCCAATTTAAAACCTACATGTTACATCTTTACAACACTATAGTTGAACAAGATAACTCAAGTCTCGGTGAACCAACTATTAAACCCATCTTTATTAACAAAAAAAAACATCTCCCAACATCATGCTCCCTTGTGCATCACTCAATATAGACTCTGCAAATAATCAAATTTTTTTAGGCAGGTATATATGATATTAGGTTACAACAGCAAAATTCTCATTTTAAGTTGCAACATTGTTCGAACAGAGTGAAAACAAACAGAAAAATAGCATTAGCAATAACATAGGGAACAAAGTCACCCAGACTATCCTTGAAGAAAAGCAACCAAGTGCATTAACTTTCAATTTGTTTTTTTGTGTCATGGTGCAAACTCCTACAGATTAACTCCTCTCTACCATACAGTGTAAATCTCCAAATGTACACATAATACTCTTAAGGAAGGATGATGGCTCTTATCCTTATTCTCCCATAACCTTTAAGCTTTCTTTTTCCTTCAGACACAACACTAAACATTTCCAACACTGTACTTAAACTCAGCTACAGGACAATTCCAGGTTTTGAAGGAACTAATTTGTCACAAGAAATTTTAAAGCATTATATTAATTATCTTTGAACACATCTAGAGATTGACCAGAATACGTTTATCGCATCCTAACCTCCTTGATTGCAAGGCACAAGATCAAATAGATAATTCCAATGTTTTCCAATATTCAGTACTATATTAATTCATCATCACTCAAACATCTATGGGTCCCTTTGGTTGATGGGATTGGCATATAATCATATCACCTACACATCCCTCTGGAGAATGAATCCCGATCATCCCATTCCTAGCACACTGATAATCAGGTGGCTAAAATCGACTTCCCACTGGTTTATGCTATCCTAATCCCACCATACCAAACAAACAGTAAGAAGCTTGCGCAATGCTTCTTGCATATTGAAAGTGCACAAGAGTGTACAACTATTCAATGTATTTTGTATTTATTTTGTCCTGCAGCATATAGTGTATTCGTTATAATACTGTTTCCACATATCCTAATCCCATTTTATTTGAATATGTGGAAAGTGGAAACAGTAGTATGACGAATTCACTATGCTGCAGGACAAAATAAATACAAAATACAGTCCACAACACTCTATCTATGAGTGTATCAACAAGGTCACAGGAACATGTCCAAAACTCAAGAATATCAGTTGGGCAACATGTAACAAAACTCAAGATCAAATTATTCAGAGTGATAGTTACATTGCTTTCCTAAACAAGGAAAATATCTATTTTAGTTCAGAAATGGAAATCTATAGGATCTCAGGAGAAAAAAAAACGTTGAAACAGGAACTGACCTCTGCTTGGCTGATTGTTGTTGACAGTATAGTCGTCCATGTAACTGGCTGATATGTCTGGTTTGATATCTGGATCAATGTTTCCAAGATCATGGCCCAAAGAAGGCAACTCGACCTCAGATGATGCAAACCTCCAGGCTGTGCCACCATAAATAGAGCTGCTACCATGTGTTTCAGAGTTGTTCACTTCATATGCATCACCTGATGCGGAGAAAGGTTCACCAGCTGTACCAGTTGAGTTGCTCCTCTCATATCTGCCAGAAGGCAAACCAAAACTATTGTCTCCAGCTCCAGGGCTAAGATTACCAGACCCAAGGCTTAAAATGTTGCCCGTCCCACGAGCAGAAGGGAGACCTCCCCAATTGTCACCAATAGTACTGACTTGGCCTCCATTTCCAGGTGAAGAAAAAGCATTCATGTCTGTAGGATTGCCTGGGTAGTTTAAATTCCCATTACCCCAAACACTCCTAGACATTGAACTCAACATTGGTCCTGAATGATCATTAAGACCAAGATACCCAAAAGGACCACCCAATCTTCTCACAGTTCCATTGTAATAGGGACCCATTTGCATTCCATTGGAACTGTTGATGAAACCATAGTTTGGACCAACATAGTTTGGACCAAATGGTCCGCTCAACCAACCTCCAACATTCATGCTCATCCCAAAACCTGGGACAAATGAAGGGAATCCATTCCATGGGCCTGGAAGCATACCATACCTTCCATCCACTCTCATGCCATAACCTCCTATGGGGTTCATGTTGTAACCATTCAGGAAGCGGTTGGTAGCATAGTTCTGCCTCACTCGTGCAGGCGAGCGCGCAACAGGTCTAGGAGACTGCTCTTTTGGAATAGCCCTCTTAACCTCAACCATTTTACCATTCAGCTCATGTAAGCTCTTGTGCAGAGCTTTGTCCACAGCATCTTCTGAATCGTAGGTGATGAATCCAAAGCCCCTAGGTCTCTGCGTGCTGCGGTCGTAGATCACAACCACATCTGTTATGACGCCGAATTGCTCAAAGCACCTTCTGAAGTCAGCTTCTGTAACATTTGAGGGTAACCCTCCAACAAAGATCTTTCTAGTATGGTTCGGTCCAGATGATCCTTTCCTGGTGGCATTTCTCTTGCTCATGATACTGTGGTCGTCCCTGGGAAGGGCCTTCTTTGCCTCCACCTAAATGGAAAATGGGTAGTTCAGCTTCCACAGTAAAGAAGATAGCAGCTTTCCAACAGAATTCCCACCAAAATCGCACACTGCTATATTAGCAGCCAGACAAAAAAAGGAAAGGAGTGAAAAAAGGCAATTACCATGCGCCCATCAATCATGTGTTTGTCCATGGTGACCCGCTCTGCGATTGATGCGTCAGCAAACACCACGAACCCGAACCCACGGGCGCGCCCCGTGGTGCGGTCCCGCATACTGACGGCCTCGGTAACCTCCCCGAAGCGGCCGAAGTACTTGCGAAGGCGGTCCTCATCCATATCCCATGAGATGCCACCGATGAAAAGCTTCCCGGAGTAGTCAGCCGCCTCCATCGTTCCCCTCCTCTCCTCTCCCTGCACTCCAGAAATACACGGATGACTTACACCAACCAACCAGATCCAGAATTATACGCATGGCGACGAGATCTGTTCTAGATCTGATCGCCGTTTGGGGGCTACCCATATGAAAGTAGTGAGGGGAATCGAGACGCTTACCGCTCGGTTGGTGGCGGCGGCAAGAAGGGATTGGAGGCTGCTCGTCGCTCTCCGATGCTACCCGCTAAGATCTCGATGCGAGCATGGGAAGGACGAGGTTACTTGGCTTGGAGACGAGATCGAGAATTGAATCTGAGTGGGAGGCACAACGCGAGAGCAAGTGTTGTAGCTTCCCCGTATTTAATGGAGGCTAACAATTTTTAGGATCCGTTTCGAAACGCTTAAAATTTCACAGGGTTTTTTTGGTAAAAACAAAAATAGTTTAGCTCCTTAAATTCAAAAGTCATGCCTCCCAAACACGGCCTCACATTTTTTTTTCTCCACTAACATGAAAATGGGCTTATAGTCTAATTATGCATGAGAGCATGTAGTATCAACCGGTTGATCACCGACATGGATTTTCTTGAGCTTAAAATAGCAACAATCTCTCGAATGCGTATTCACCTTCAACAAATGGGTACTCTCTTGATCTATCCATTAGGTAACAAACTTCATCTTGTACACAAGAGAGGAACTAATCAAAGGTCCTAATACTACCACAGCAATAATTGCCTGCAGCCACTCTATGTTCCTCGCTAGTATCGAAATGATGGGATTTGCTAGGCAAGTGACACCATGATGATACCCAAAAGGATAGAATCACTCTCGCTAGTATGCGCGCGCCAACAACATCACCTCGAATGGGCTTTTCTAGAACATTTTTTTTGTCGGAGGCATTCCAACGGCCCAAAAGAAAAGTAACCGAGCTTGTTGGTGGGCTGGGCTGGGCTGGGCTGGGCTGGGCTGCCTCCCTCGCAGCAGCCGGGGAGGCAGGCAGAAAGAGGCGGTTCGATTGGGCTTTGATTAATCGAGTCCAATCCGACCGTCTCGTCGCGCAGCCACAGCAGCTAACCCCGTCGCGGCGGATCCCACGCCGGACGCCCCCTCTCCTCCCCGCTCGGGTGTGAGCCCCTCGCCGCCGCCGCCGTCCGTCGCCGGAGGGCGAGGGTCACGAGGAGGAGGCGGGCAAGATGAAGACGACCAAGGGGGGCAAGGTGATGAACCCCACCGACGCCTTCCGCAAGTTGCAGCGGAAGAAGGAGCTCAAGCGGGTGAGTGCCCCCCGCCCAACCCTAGGGTTTCCCCGCTCCCCGCGACGCCCGCTGGTTCGATACGGGGGGTTCTATTAGGTCCGCAATCGCGATGGTGGCGCTGGTGGTTTGACTCGCTAGGCTTTGTTTCTGGTTCATTAGGGTTATCCGGGGTGGGAGTGGTGACGGTAGCTTCGTAGATTGGTCCGTCTGATCGGGGGAGACCCAAAATTTGTCTGCTTTAGTGCTTGTTACAGAGGATTGAAACATTATCACCTAGTAATTTGGTATGGGAAAGGTCCTACCCCGTGCAAGGTGCTTATTTAGATTGGATTTTTGTCACTACATGTTAAATTTGAGGATCTTAAATGCCGCAGAAGAACCAAATACATAACCATAGCTGTTGACTGGTACTTGTATTTGGCAGTTTGACTGTGAATTGCATGTTGTTCTGATGATTTTGTTTAGTTTTGTTGTCGATATACTATTAGGAGGATTGGGCTATCTTAAGTGAAATGTAGGAGCTCCTTGATTTTTTGATAGGGATTAGTGCATGGTAGATTTGGTTTGTCCCCGTGGTTACGCAAATTTAATACTCAACAAGTATTATCATGGAATGCAAAACCAATTGTCTGTGGAGGAATTTCTGCTATAGTAAGCCCTCCAAAAGGCCTCTGTGTTTGCTCCTAGGACGTTGTTGTGTTTAGAAGACAGAGTGGTTGTTGGAGTTTGGTAGAACATGTAGCTACGTGTACAAGTAGAGGATCATTCTTGTTTGGCATAGTGAACAGGCTAACTGCCTGCGATTGTTGTGAACTCATATGAAATGTGGTAAATTGCTAATTTGTTATCAACTCATGACATCTAAATGTTTTCTTTTCTCACTTATCTTAAATCTTCCAGAACAAAAAAGAAAGGAAGAAGGTGCGGGAGGTTGGTATTTTGAAAAAGGATCCAGAGGCCATACGGGAGCAGATTGATAAATTGGAGAAGATGAGTAAGTAAATCAATGTTTATGTACCTGCATTTAGAACAATGAATCAGAAAGTGATCTTTTGCAAAAACAAATATTTGCTTTCATGAACCTTTTGTTCTATGCATATCTCATGTTACTTGTTATTCTGTTCTAGTTGTGATGAGATGGTTCATTTGGTCTGTAAAGATATTATTATTTTTATTATTGTTCATCATTGGTATACATTTATGGCCTATTTGCTTTATCCCTAACTTAGTTCGAATTCAAATTTCCAGCGATTTTGACTCATGCAGTTGGCTAATTATCTCTCTGTTCTGGTGTTTCTAGTATGGCCCTATTGTTGAAACAGTTGTATACCTCAGGCATCATAGGGTATTAGCACGGAGTTACCTAATATGTATGTACTGTGACCTCATGAAGCATTATATTTTGCAACATTTGCCTCTTGTTCGCCTTTTTCAATTGCTATCTTCTCTGCCTCTGTTTTCCACATGGCATTTTATTTCGTTTTCTATTTTCCCATGAGTCTTATGACCCTGATAGTCATTTTAGCATAAAAAATATAATGGTTCATTCTTGAGCATTCTAATCGGTATGATTACAATACTCAGCTACACTAGTTTATATTTGTATTAATTATTAGGAGAGATTTTTCGTTTTGAATTCATCATGAGTACTTTGAAATTATAACCCGATGCCTCTTTTAGTTGCATTCTTCGAGTAATTTGGCAGTGCACAGATTTTCTTTCATATTTTGATACATTTGCTTGCTTTGTGGGGACTTTGTGGAATGTAGCGCTGATGATTAATTTTGTCTACTCTTAGGGCTTGTCAATCCTGAAATTATTTTTCCTTTTTTGGTGCAGAGGCTGATGGTGCTCTCGACAAGGCTAGGAAACATAAGAAAAGACAGCTTGAGGATACATATAATCTTATTGTTAAGAAAAGAAAGGTATTTTGATTTCAGAAGTCCAGGGTCTATGTACTTTTTAATATCTTTCTTCTTAATATATTGATGCGCAGTTCTCCTGCGCTTTCGAGAAAAAAAATGTACTTTTTAATATCGTTCTACCTAGAACATTATAAAATATTACCTTTTCATAATTTTTCATCCTCTTGGACATGTTTCTTGGCAATGCCCTAGCAAATTAGCTGTGCTAGGTAATCTTGGCATCCATTTTTAAAAATATTTTTTTTACATTCTTTTACTAATGTTCTTTGTAAGTTTACCAGCATATTGGAAAGTGGTATTTCGAATGATTTTGATAAAATAAACCATGCTGTTAGTAAGCATCTAGTTCCACTTTATGCTTTCAGTGACAATGGCAATTATTGACTGAATGTTTTGATTTCTCGACATTGGAATTGGAAGATTTAGACTACAAGGATTTTGATGATAGTATTGATAGCTATGCATTGTTATAATGATTTTTATCAGTTGTTAAGCTTGGCTCATAAGTTCTGCACTAAGTCTTCTTTTGATTTTTGGATTGAACTTATAATTTCCAAGGTAAATTCTGCAAGGGCGCATTGCAGTAAATTTCTTGCTAATTCTTATTCAGACATAAAAGCTCATTACTTTCTCATGATCCTTCCAGGAATATGAACAGAAAATGAAAGAGAAGGGTGAGCAGCCAGTTATGTTCGGGTGAGCTTTACTGATATATTATGCATTCATCCTATTAGGTAGCAATGCTACTATTCCTTTTCACTCAATTACCTTCATTTGCCCCCAGTCATCTTGGACCACCAAAGAGGCGGCCTGCAGCAGAGGAAGATGATAGAGCTAATCCTAAGCCTGAGGTATGTTATGTTATTTGTAGGATGTGGAATTGTTTCTAAAGGTTTTTGAATATTTGAATAGATACTTAGCATGTTTGTATTGCGTGGAATTGTTTCTAAAGGTTTTTGAATATTTGAATAGACACTTAAGTACTTAACATGTTTGTATTACAGGACTCTGTTTACTATCATCCAACCTTAAATCCATCTGGAGCACCACCACCTGGAAAACCTCCCATGTACAAATCATCTATAGGTTACCTCTCTTTAGCTTGTAATTCTTTCATTTTAATGTCCTTACAGTTTAGTGATCATCACTAGCTTTTCTTCAGTTTCATTTCTTGGTTGACATGCAGGACCAAGGATCCCACTGCCCTCCTCATCCAATGCCGGGGCCTCATCTTCCATGTCTGAGTCTGAAGCAGGTCCATCCACCCTGCCACCCCCTCCACCACCGCCACCATTGCCAGCCACCTCAGAACCCATTGATCCATCTGCTCCTTTCCCTTTGCCCCCACTCCCACCACCGCCCCCACCACCACCTAAGCCTGTCAGTGACTCAGCACTGCCAAGCTTACCGCCGCCACCTCCGCCTCCGCCTGGCCCACCACCAAGAGAACCTGTATCAGGTCATACAGTACTTCCACCACCCCCTCCTCCACCGCAGAGGTCGTCTGGTGCAAATGAGAGCATGACGGATTCTGCTCAGGTGCCTACTTTGGATCTCTTGTGTATATTTAGTAGAGTTTTTCAATAGGGCAATGTTCTAAGTTGGTAATCATATTATTAATGTATCGAACTGATATTCCTCATGTTTAAATGTTTGGATGCTGGCCTTAGTGACTAGTCTGATATAGCCTTCTTTGCAGCCCTCAGTTGTCCTACCTCCACCGCCTCCACGGCCTGGGTTGCCACCAAAATCAAATGACGTGGAAGCTGCTGGCACGTCAAAGGACGCTCCTGGATTTAAACAAGATACCGCTGCAAGGGTCTTGCCACCACCGCCTCCACCACAATCATCAAATTTGCCACCTTTACCTCCAAGGCCCCCGTTGCAACCTGATATGGTAGCTCCTGGAGTCATGAGATTTCCGCCGCCACCGCCGCCGCCAGATTCAAGGCCACAGTTTATGGCTCCTGGAGTTGCCAGGCCTCCTCCACCTCCTCCAGGATTACCCCCAGCTCAGATGCCGATGCCACCATATGGCGTACTTCCTGGTCCGCCACCAATGCCTAGGCCTCCATTTTTGCCAGGACCCCCTATGCATCCAGAAGAGTTCGCTACCTTTGGACCAAGGCCTCTGTTACCTCAGCAGCCATCATATGTGAAGTCAGCGGCCCCAACAGTTGTCAAGAGACCATTAGCTCAGCACACTCCTGAGCTAACGGCTATGGTATGTTAACCACCTTCACAGTATTACTTGAGTTCTTTTGATCTTCAATAGTTTTGTAATACAATTTGCTCATTCTGCTTTAAATTATTTGCAGGTGCCTGCATCAGTTCGGGTAAAGAGAGAATCCGCCCTCCCGAAACCAAAACCAAAGGCGCAGCAGCAGCAGTCATCAACACCATCCATTTCAAAGCCTTCAGTGACCCTTATAAGAAGCGATGCTCAGCCTTCCTCATCAGCACCCAAGCCGCCAAGCATGGATGATTCATATATGGCATTCTTGGAAGATATGAAGGAATTAGGTGCTCTTGATGGGTAACTCAAGTAGAGATGTCTGATTGCACTATAGCTTCTGCTGGCTGAACATGAGGCCCATCATTGATCTGTGGCTACTGAATCCTGCTCAGATACTTGAGATCATCTCATATGTCCCAAAAGAAAACCTTGAGATTAGTTTAGTTGAAATTGGGAAAACAATTGTAATCAACCTTTTGATAACTGTGCTGTTATGCTGCCCAACTATGCAATGATAACTAGTCTTTGAAACTTGAATGGTTGGCTCTAGCTGGGATATCTCCCAGCTGTAGGTTCAACGATCCCCCTGGCAGATTTGGAGAGAGTACCAGTCGTGGTGAACACTACTGTGCGCTTTTTCTCTTCTTTTTTCAGTTTGAGGCCAGCAATTGGAGTTCTTCATATATGCTTGTGGAAAACGAGTAGCAGCTGTTGTGGAAATTGTAATATTCGTGAATGCCGGTGCCGACCAGCCCAATTCAAGGATGAAGAGACGCTTTTATAAATTCTGTAGATATATGTTATAAATTGAATGCATCACCTTTTATTTTGACGAGCTGGGATTCTCTGCTTACAAGTTCTTGTATGCCTGGCGCTATCTCTGTTCATGCATCGCACTATGAAGCCTGCCCAGATTTCATGAGATACACATATCTACTCATGTTTCAGGCCTTCACGTCTTCGTGGGGAATCATTGACGTTTCTGTGTCGGTCTAGGTTGCAAGGTACCTCGTCCAGCAGTCCTTTGGAAACTTTTTAACATTTTGTGCCTATTAGCTGATGCATATCCCATGACACCAATGCGAAAAGTTTGTCACTGGCTTGAAGAGCTTTTGTGCGTTATGTCGGAAATTTCCCAATTTCGAAATGTTCTGATTCCATGGTAGTTCAAATGTTAAGTCCACAGCTGAGTTGACATCTGTTCAAAAAAGAAAAAAGCATCCGATTGTCTCACTGACCTTTCACTCACGTTTTGTACAACAGTTTGACTTTGTTTAGTCCACGAGCAACCGGAAATATTCCTCGGTTCCCTAACTCTATACAAGGGAGACAGAGCTCCTGCACTATTATTTTTGAGGTACCTTCATATGAATTGAACCTAGCCAAGTCAACACACAACACATTGTGTCGCAAAGTTGCTATTTTACACCCAGTGGCAAAAGGCACATGGGACAACAACGGCATGATTAGAGCTGCTATAAGCAGTTGGCAGCGGCATTTACACGAATTATTGTATGCCCACACTCCACAATTACGAAATATTTCAAATTGCTTGGTGAAATTTCTGCATTTACACGTACTATAAATTATTGAATGACTTCAAAAATAATTACCTAGCTCTACAATTTTAGTTTCTTTTTCCCAACAATTTTATGAAACTTCCTTTTTCAAAATAACGATAAAAACTTCGCGTATGTTGTTGAAATAGAAGATTTGGAATATTTTTTCGAAAGGAAACTGGATTTGAAATATAACATGCGAAATGAGAGAATGTACAGCAATTATTTGTGGACTGAGATCACTATCAGGCATGAGAGTAACCAGTGGAACCTCAGTTCCAACTATAACATATGCCGTCAACAAGTGAAAGCTCATCGAGCTCCAACCACTGCTGAATGATCAGAAGTTCAGAAGCGGGCTGTGGGTTCAGAAACTGTTCCCCAATTATAGGTGCTGTTGACTCGGGAATTCTGAATTAACTCTGAAACTTGTATTTCAGTTCAGAACCACCATCAATCAGCTGTTCCCACAAACCAGCTTCAACGTGTTGTCAACTCCCTATCTGGTCCAAGCACCTGCTCCAATTGAGTGTAGGCTCTTGCTGCCTCCTCATTGACTTCAGCATTTCCCATGTAAAATATTTCAAGAACTCCCCTTGGGGCCCTAAAAGAAGCACAGGATGCAGTATCCAAAGTAACCACCTTTTTGTTCCTTTAATTAATCCAAAGCTATAACGACTTAATGCTATCTTTTTCCTCCCAAGGTCAACTATTGCTGCTGGATCGACCTCTTATGAGTTTTGGACGCTCATAAATCACTTGTCATCTGATCGTAAATCGGCGGTCCAAATCAGGGAGTGCGGTGACCTGAATAAATTTACAGATGTTACAACGAATCGTTTATGATGCTGTACTTGTTATCACAAGACAAAAAGAAGGGTCAAAAGTAATATTTAAAAACTAGTACTTTGCAAATTACAGGCACAGCTATCTTCTGAGGTCAAATTTAAGGGCATAGATAGTGTTTGGATAGGGAGAATTGCTACGGGAATTTTCATTGTTCTACTGAAACTTGATGTTTGTGATGGAATTCCCAAAGAACACAATGTCACAGTTTGCGCCGCACTGCCGCCAATCCAAATCCTTCAGTTAAACTATTTCAGATATGAGAAGTATTGAACTGATTCGGCATTCTTCAAACAGCCGGATCCCCCGTTGACAATTTTGCCATCAATTTCACCTTGTCACTTTCACAATCTAAACAGGTACATTTGTCCCCTCTGACGCTTGTGACTACTGAGTTTGTTTAATCACATGATTGAGCATATACCAATCCCCATCTCTGATGATATTATATATACAAGTACTTGTCACCATCCGGCATGTGGACTTCAAAATTTTATCCTACTCAAACAGCCCACTTGGTTGTCTCTTTGATCCCAGTTCTTGGTCAATGCCTGCCTGCCTCCATAAAGGCCAAGCTGTAGCCCACCATTTCTGCCTCTGAGCAATTCCACACTTCCTCCTCTCCAAGGCGCCATGAGGCCGTCGGCGGTGACCGGGGCGGTGCTCGTCACCGCCGTGCTACTCCTTGTCGCCGTCCGGGATGGCCATTGCGTGCAATTGTGCATGGACTCAAGTATGCAGTTCCTGAAATTTTTGTGCGTCATCTCTAGTAATCGGTGTCTTGAATTTTTGCAACTGATGCTTGTGATCATGGTGAGCAGCGTTCCCGAGGACGATCAACGGGTCCCTCTCATTCTGCCGCTACAACGGCACCTCCTGCTGCAACGCCACGGACGACGCCGCCGTCAAGAAGCAGTTCGCCGCCATGAACATCTCCGGCACGCCATGCGGCGACATCGTCAAGAACATCCTCTGCGCGGTACGGTTGGTTTCGATTCTATGGATCTCCATGGATCTCTTTGGGGGCACTCTGGAGCTCATGATGCATCTGTCCTTGCCGTCCGTCCGCAGAGATGCAACCCGTACGCCGGCGAGCTGTTCACCGTCACGACGACTCCGCGGACGGTGCCGCTTCTGTGCAGCACCACCGGCCTGTCGAGCCGCCTGAGCACGAAGCCCGCGGCGGCGGCGACGACGGACTACTGCTCGCAGGTGTGGGACACCTGCAAGGACGTGCGCATCCCGGGGTCGCCGTTCCAGGCGCCCAAGGGCGGCGCGGCGGCGCCGCGGCTCACCGACGTGTGGCAGTCCGTGAGCGAGTTCTGCGGCGCGCTGGGGGGCTCCGGCAAGTCGCCCTGCCTCAACGGCGACGGCGCGGCGTTCAACGCCACCCGCCCCGCGCTGCCGGTGAACGGCATGTGCCTGGAGCGCATCGGCAACGGCTCGTACATCAACATGGCGGCGCACCCGGACGGGTCCAACCGCGTGTTCCTGAGCAACCAGGCAGGCAAGGTGTTCCTGGCCACCGTGCCGGCGCAGGGCTCCGGCAAGACGCTGCAGCTGGACGTGGCGACCCCGTTCCTCGACATCACCGACGAGGTCCACTTCGACAACGAGTTCGGGCTCATGGGGCTCGCCTTCCACCCGGACTTCGCCACCAACGGCCGCTTCTTCGTCTCCTACAACTGCGACAAGACGAAGTCGGCGTCGTGCGCCGGCCGCTGCGCGTGCAACTCCGACGTCGGCTGCGACCCGGCCAAGCTCGGCTCCGACAACGGCGCGCAGCCGTGCCAGTACCAGAGCGTCATCGCCGAGTACACCACCAACGCCACCTCCGGCACGCCGGCGACGGTATCCGATCGATTGTTCCTTACCCACGCGGCCGCCGCCGGCACACGCGCCGATGACTGATGTGCTGTCGTTTGCCCGTCGTGTCCCTCAGGCGACCTCGGCAAACCCGACGGAGGTGAGGAGGATCATGACCCTCGGGCTGCCGTTCACGACGCACCACGGCGGGCAGATCCTCTTCGGCCCCGCCGACGGCTACATGTACTTCGCCATGGGCGACGGCGGCAGCGTCGGCGACCCCTGGAACTTCGCGCAGAACAAGAAGTCGATACTCGGCAAGATCATCCGGATCGACGTCAACACCATGCCAAGTAAATTCACTCGATTCACAAAAACTTCGCCACCAAATTACAACCAAATTTGTAAACTAAACAAACTTTGGTAGAAAATTCAGATTTACTCCTAAGTTTGGTAGGAGTGACCGAATCCTAAGTAGAATTTGCATCTTGATCGGAACGATGCCGTGATATGGTGGCAAGCTCTGATGAATCTGACTCTGACTCTGACAAGAGAGCTCTGCTACATATCTGCAGGTGGCAACACCACTGCTGGCTGGGGAAACTACGGCATCCCCAAGGACAACCCCTCCTCCGCTGATCCCAGCTTTGCGCCGGAGGTCTTCGCCCTCGGCTTCAAGAACCCATGGCGGTGCAGCTTCGACTCCGGCAAGCCGTCCTACATGTACTGCGCCGACGTTGGCCAGGTAAACTCTTGTTGCTCTGTTCTCTGAATCAAAATCGTGACTTTTTTTTGAAGGATTCTGGAGCATTTGATTCTGTGCTCTGATCGCCGGCAAACCTTCGGGATTTTGCAGGCCGTGTACGAGGAGGTTGACCTGATCATGAAGGGCGGCAACTACGGGTGGCGCGTGTTCGAGGGCACCCAGCCGTACACGCCGCTGTCCACCCCCGGCGGCAACACCTCCGCCGCCTCCATCGACGCCATCGGCCCCATCATGGGCTACGCGCACAACTCCGTCAACAGCAACGTCGGCTCCGCCTCCATCACCGGCGGCTACGTCTACCGCTCCACGGTCGACCCCTGCCTCAACGGCCGGTACCTGTACGCCGACCTCTACGCCAAGTCGATGTGGGCGGGCACGGAGTCGCCGGAGGGCAGCGGGCTGTACAACGTGACGGGGCTGACGTTCAGCTGCTCCAGGAGCTCGCCGATCCCCTGCGACGTCGCCGCCGGGAGCGCGCTCCCGTCGCTGGGCTACATCTTCTCCTTCGGCGAGGACAACGCCAAGGACGTGTACCTGCTCACCAGCAAGGGCGTGTACCGGGTGGTCGACCCCGCTGAGTGCAGCTACGCGTGCCCCATCAAGAACTCGGCCCCGGGCGCGTCGCCGCCGGCCGGCGCGTCGCCGAGCTCGGCGGTCAGGGCGCGCGCTCTGGCGTTGGGGAAGCTGCTGGCGGGCGCGCTGCTCGCCTTGCTGAGCTTGATGAACGTTTGAGAAGTGTGTGTGGGTTTTTTTCTTTTTTGAGTTGAGTGTTTGTCGTCATCGTGATGATATGTATGATAAATGTATGTGCAGCAGTTAATCTTTTATTTTTTTTTTAGGAATACATTGCAATTTGTAGCATCGATTACAGTAAAACATATCAAATTCCACAGGATTATTTCCACCCGATCCTTTCTTTGTGACACATATTTTGGAAGGAACTCCTAAAAAATCCTGGTTAACACTCAATTGCAATTTTGGATTCCAAGCAGAAAGATCACTTCATTCCTACCTTCCTCAGGTCCCCATCAAAAATTTTCAACGAAATAGTGCTCTTTCCTCTACTGATGATATTTTAGTCGTTTCAACTAGGGATTTTAAAACGCAGTTTCAAAGCTAGATTGTGGAAAGCTGAGGACTTGATGCCTCTTTTTCTCTTACACGAGGGCACAAAAGCATAGTGAGTAAAGCTGGTTGCTAATTTCAGCCTGGGAATTATGAAACGAAAGCAAGAAACCATGATCTCCAGCTTAATAAAAGAAAATGGTTCTGTAAAACTTAGATAATCTTGCCCAAAAATAAAAATGAACACACAGCTATTAGTTGTCGTTGGAGCCAATGGTTGTAGACAGGCCGAAATATGGCATGATGAAACTATACAGTACAGATGAACCTAGTTATTGATGTTGCATAACTTGGCACTTGCCGACACAACAGACTGCACAAAGGGCAACTCCAAATTTTTGATGTCATATGTCATTCTCCAGGCCAGCAAATACAGTGCAATGGATGCATCCAAAGGCAACATCAGCTTAATACATGCAGTACCTTCTCCACCTTGGGCAACATCAGCTTAATGCATCTGAGTGGGACAGTTCAAAGTCAACTACACAGGTGACCAAACAAATCAGGGTGTCAGATATAGATACAGAACTAATCCTGTTCAATCTTAAAGCTACAATCTACAAGTGGAAAAAGTTTCACGAATGCCGATTGACCGCACTCAGTGTACAGATATCCTCCATATTCTCATTGACACCATCAAGCGCCTAAAACTAAATAAAAGGAGGCAATAAAGTTATAGCCTACAGAACTGGCCGCAGTGCAGCATCAATCAGTCTGGCCATAATACAGCGGCGGTCAATTGATGTGCGCCCTTCATGTAGTGTACATAATTGAAAGCAAAACTTCCCCATGGCCTCCAAGTATGAAATAACACTCGGATAACATTTGAAGAAGCTCAAACCCACTTCCAGTGGGCAGTGGAACCTCGCCTCTCCTTTACTGCAAATCAATGAAGCTATCAGCTCAAACCACCAATATATAGTCGAACCATTCATCACAAGCCCATTGATCTGTCCGTACTTGGAAGTCGGAATACCGGCCACCAGCATTCAAATGTACCCAAAAAAAACTTACTTCCTAACTGTTATCCATGTCATCTTTCACTGTCAGGCTTGGCCCATCATCAAAGCCACCTCCAGGTGCAAGCTCATTTAGATCTAGGAATGTTCTCCCTACACTTTCACTTTCCCTGCTGGGAGCATCCATCTTCTCTACAGGCTGCTGCTGTTGCTGCTCCTCATCTGGTTCTACTTTATTTTCTGCTACAGCATGGTCCTCTTCCATTTTATCATTCACATTATTACCGTTTTGCTCATCAGGACTGTCATCCTCTGCTTCCTCCTCTTGCTCCTGACTTGACGTCGAGAGTTCCATATCATTCTCTGCATCGGAGCCAGCATCGTGATCTGATGCATCTGATTTCCTTGCCTTTCCTGCCTCTGTATCCGAGTCCGAAAAATCATATTGCCGATAGTCAATACGAGGACGAGAAGAACGCTTGCTGCGCCTGAGACCGCTCTGGATTTCATCAACAGATCTCAGTTTGGCACCTCGCCGGCCGCGTGCTTCCAATTTTTTATGCCTTTGTGGCTCCTCAATATCTTCACTGGTACTCAACGAATATTCCTCTTCTTCTTCTTCATCATCATCATCATCAGCATCTTCTTCCAACCGGAACTCTTCATCCTCTTCAGAAGCACTTGATGCCTTCTGCTGTTTGCGACTTCTAAGGTATTCCTCATCATACACTGCCTCTCCCATGATATCATCATCACTGTCAAAGTTTGGATCAATATCCGAGACAGCCTCAACAAAATCTTGTGTGTATCTCTGGGATCTTTTCCTCCGCCGATTGCTGTGACACAAAACACAAATGCTCATGATCGATTACTATGAGTAGAGAAATGAAATACACCACATGCAAAGACAGGTACCTGCGATCGAGTGCCTCATTTTCTTGTTCACCTTCACTGTCTCGGTAGTCATCCGACTTCGAAGAATTTCCGTCAAATGAATCATTGGCTGTTGGTGAGGGACCATTTAACTTACCATTGCTTGCTGCCTCTGATCTCAGAGGAAGCACCCTTCTATTGGTAGTAGTAGTAGTAGTGACAGGCTCAGCTGAGTTCTCTTCTCTTTTCCTGTACAGGAATGCAAGAGATTATCACACTAGCACATATATTCCTTCTAAATACAACAAATCAAGGAGAAATCATTTGCTTACTTTGTAATTTTGATGGCTTCATTTATTGAGCGATCAAAATCATCTGCATTGTAAACAAAGTCAAACCTTGTAACTAGACAGATGGTAAAAGTAACCAAATAATTAAAAGACTAGACTGAAAAAGGCATATTCCAATCATCAAAGTCATATGCATTTAAAACAAGTCAAATCCTGTGACTAGAGTGATGGTGAAACTAACCGAATAATTAAAATTATTAGACTGAAAAGGTTTCCAATCATCACAAACACAAGTGCATGTGCAAAGCGGCAAAGATTCGGAACATGAAAAATTTGGACTGTCCACCACATCACCATAAAAAAAAAGGGCGTACCCAGTGCAGAGAGCTCCCGCTCTGTGCGGGGTCTGGGGAAGGGGTGTCAGTGGCAAGCCTTACCCTCGCCTGTGCAATGCGAGGAGACTGCGACTCGAACCCAGGACCTTCCGGTCACAGGCAGTAAGACTCTACCGCTTGCACCAGGCCCGCCCTTCCCACCACATCACCATATGGTTTGAATTTAATTTCGGAGCTAGTTACTGCAATCACTGTTGAAGTTAACTAATGTAGATAATTTTGTAACAAACCCAACGAGAATTTAGCTGGAAGTTGGACCGACATATTTAGACTAAAAAACATCTTTTCTTTTTTTTCTTTCAGTAGTTACACCTATCTATTGAGTGCATTTTAGTGCAACAATTTATTTCCCAGCACAAGCAGGATTTAGATGGGTACATTATCAAGGGACGTGCCACTGAAAATATAGATCAGGATGACATCGATACACTTAAAAGTCAAGCTTTCTTATAGTGATTTGCATTTACGCTACCATTATGACATCAAGCATGCTGTTAACTTCTTAAGAACAAAGGGCTCACACTAACAACCGACTACACTTAGGATACTGATAAGGGCATTGATATAACAATGAAAAAATGACGAAAAATGTTTCGGATATCCAACCAACAGAATAACTAAGGGGTGTTATTCGGATATCCATCACTAAGATGTTAAATTCAAAAATACCACCCAGTGTGAGCTGACAAACAAGGCATGGAGACACATGCCAGTGAAGAACTTAAGCAATTCAACCCCAAAGGCTTAATTCAGCACTGAAGCTTACCAAATGTGTAAGTCACAGGCTTTCTATCACGGAGAGAGCGGCCAGTGGTGAGTCCATCTGATGTCAAGTAGCTATCAAGAAGGAGGGCTTCTCTCTGTTGCTTTTTGAGCAACCTCTCTTTCTTCTGCGTGAATCACAAACAGATGATTAACAGGCTAAAAAATCAAACCTCTAGCAAAACAAATCTATCAGGCAGAGTTGAACAAGCCACACACTTTATGGATCTTTTCTATCTCCGGAAGATATTCGATCTTCAGCTTCTTTCCAAGGGAAACCTCTGTCCGGTTCCGGCTTGAAAAGAGTTTTTCCTAAACAGCGAAGGACATGAAAGAAGCTAAATCAATAAACATCAATGTAAACAGATAAGGATGAAATAGATGGTAACAAGGCCATCTGACTAATATCTCATGCCCACATCTTATTCCAAGTAAACTATATTCTTTTCAATCATAGAAGCTACTCCCTCCGTCCCAAATTATTAGTCGTTTTGGCTTTTCTAGGTCCATAATCTTTGTTATGCATCTAGATATATGTTATATGTCTAGGTGCATTGCAAAATCGATGTATATAGAAAAGCCAAAACGAGTAATAATTTGGGACGGAGGGAGTAGCCAACAAATGGTTACAACTTACAAGGGCCACTATGCAAATATTGACACATTATTTAGATGCTGACACATGAGTTGCAGGATAGGAGTATAGGATATAACTTGGCTGACACGAACATGGTAGTTAAAAACATATGCACTGTGCAGACAAAGAAACTATAGATGCCACAGTGAGGAATGGTTCTAATAACCTTATGTAAATTCAATTATTAGGGGAACACTTTACAAAGATCATGTACCCTAGCCACCTTGATGCTAATAATGTGCTGTTTACCAGTCAGCTTAAAACTTTTCCTTTTTTTATCTTGCATGTGAGTGGTTGGAACTTATGTAATTCTGTTGCTGAAGAAATGAAATCTGGGTTATCTTGTGTTCCAAAAAAAATTGTTGCACATGAATAATAAAAAAGCACTAGTGAAACAAAAGGGGGAAATGTGCCAGGTCGAAATCTACAACAAGTAGCATTCCACGTTGTGCATGGTAGCATAACATGTAGACAAAAGATGTCTAGAAAAATGCTAAAGCAGGGACTGATAATATCTATATACACTGAGAAAAAAAATGCTCTAGCTCAACATAACAAAAGAGAAACAAAAAGGAAAATTATAGTAAAACAATCAAACACATGTTATTTACTTGTTGTTTTTTCACTGATTCATCTCATTAATGCTCATGTGGATCAATTAAAAATTTAAAATATGAATTTTGGCTGACACACCAAGTTCTACGTCCACCATTATTCCCTCTATTTCGGGACAGAAAGTTCTTTGCCATCTCCAAGAGCCAAATCACAAAGTGGTGCAAACAAACTAAGGAAGAAACCTCATTTCTTTGGACATCTAAGTGTAAACTATCGCCAATAGCTATTTTGGATACGACAGAACAAAACCCAATTCACAATCCTCATATCCAGTATATAATTCTCTACATATTATATGATGAAATTACAATACATCATTAGCACGTGAACGATCAACGCTAACTATATTTTAGTAATTATAACAGGAGGGAATGGCACTTAATAATTCACTGTGGGGGGCAGACATGAGAAACTCAAAAGTCAAAACTTACTGCAACATCATCAAACTCGTCAAAGCTTGACGCGACAGTTTCCCACTGATAGGACATAACTGAAATAGCTGAAGACCCTCCTTTTCCCCTGGATCTCTTTCTTGGCTCCTTCTTAACCTGTTCGACTCGTCTAATCTCACGATACAATCTATGTCCGAGAATCTCATCATCTTCATACCTGTTTTGCATGAAATCAAAACCAAGAAATTCTCTCCATTCAAGATAAATAAATTTACGCACCAGTATGAGATTCCAAGGGAATCTCCACCAATCCGTTCTTTGCGAAAGGTAGATAGGTCATTATGACCATTCTTGAGGGAACTGTCAATGAAGTTCCGTATATCCTCTTGCTGCAATTATGCTTGATAGTCAGATATGTTATCAAAAAAAATAACTTGCAGCTAATGTCAAAGAAAAATTGCAACCTATTTCCACACACATACACTCAGCTAATGTCAACGGCACTTAATATACTTGCTGCAACATTTATGGTCGATAGAGAAGTCTTTTCTAGCAGCACATTCTCTTTAAAATTTAACAAGTCCATACTTAACAGAATTTGAAAACACTGCAAGTGTGTGATATTTAGCCACTATAAGGAAACAAGCTTTCCGAATAACTGAATCTGCAACGCTGGGACTAAACTTAAATTGATATACACAACTAGGACTGTACTACACCACAATAAGTGAGGCAAGAGTATACAAAAAGAAAGGCTAAAACGTTTATTCTTAGCAAAACTTACCTCAACACGAATATCGCATATTGCTTTCAAGATTACTAAACGAGTCGCTGGTTCTAGTGTTTTGTACGTTTCAATTTCAGTTCTGCGAGATGAAACCATTGGGGAAAAAATCATCATTATGAAATTACAGCACAAGGTTTAATACAGCATATCTTGTTGCTGAACTAACCCATGGGATGCAACTATTGGCAGATCACCTTCTGCAACCTGCAGTTTAGATCCTTATTAGCTTCAACTGAACGGAATACAGTATACCACTAATCAGATTTATCCAAAATCATTTGCAACATGGAATGTAGTCATATACCCAATGCCACCAATCCTTCAGCTTTCTACATAGGACGGTCACCCAGGTTCCACGCCCCATGGCCATGCGAGTTACCGGAGGAATCGACTGCAGGTATGATCAATAAGCATGAGAATTGAAGACAAATGCTGCATGGCAAACAATGTACCATAAATTGTATTGTCTAAGGGGCTCTAAGCAGGCAGGAGGCCGCTAATAGAGATCTTAACATACATGATCATTAGGAAATGTGCTCTGATACATAACAAAGTATATTGAGGTCATGAAATTATCGAACAAGTTCCCAAATGACCGTATTGCATGAGCACATGAAGTAAGCATAAAAATGAACAAAAGCATCCATAAATTTAAGGCAGCACCGAAACTCTAAACTCTGTGACACGCATGCAGGGAAATTTTAGTTGCCAAAGGCAAGCAAGCTCACCGACAAATTTTAGTTCTAGCTGGGAAAAGTTAACACATCTTTAATATATTTGATCATGAACTAATGAACAGCGCACAGTGAAAACTAAACTAACAGCACGACCGCACACCCAACCCACACGCACAGGAAGATAGAGGAATAGGGCAAACAGCTCCAAACAAACTGAGCAACCAAGGAGCTCACCTTTAGCAGCGGCATGTGCACATCGTCTAGGGTCTCGTTGGGCGTGATAAGCGCCGCCTCAAGGTCCTCCGCCGTGAACTCCGCTGTGATGTTGAGCAGAGGCCGGAACACCTGCACCAAGCAGCAAAACAGCGCAACAGCAGCGTCAAACCCTAACCCTCCAAAGCCCACGGCACGAAATAGAACCAGAGCACGGCGCCGGCGAGGGGCCAGGGAGCACGAGAGCCGTTATGGGCCGAGCACGCACGTGGAGGAAGTTGAGGACGGAGCCGAGCTCCCACATGCAGCGGAGCCGCCAGCGGGGCAGCTCCGCGGGCGCCTCGGGCTCCGACACGAGCGGCGTGACCACGCGGCATTGCGGCGTGTCGTCGGCGCCCGCCGCCGCCGCCGCGGCGCGCCGGCGCGGCCGCTCGGGCGGCGGCGGGGGCGGGGGCTTGGGCTTGCTGTTGCACGCGCGGGGCAGGCGCGTCTTCCGCGGGGCCGGCTGCTCCTCGTCCGCCGGCGGCGCCGCCCGCTTCCCCGCCTTCCCCGGCGGCGCCTCCGCCCCCTCCTCCTCCTCCTCCCGCTTCTCCAGGGAGGCGGGAGAGGCGCCGTCGCTGGCGCCGCCGGCGTCGGGCATGGTGTGATCAGATCGGGGATCTGCGTCGGGGCTAGGGTTAGGGTTTGGGTGGGAGCCGGGGGAAGCTGGGCTCGGGGAGGCGGAGGCGGAGGCGGAGGCGGAGGCCATGGGGAGGGGAGCGGAGGTGGGGGAAGGGTAAAAATGGGATTCCGCGTGGTAGGGGTGAGAAAGGATGGGAAAGGCGACCTGGGGGCCGTGGCGTCAAGCCGTCAACGTGAAGAATTCGGGGTCGGCCGGGGCTCGTGAGCCGGGTTGGGGTTGGTCCGTTGGGGCTGGGGCTAGTTGGGATTTGGTTGGGTTTCTTCGTGACTTTTTTTTAGACCATTTTCGTGACTTTTGTTTGTGAGCTATGGCTCTATGGTGAAAACTCCGAAAACTGGATACCCCTCTTCTATCTTTGGTAACGAGCACTGTGAATCCTATAAGTTGAAAGAAGTTGCTATGGCAAATCATATTTCATGACATTCACGTATTGGTCATAGGTTAATAAGAAGTCTGTCCATTGGTATAAAGTTATTGTTCACTAGGGTGTGGGTCACCGAAATGACCATGGCAGTATAAGCGATAGTAGCACATCATTTATAGGGTTATTTTTTAAGCCATTGTGGGTACGTTGCGCATTAAGTATGTAGTTTTGCAATGGAAGTTTTTGAAAATATTGTCTTGTGATAAAATTTCATATTAAATACTACATCCATTCTCAAATATATGATGTTTAAGGAAAGCAAATTAGTTTATTTTTTAACTAATTATTTTGCCCTAAACGTTATATATTTAAGGACGGACGTAGTATACAGCTCTATGGTATAATATCATGAATGTATAGTTTTGCGGCAGTTTTTTTTTTTCAATCCACAAGTAGCTTTGCAGAACTTTCTTTGGCCAAAATCACGCTCGATTGCAGTCTATGGCAGTTTTGTTTTGCGCTGGCCGGCTCTATCCCGAGCATCTGAGCTGAAAACCAGACAGAAAAGACATCCAGTCTCCTTCCACTTCCACCCGGCGTGGAAGCATCAGTTCGGAGCTCTTCCTCACATCTGCAGCTCGGTGCACCAAGGCTTCGGTCCCTCGTGGTCCTGCCCTCCCTGGGCTCCTGGCCACAACTCCGAGGGCTCGTGGAAAGGCGCCGGATCCACCCAGCTCGAACAGCTGCAGCAACCGCGAGAACGACTCGGCAGGTGCGCCTTTCCGGCCCGTCAAAAAGGGGATCAGACATCGGAGAGAAACTTGGCTTTGCGGCTGTGGCTTTCAGTTCACGGACGGATGAGAATCAGATGCCACCGCATCATACCACCATGGAACATTGAACATCTGATGCATCCCTTACCGGCCAGCGAGTTCAGTAAACAGAAACAACTTGGCAGGGAAAAAATCACCACCCTTTTGGTCTTCCTTCTGACCTTGACATCATGAGTATCCGTCGCAGAAGTACTCTCGAAAATCGCTCTGTGCAAACCTAGTGTCCTCACAAGCAAGAGATCAGCTTTGCCCAAAACCAAACAGCAGGATAACCAGCAACCGTAAGGCAATCACATAGCCATACAACATACAAAGCCATACTGCAGAATTTCCATCTTTTCTTGTACCAATCTGAGCTACAAAAATTTCCCGGGATACATCATACATGCACATATCGCAAAATCCGCACACAGAAGCAGATGGAAATAATGAAAGACAGTGCACGAACGTGGAATGCATCTACGGCACTATGCCCCCAAATTAGGAATAAAAGAACTTCGGTGACATGATAACCAGGAAAAAGAATTAAACCTAGCACCGTGGACCTTGATTGATCCCCGTACTATTTATTAGCTACCACAAGGAATTTTGTTTTGTCGGTTTCCTTGTTTTATTCATGTCACTCTTTCATATGCACTGCCAATCTGCATGTGAAGCCAGTCCGATGTCAAGGCCTGGGGGTATTCCCTTGGTGTTTGTGGATCGAATGTTAGACCGGGAGCTGTATTATATGGTGGAGCTGGAGCACCAAACTGCAAGAACGTGGCACCAGTAAACCTTTGAACCTTTGTGTTAGCTCGAAGGCCCATTTAACAGAAGACTAAGTACAAGCATAAAACTAAATGAAACTAGTACGCCATTTCAACAATGTACTGATCTTAGAATCTAAAATTTTGAACATCTGCTTGTCACACATTTGATATTTTACTAAAATTTCTGACCCTGTCACTATGCAGCAATAATAAACCTGAAAAACAATTCAATAAAATGGGATGGCAGCTAAGTTCTAAACATTCGGCTTGAAAAAAGCACAATGTCGTTACTTTTGCTTCAGTTACGAATTGTGCATATGCATGTAGGAACGTGTCATGACCAAAACAGTTTTGAATGGTTCACATAGATCATCAAATGACTTTAAAACAATAAAGAGTGCAAAGCTTCAAAATCAGAAGAGGGGCAACACGGTCAGGTTACTTTGAGCTGATATGGCTGTGCATGCAGAAAACAAGATGTGCATTGATTTTCTCTACATAAACTTTTTATCAAGGATCCTGGAAGCTCTGGTTTAATTATTCATGAATAAACTTACATCTTTAGATGGGAAAGATACAGTTGCATTGTTCATATGGGCATTAACCGCTTCAAGCTTCATGGACAAAAACTGCAGAGAACAGGTAAATTAGTAAATTGAAAATTTACAAGACAATTTCACATGAGACATGAGAACACATACCTCCACTTGATGCTGTAGAGATTGGATGTAATTTATTATCTCATCAAGAACTGATGCTTTCCCAATAACCTGACAAATGAAAAATATAATGTTTCCAATTGAAGCATTCGCTGAGAAAAAAAGGACTCTGAGAGGAGAGTGAACATGATAACTGAGAACTGAGTATGACAGCACAAAATTTTGAATCCTTAGGGTAATTCAACATGTACCTTATTGCATCCAGGGACAAGATCTTGAAGAACTTTCATCCGTTCACTTATCTTCTCTCGCCGTGCCTATCAGTACACACGCATTAGTTGATCTGGTCATTAATTTGAAATTTTGAATAACTACAAAATCGCCTAAAGGTTAACAACAGATGCACATTCTCTGTAATACTTAGTCGCTACTATCATAGTTTTGTGAGAAAATATTAAACCCAGTTAAAGAAAACATCCATAAGTACAGGGTGAAAAGACAATCAGAGCGGTAAGAGTTTACTCTTTCTGCAAGGCTATGGCTGTCCGTTGCTTGACCTCTTCTAGCCCTCACATGGATGTAGTCTTGTTTCGGTGGCTCTGGAGGTGCAGGTTTTTTATCAACAGACTTGCTAGCATTCCCTGAATTTGTTTCAGCTTCTGTCCTTACTTTATCATTATTTTCAATAGATGTGATCTGCTTCAAACATTTCGCTTCTGGGTCAGCCTAAGAAAAAGAATGTACAAAGGAATCATCTGAACTGAAATACTCATCATATTTCTTTTTGCATTTAAAATGCCAAGGAAATTCAGCCCCGACAAATGCTCGGAGCATACATACATGTAACTGAAGCAACAAAGAATGAGAATAATCAAGTATCAAGTTTTGCAGGTCAGCTAGAGGAAGTTGTAGGAAGACCAAAAGCTACACCATCATCATATAAAGAGCATGTGCTCCCAAAACCCTGGCACCCTGCCATTGCTCT